>JANQBM010000001.1:26553160-26565051 GCA_025594535.1 Erythroxylum domingense | reverse complement strand
ATTGTTTTGGTATGTTTTGGTGCTATGTTTAACGTTACTGTTTTCAACTTCTTTTGAAATTATTTTATTTTTATTGCTTTGGTTGTTTGCGTTCTCATTTAAATCTTCTGCTAATCTTAAATATGTTTAACTTATTATTAATTTGAATGTTTCCCGCTATCCCAGTAGCATACTGGTCCAATATAGTTGAATGTTTGCCATCTCTAATTGCAGGATGGACGCAAGATTTATGTTGGTGATTGTGCACTTTTCAAGCCGCCCCAGGATTCCCCACCTTTCATTGGAATTATTCGGAAGCTAATTACAGGAAAAGAGGAAAGACTCAGTTTAGGGGTCAATTGGCTTTACCGACCTTCTGACATTAAGCTTGGAAAAGGTGCCTTCTTAGAAGCTGCACCTAACGAAATTTTCTACTCATTCCATAAGGATGAAATTCCGGCTGCATCATTACTCCATCCGTGCAAAGTCGCTTTCCTTCGTAAAGGTGTTGAACTTCCTTCAGGGATATCTTCATTTGTGTGCAGAAGAGTTTATGATATTGAGAACACGTGTTTATGGTGGTTAACTGATAAAGATTATATTAATGTAAGTGCATTGTCCCATTTGCTTTCCTTTTTCTTGTAATTCATCATTATTTTGATTAGATCTTTATTAATTTTTTGATACAGGAACGGCAGGAAGAAGTAGACAAGTTATTAGACAAGACAAGACTAGAGATGCATGGGGCAGTGCCGTCAGGAGGCCGTTCTCCTAAACCCTTGAATGTTCCAACATCTGCACTAAAACCGAATTCAGATACTGCTCAGAACAGTACTTCATTCTCATCTCAGGGTAAAGTTAAAAAGAGGGAACGGAGTGATCAGGTTTCTGAACCTGCTAAACGGGAACGTTTGTCTAAACCAGAGGATAGGGATTTTGGTCAAAACCGGACTGAGCATGTATTCAAGGCCGAACTCGCCAAAATAACTGAGAAAGGAGGTCTTGTTGATTTAGAAGGAGTTGAGAGATTAGTACAACTTATGCAATCTGACAGTACTGATAAGAAAATAGATTTGGCTGGTCGAATAATGCTTGTTGATGTAATAGCAGTTACAGATAGAGTTGACTGTCTTGGGTGGTTTGTGCAGCTCCGGGGTTTACCTGTTTTGGATGAATGGCTGCAAGAGGTACATAAAGGGAAAATTGGTGATGGCACTAGTTCTAAAGACAATGATAAATCTGTTGAAGAGTTTCTTTTGACACTACTTAGAGCATTAGACAAGCTACCTGTAAATCTTGATGCATTACAATCTTGTAATATGGGCCGATCAGTTAATCATTTGCGAACGCATAAAAATTCTGAAGTCCAGAAAAAAGCTAGGGGTTTAGTTGACACGTGGAAGAAGCGTGTTGAAGCTGAGATGAATATGAATGATTCAAAAACTGGATCAAGTCGAGGTGTTTCATGGCCCACCAAGCCTGCCCCATCTGAAGTTTCTCATGTAGGCAGCAGAAAGCCAGGGGCATCTGCTGATGGTGGATTTAGAAGTTCTGTAACACAATCTTTGTCATCTAAAAGTTCTCAAGTTAAGCTTGCAGCTGGGGAAGGTGTTGCAAAGTCATCTTCACCTGGTGCAATGAAATCCATGACCACTCAGGTTTCTAGAATGTTAATTGGGCCTGGAACCTCAGATCCACCTCTTACACCAATCAAAGAGGAAAGGAGTAGCAGTTCAAGTCAGTCTCAGAACAACAGTCAATCTTGTTCAAGTGAACATGCAAAGACAGTCGGTTCTTCATGTAGGGAAGATGCAAGAAGCTCAACTACTGGATCCGTGACTGTAAGTAGAGGTTCAACTGGTGCTTCTCGCCATCAAAAATCAAACCATGGTGTTCATGCATCTGTTGCCTCGGTAGCTCAAAAGGAGTTCATTGCAGCAAAAGTTAGTTCTGGAAATAGGAGCTCAAACTCTGATAAGGTATCACCAACTAGAGTTTCACATGATAGAGTGCCTGATATTCCCAATGTGGATCATGGAAACAATCAGCGGCTCATTGTGCGGTTACCTCACACTAATCGAAGTCCTTCAAGAGGTGCTAGTGGGAGTTCTTTGGATGATCTTGTTGCCATAAGTGGTAGAACGTCTCCTCCACCTGAAAGGCATGATAACAATGACAGGAAAGCTAGGGGAAGAGGTGAAATTTCACAATGTAATAATTTATCAAGTGGGAATTCGAATTTATGTCAAGGGAAAGATGGACAGTATGGGCATGATGAAGGTAATGCTGTGACTGCTTCAGACGAACGACAGAAAATTGACGAAGAAGGTTCAAAGTTACTGGAAGAATCAAAGGCTACTGACTCAATATTGGGGAATATGCCTAGATTAGGGAAACCTTATGATGCTTCTTTAAGCTCCATAAATGCTTTGGTTGAAAGCTGTGCAAAGATTTCTGAAGCTAATGCATCTACTTCGCCTGAGGATGATGATGTTGGGATGAACCTGCTTGCAAGTGTGGCAGCTGGAGAAATTCTGAAAGCTGATACTGTCTCACCTTCAACGTCTCATAGAAGTTCACCTGTAGCAGAGGAGTCATCCTCTGGCGATGATGGCAAACTAGAACACATGGCTGAAGAAGCTGGGAAAATCCAATGCAAGCCTAGTGATGTAACCGATGTTGGCCCAACTGCAGAAGTACTTGATTCTGTTGATTCGTTGTTGGCTAAGAAGGATTTGGGACATACAGCTGACAAAATGCTCAAATACACGTCTGGGGATTGCAGAGTTCCTTTGGTTGAATCTGAAGATAAAGAAGGGAAATCTTCTTTTACAAATTTGCAACAATCTGGTGAAGTTTCTTGTTTGAGATCTGATGTGAAGTCAATTGAGCCAGCATGTGATCCTTCAGTTGTAGCGTTGCCTATTGTTCAGAAGGTTGAGATTAAGAGGGAGGTTGAAGCTGTCCACCACTCTCCTGAACATAGGATATCAGTTAGTGAGAGGGATCAACATAATTTCATTTCAGTGAAATCTGAAGGCAGGACTGCTGCACTGAATGATGAAAGGAAGGCTGATTGCGGAAATGAAAGAGTGGAGGAAAGCAGTGTGGCAGCTGTATCAGAATTAGCTGTTACTGGCGCAAAATGTGGGAAGGAGGTGAATGAAAAACCAACATGCTCATCATTGGAGGTTAGTCTTCAAAAGCATAATGCTCTTGATCATGATTCACGTAGTGGTGTATCAACAGAGCAGAAGCCATCTGAAAATGTGGACATTAAACTGGACTCTTCAGACAGAAAAAGTGATCATGCTAGTCTGCCATCTCCTGCTGGAATGTCCCTTGTGGAGCACATGGCTGAGGTCCCTGACAAATCTAGGACAGAAGGCCATGTTGAGCTGAATGAGCGACCGTGGACAGGCTTAGTTTCATCTGGTTCAGATCATAATATTGAATGTACTGCAGAGAATTTAGATAGAAAGGATGTGCGGGGTGCATCTGCTTCTCATGTGGACTTGCCCATTGTTTCCCTTCGAAAAAATGAACCATGTGAGATATCTATGGGCTTCAAGTCTGATGGTGTTGAATCAGATGCGCTAATAGAGCCACATGCTTCTGTTGCAAATGCTTCAGTCTCAGTTGCATGCTCTGGCGGGTCTGTGAAGCTTGACTTTGATTTGAATGAAGGCTTTTCGATTGATGATGGAAACCAAGGTGAGTCTGCTCAATCTGTGGGCCCTGATATCTCATCTACTATTCATCTGCCTTGTCCTTTGCCTATTCCCTTATCTATATCTGGAACCTTGTCTACTTCAATTACTGTGGCTGCTGCTGCCAAAGGCCCATTTGTTCTTCCTGAAAACCCACTACGTAGCAAGGGAGAACTTGGTTGGAAAGGATCGGCTGCTACAAGTGCTTTTCGACCAGCTGAACCTAAAAAGAATTTGGAAATGGGTCTGAATTTTGGTGAAACCTCAATGGTTGATGCTTCTGGGAAACAAGGCCGCACTCCTTTAGATTTTGACCTAAATATTCCAGATGAGAGAGTTCTAGAAGATGTAATTTCACAAAATTCTGCTCGAGCTTCTTGTTCCGAGTCTGGAGCTCGTGATCGCTCTGATGGTGGATTTGATCTTGACTTGAACAAAGCTGATGAAAGCTCAGACACTGGATTTCTCTCAAACAACAGCTCTCGCTTTGAAATTTCTACGATATCAAACAAATCGTTG
This sequence comes from Erythroxylum domingense, assembly GCA_025594535.1. Classification (NCBI taxonomy): domain Eukaryota; kingdom Viridiplantae; phylum Streptophyta; class Magnoliopsida; order Malpighiales; family Erythroxylaceae; genus Erythroxylum; species Erythroxylum domingense. The sequence continues at coordinate 26,560,843 of JANQBM010000001.1, read as the reverse complement.
CTACCTGGTGGACTGTCAAATGGCGTACTTAATATTTCAAGAGGCTTTGATTTAAACAATGGACCTGGCCTTGATGAAGTTGCCCCTGAAGCAGCACCACACAATCAGTCGGTGAAAAGTAGTTTACCTTTTCCATCACCTGTTCCTGGTCTAAGAATGAGTAGTGCAGAATTTGGAAATTTCTCATCTTGGTACCTTCCAGCCAACACCTATTCAGCCATCTCAGTCCCATCAGTTTTCCCTGGTAGAGCAGAACATAGTTTTGTTGCTCCTGCTGGATCGCAGAGGATTTTGGCTCCTCCAAATGCAAGCACGACTTTTGGGCCTGAAATTTACCGGGGCTCAGTGTTATCATCTTCTCCAGCAGTGCCTTTTCCAGCCACTACCCCATTCCAGTATCCAGGATTCCCTTTTGAAACCAGCTTCCCTCTGGCATCAAACACTTTTTCTGGTGCTTCAACAGCATATATGGAATCATCTTCTGGCAATGCACTTTGTTTTCCTACTGTTCCTTCACAGTTAGTAGGACCTGCTTGTGTAGTCTCATCTCCTTATCCTAGACAGTATGCAATGAGCCTTCCTGGTGGCAGCAGCAATGCAAGTTCTGACAGCAGGAAATGGGGTGGCCAACTTGATCTGAATGCAGGTCCTGGAGCTAGTGATGGAGAGCGTAGGGAGGAGAGACTGCCTTCTGCAATAAGACAACATACTCTTCCCGGTTCACAAGTGGTGACAGAGGAGCAGATGAAGATGTATCAGGTGGCTGGTGCAGCGGGAAACAGTGTATTCAAGAGAAAGGATCCTGATGGAGGCTGGGATACATCGGATAGATTCCACAGCTTCAGACAATCATGGCAATAGGTTAACAACGCAATGGTTCAAAATATGTTGGAGAGGTGAGCCATTTGTTGGAGGACACATTTCAGTGATTTGATTTTAAATTTTGTTATGTTCTATGTTATATTTTTGGAGTGGAATGTTTGGGTCAGTTTGTAGGAGTAGAGATGTGCTGCGGAGGGAAGGAATGATCACTCTGCATAACTGCCCTTCCAAATTATCTTACGAAATATTGATTTGTGCATTCTTTTTAACACTTGTTCCCATTTTTAAGGAACTGGAAGGCGGATTCATGAAGAGCCATGGCCACAAAAGGACCAAGTTACAAAGGGCGCTGTTCTTTGTTCAACCAGATATAAATCCCGACCGGGTAGGAGCAAGATGGCTCCTCTGTCTCCTATAACAGTTTGAGAAAGAAACGGTGCCATCAACTTAATCGCAGCAGCAGCAGCAACATTACCAACAATGCTTTGCAAAAAGGATTTTTCATCTGACCAAAGTGAGGGCCAACCAAAAACCTGAGCACTTTAGGACATCAAGAGCTTGTGACAACATAATTTGGAAACTTGCTGACTAGATGTGGTCATTGAGGTCTTTTTCCTCCCTTTCTTGATTGTACAGTGATATATCAAAAATGAATTTGGTTGCCTCAAATGGTGTTTGATATATTTAGAAATTTAATTTTTAGGCATAAATGTTATGGATGCTGCTGATATTGATAAGGTATTTCAAGGTTACCCTGTGCCTGTATAGTTTCCATGCCTTGGTCTTTGCAAACCAGTGTCTTTGTTCTGACTGAGCTTTAAACATTCAGCTATGCGCATTTCTTCATTTTGTCTTTTGCTTATATTTGTTCCTAACCAGGAAATTGTTTAAGCACGATTTGCATGGAATTTGTATGGTCTCCCAGGTTAAAGTGCCAAGCAACTTGCTCATTGGTCCCTGCGTTACATGCCAATTATACAAAACCCCATTTCTAACCTTCTTCTTCTTATGCTGAAACCATGGCTACGAGCCAATTAAGGTTCGCCGATCAGGCAATTTAGTGCAAGTGTGAGCAAATCTGAACAGAGCAAATAAAATTTGGATTTAAATTTAAATTTGATTTAAAATTTAGAATTACATTTTTTAAAAGTTCAAGTCCCTTCAAAACCTAATTATTTTGATTTATGTTTGTTGAATTCAGACCAAAAATACCAAACTAATCCAACAAACAAGATTGGTAATGATTCAAACTATAGTTTTGAGGTTCAATTATGACATGGATTGATAGAGAGATATGATGAGATTGATTCAACAATCACTATCATTTGTGTATGATGACAAATCTTCCATTTACTTGCGATTAAATATATGATAATGACAGTCCTTTTGTCTCAGACATATGTTAGGGAAAAACTAAAGCGTGTGTGGGCTACAAGGCCGAAATTAGTCGATGAAAGCTTCGTGTTTCGAACAAGTTTCGCCGGAAAATCAGGTTAATTAAGTAACCAAGGTCCACAACAACAGGAAACATCACATGCAATCAGCTAAACCAATGGTGTTCCACAAGTCATAAACCTGTATCGCACGGTTGACATTACAGTACATAAAGATAACCTTTTTGACCTTCCTATCACAGAATTACAACTGCCCTTAACGAGGTCCATGTATCTGTTTAGTGAGGGAAGAGCAAATACTGGAACCCTCACCTTTCCAATATTCTTTACCAATTACCAAAGATATGTAATTCTTTTGTATAAGGGAATAAATCTTTCTTTTTCAGACACGAATCACATACATGGCTGTCTGTGTCTCTCCATCTGCATGACTAAGAAAAATGAAGTCTTCTTCTTCTTCTTCTTCTTCTTCTTCTTTCTCTTCCTTTTTGTTTTACAGCCATAAGGAGAGATGCCTCAAAACGGGGAGATCAGTACCTTTCTTGTTATCATCTCTAGGCCTAACCACCATTTTCAGCATGCTACTTCTCTTTTCTCCAAACCCTTTTAAGGTCATGCCTAAAAGTGATGACCGTGATGATCACAAGCTCCTGTTGATGAAACCACAAAAGGGTATAATACCTTTCAATCAATGCTTCAACCCCATGTACCTTTCTTTTTGCTTTTTCTTTTAATTTTTTTGGGGTTTCCCTTGAGTTTTACTTTACAACGGCATGAATTGAGTTATGATGTTTGGTTTTGTAGTGGAAGACAATTGTGACTTGTCCAAAGGTCACTGGATACCAGATCTTAATAAGGTTTCTCAGTATACAAATTCAAGTTGTGTAACGATTCCAGACTCAAAGAATTGTTTCAGACATGGGAGGGTGGACAGAGATTTCCTTAACTGGAGATGGAAGCCTGAAAAATGTGATCTTCCAAGCTTTGATCCTCATGCTTTCTTAGAAATTGTTAGAGGAAAGACACTAGCTTTCGTTGGTGATTCAGTTGCTAGAAACCACGTGGAATCACTGCTATGCCTCCTCTCAAAGGTCAGTTCATGTCTTCATTTCTCTCCTCATGAACATAAATTATGAGATTTAAGCCTGTTACCGTACAATTTTGGACCTTTCGTCTGTGACATATACAGGACGTTGTCGGAATCAAGAAACGACAGAGAACAAGTTGCATGCATTTAGAAATTTGCTTGTCACTTTAAGTGCCTCGTCGGATAGGAATTCCAAGGTGGTGGTTGTTCATCAGTTTCCTTTTCAAAATGGCGAGTTTGGTTTTGAATTAATTGATGATTATGTTGGAAACAAAATCTAAACAAAATCTTAGAAACAAAGTGGAAAGATGCTTAGCAACTGCTATTTCTCATCTAGGCTGATACCTAAATAAGCCTGAATTTCTAAGTGCAGCTTCATGCCAGTCATGTGCTTTGTCTGTGAAAGGCAATTTACTGTATCAGAACACGCAGTAGCTGTGATTGGAACAGCTTGGTTGCTATTTCTGTACCAATAAGGATCATTCCTCTCCCATATTGTGCTCGCAGGAAAAGAGTTGAAAGTAACAGAATGTGTGAAGAAATGTGACAGTTGTTAATAGCATTTATAGTAATTCTGTGGAAGTTAAACTCTCAACTAAAAGTTGCTTAACTATGTTTTGGTCTCCATATTGAATATAAAAATGGTGTTTTCCCTGCAGGAGGAAGTTCCAAAGGATGTTTACAAGGATTCTGAAGATAGGAACCGGATATGGCACTTTACTGTCCACGACTTCACCCTCAAGATCATCTGGACAAAATTTCTTGTAGTTGGTGAGGAGAGAATGACCAACGGTTCATCATCAGGCGTTTACGATTTGTATCTCGACAAGATTGACGAGAACTGGACTAGAGAACTTCATACCATAGATTATGTTGTTATATCAGATGCACATTGGTTCTTCAGACCCATATATTTACATGTAGGCTCAGAAGTAGTGGCATGTGTTTTCTGCAATGCACCAAACATCACCGATCGAGGTGTTAGTTTTGCTCTCAGGATGGCATTTCGAGCTGCTTTAAAACATATCAATCACTGCAAGAACTGCAAGAACATAGTAACAATGGTAAGGACATTCTCACCATCCCATTTTGAGAATGGGGCTTGGGACACGGGAGGGAACTGCAACAGGACAAGTCCTTTTGGTGAAGAGGAAATCAGCTTGGAGACTACCGACTGGGAACTTAGAAACTTGCAAGTAGAGGAGGTTGAAACAGCTAGAAAAGAAGGTGGGCAAAGAAGAAGGTATGGAGTTTTGGACATAACCGGGGCTATGCTTATGAGACCTGATGGACACCCTTCTGAGCACTGGGGTAACAAATGGATGAGAGGCTACAATGACTGTGTTCACTGGTGCTTGCCAGGTCCAATCGATATGTGGAGTGATTTCTTGCTGGCTGTCCTCAGGAAGCTGGTTTGATTTCTTGCATAGGATAGAGATTTACTATAGATTATAGAATACCATTCAATTGTAATAATATCAAACTTTTCCATTTTTGTTTCTGAGGCATAAAGGTTCATGATAAAGAAAGTGTCGGTTTAAGAATTTATGTGATCATTGGGATTGATTGACATGTACATAACACTACAGAAGAAACATCGAATCCTGATGACACTTTCAACGTGATTTAGGTTTTGTTATTTTGATTGTGAAAAATAACAAACCTATCTGAAGCCTTGAGGTCTTCATTTTTTTAAAAGTTGCAGATAGAGATAGGTGGTGATTGATAAAAACTTTGGACCCTCATCAAGCTTTTATAACAGGTGAAGTACAAGTCAATTCAGACCTTCAAACATGAATATGGCATAACATCGAAAAACATGAAAGATCCAAAATTAGGTGAATTTTGTTTCAGGCTCAGTACGTAGACTGTGACCAAGCTCAGAAACAAAGGAAACTGTGAACTGTGAAGAATAAAGCTTCCCCTCTGAACTGATCCTGTTTAAGCAGCAAACAAACCCTTCTCCTGAATCACCAAAAAGAGGCACCATACAGAACTTAACGGTCGTATCACCCTCCTATTAACTGAATGAATGAACCCAACCGTTATGCACCGCTAAAGGAGTTGAGCAATTATGACGCGAAAGTAATTTCAGGAATCCATTTTCTGATACCAATGTAAAAAAAGCTACTCAACAGACCAATGTAGGTAACAGTGGCACAGATTTGTCGTGAAGATTTTAAGATTGAGAGGGATGTGCTCTGGCAGAGCTCTGGTCATCAATATGAAGCAGAACAAGAACAGAGACCTCCTGAACCCCACAAAAGACCTAGATCCAAGATCATAGATTTGAATTTTTTGACAACTAACGCAAGCTAAAAGCTTAGGCTAATGCATAAACCAAAAGTGCAAAAGAACATGGGACTTACACTCTACATGTCGATCAACAGATATTCGAAATTCTGAATTTTATTGCTATATAGTAGAGCTAGAACAAAAAAACTAAATTCCTACAATGAATGAAGATCTGTTGCATTGGTGCAAGATTAAAATCACCGAGAAATGGAATTACAAGAAACAAAACTGGTACTGAGCATTGTGGTCTTTCAAACATAAAACTATAGGCAACAAATGATTATGGGGCTTCTAATGACTATATTGGGTTAGAACTAAGTGAATGACTTTGGATTCTAATAAATCAAGACAGAGTTTATTGAACACGATTTTTATCTCAATATACAGAATGAAGACTGTATAAAGAACAGAAACTTGTTAACTGGTCAGGAAAGATCCATGATGGAATAACAATCTAAGCAAGAAAAAAGTAAATTGAGCAACACTGAGTTTTATCTTCCTAACATAAATGCTGTTGTTTAACAAACACCAAACTAGCACTATCCTATATGGCTACATCAACAGGAATGGATATTAAAGCACTCAAATTCCAATAAAAAATTTTGTTCTAAGATAATACACAGTGACCAGATATATCCGATACAAGAAGTGCATCGGTCATCCTTCTATCGAGTTACCAAGTACATAAGAGAATAACTCACGAACAGGAGAGAATTCTACCAACCCAATATCAACTGCATATCCGTGAACAGGCAACTTCAAGTCTCTTAAAAGACAAAAGGCTTCTCCCATTCTCGCCTTTGGCACCTCCTGAGCTACTGCGCAACAAGGAATCCACGAATCCGGCCGGTACTCTTCACTAATTTCAATGCCTTCCCTTTTCAATGCATCACACAACTGAGAATGGAACTGAAGTAGCGAATGCGAGGGCGTGGGAGACAAAAAGAGGACATTGTTATCACCTGGAGGGCTCCCAACTGTAGAAAAACTCATGGCCAAAGGCTCTTGCTTTGAAGCAAAAGTTCTTAAGACTGATTCAAGCTTCGTGGGCTCAACATAGGCGCTTGAATAAAGAGTTATGTGAGGACGAGACTCAATTTCAATGAGTTGGGTACTGATTTGGCGGCGAGCTAGCACGTTCCAAGCCTTCAAGACCTGGTTTTCAAGTGCCGGATCGAAATATAACTCAATTGCATAGCCTTGTGACATCGAGAGTGAAGATTAATCCCTACGTGTGATCCAAAGACAGTAACTTTAGAGAAACTATCCGATACCCAAGATCCAAGATTGAGATCCGAGACTACCCAGATAAGGAAAAGTGAAGAACTGCTCAAAATTGGACTAACACTGGGGAGAGAGAAAATAAATGTAAAGACCAAGTTGAGATTGGAGGCTGAAAGGGGACAAACAACTAGTGGACTGTGAATTAAACGCAAAAATGTTGTGACCCAGATGTGGAAACTCCAAGAAAAGCCAAAATAAAAGATGAAGAACAGATGTGTGAGATGCTTCGTGAGCGAGCGTCACAAGGATCAGGGAAGAAGCTAAAAGTCCAAGAGGTTGGGTGTGAAACGGTGGAGTCTTGGGTTCCAGGAGATCGATATCTCTCTCTCTCTTGTCATTGTGGATTTTTATTTTAATCTCTTTTAGAAACCTAAACGTTAGGATCTTTGTTTGTCCAACGATTCTAGTTTATTTGTTTTTATCAGTTTATTTTCTATATCATTATCATATATAATTTATAGAAAATAATATATTATGACTTATTTGTGTAAAAAATAATTATTTCTATTACATAATTTTTATGATCTAACTTACAAAAATAGGGATTAATAAATTCTAAAATTTACCTACCTTTTTAGGTTATTTGAGGCATTTAAATTTAAATGTTTTATGCCATCCCATATCGATTAAACATTAAAATGTTAAATTATTTATAAGAGGTAAGGGTTAATTATTTAAATGGCTAGTTCTAATCATTTTGGCAATGATTGAACCAAATATAACTCTTATTAATAAACTCTACACTCTACTTATATTAAAAATTCTAATAAAACGAAATGTTAAGCCTACTATGAATGAGTA
>JANQBM010000001.1:26506844-26522010 GCA_025594535.1 Erythroxylum domingense | reverse complement strand
TTCCAAAAAGGGAGAGAAAGAGTAGTGATATTAGATTTAGGAGGATTGATAAAATTTAAGTGGAGAGATTGTTTTTTTGTTTTTTGTATTTCTTGTACTTTATATGATAAGCTCAAGTAAATTTATGTTATCTTTATCATAAATATTTCTTTTTTGATTTTAAATATCTTTTTTTGTTCTTGATATTAAGCTCTTTATATTGAATTATACTCTTCATATTGAATTATGTTTTATGCATGAATTAAGGGGGAGCTATTCGCCATCTTGATAATTATTTGTGTGCTTAATTTTATTATTGTTATTCTCTAATATCACAAGTGTTTTGCTAGAAAAACCATAAGATGAAGGAAAAAGGACACATAAAATGAATGCCCTATACATTAAATATCTCAACTATAAGAATGAGGGTCTAAGGAATTTCATTTTTATGAGATAATGTACCTATCTTTTAACATAGGTCATAATTTTTATAAAATAAATATCTTTAAACAAAGTTTCCCAATACAAACCACTGTCCAAAAGTTTTTAATAGTTCATTTAAGACCAAAGTTTCCTCCACATGCATAATTATGATGAAAAGTTAAGATAGAATAAACCATAATTAATGAACTGACTTAGTTAAGGCTAAGCTCTTGATGAACTATGGACTTAGTATATGCTCAAATAAACGGACCCTAGCTAGTAGACTTGACATAGATAAACATTGGATCATAATAGTGTACTATAAAGGGCTTTGGCTTGGATAACTCATCATCAATAGATAAAGATCATAAGGAGATCTTAGATGATGTATAAGATCACATGAGATAAACAACAACTTTAAAGGATAAACATCATATGAGAGGATCATCTAAAGATAGTGGAGATCTTCATAGCCATGGATGTATCTTTCCCAATTCAATATAATCTCTTATCTTGCTGGTTATAATGCAATTTATCCTATTACATAAAGTCTTATTTGAATGGGGTGTCATCCAATTAGTTAGTGTGATGTAATATGATAAGGATAAAGGTGATATAAGCAATTCAGTTTAGCGAAAAATCTGATTTATACCTCGTCCATCAAGTCAGAGGTGCTTATATATATTTTATTTGAACCTTGCTCTTGAACATATAGGGGGAACATATTAAGAGAGAGCGTTCATTTCTATACTTCTGGGAAAGTCATAAAAGATAGCTTTCACCATATCTCTTGTTTGCTTTATCATTGCTTTTGTAATATTCTTAAAAGAGCATGACAGTTAAACACTACAAGAGTCATGAGGCATTTATGAACAAGTTTTGTTGGTTGACGATCACGTGGAGAAGGCTGAGTCTTATTTAAATGAACTTAAGTGAGATTTTTTTCCGAAGGTGTAGATGCAACTTTGTTATAAGTTTAGTTTCTAGAAAACCTTTGTAACAACTAGTATTAGAGCCAAATTTTGATATAATAGTAGGTAGCAATTTAACTGAGCATCTTTCAAGGGTGGAAGCACTCATTAATCCTCTACCCATGAGTGAAGGAGAAGTCCCTACGTACCTATCTTGTTTTAAACTCTTAGAGAGGTAAATTGAAGGGTTGTAAGATCAAGTTGTCAACTTAATAAAGGTGCGAGAAGAGGCTAATTTTAAGATTACACTCCCCAAGTATATAGTTACTACCCAATATATGGGACGTGTTGAGAGCACTGTGCTTAAGGCGCATGAACCCAATGTTATGAATACCGTACCGGACTTGGTACCGGATTAGGTTCTAGTACGGTACTGTACTGGTCTCGATTAATACCAAGTATCGTTTCGGGTAATTTTTAAAATTTATAAAATAGTCCCTAAATTTTTAACAATTACAAAATAGTTCATTATCATATTGTACAGTTGTAATTTATTTAATTTAGCTTTTTTATATCTTACCCATTTTAGTTTATATATATCTTTATTATATTCTAATTATTTTTATATATAATAATTATCTATACATAATATATATTCTATATATAATAATTATCTAAATATAATTCAAATTTTTGTATTTTATCAAAATTTTGAATTATTTTTTTAGAATTGTTATTTTTTCATATTCCATTTCATTTTATATTAAATTAGACATAATCACAATTTTAATTTAATATATATAATTAATTTAATAATTATTAATAAATATAATTAAATTTAAAATATATTTTTAAAATATATACATTTCAAATAAATTTTGATTTAATAATAAAAATATAAAAAATAAATATTAGTTTATAAATAATAAATAATAAATTATTTATTTTAAAAAATAAAAATATTTTTATTAATACTTTATTAATAAATATTATATAAAATATTAAAATAAATTTAAATAAAATAATTTATTAGTAACAAAAATAAAAATATTTTATTTTAAAGTTTATTTAATTTATAATTATTATTAGTAATAAAATATTTATTATTATTTGAAAAACTTTGAAAAAAAGGGGGGAAGGAGAGGTAGGACTTAGGAGGGAGGGAGATTTTGAAATTTTTTTTGAAAATTTTGCAAAAAAGTCCCCCAAATTTTTAAAATTTCCGATCCCGGCCGATATTTTGCATACCGGCCAGTACAGCTAAAATTGGCCGGTACCGAATGGTATTTAAAACCGGTAACAAAACTTAAAATTCCGTATCGATTTTGGGCCGGTATCGGCCGATACGAAACAGAATTTATAACCTTGGTTTCAACTAGGAGGCATGAAAGATTGGGTGTATTTTTACAGTAGCTGGCAGTGACAACTTATAAGCAACTTAACCAATTCTCTCTATAATTGGGAATGGACCAAAATAGCGTAAACTTAGTTTCCAATTTTTCCTCAAAGCAGTGGAATGTTGTCGATAAGTTTGGAGCTTCACTAGCACCATGTCTCCAACCTTCCATTCTTCAAACCTTCTTTTTTGATCAGCATACTTTTTCATATATTGTTGAGCCTTTTGGAGATTCAACTTCAACTTATCAATGACATAATCTCTCTGCAATATCTGATCTTGAACTGAAATTGGATCATTACTAGTAGGGACATATTTCACCAATATGGAAGGGACTCGACCATAAACGGCTTTAAATGGTGTCATGCCAAGACTATTATGATAGGCTGTATTATACCAATATTCAGCCCAAGGTAAGAGTTTAAGCCATTCCCTAGGAGTTTCATAAGTAAAGCATCTTAAATACATTTCAAGGCATTTGTTCAAGGCTTTGGACTGCCCGTCAGACTGAGGATGGTATGCAGTAGACATGTTCAAAGAGGTGCCACTCAATCTAAAGAGATGTTGCCAAAACTGACTTGTGAAGACTTTGTTTATGTCAGAAACAATAGTCTTAGGGAAACCATGCAATTTCACCACAGAGTTCATGAAGGTCTCCGCCATACCCTTGCTTGAATAATCTGCCTTCAAGGGAGAAAAATGAGCATCCTTAGATAGCCCATCAATTACCACAGGTATGACTGTGTAACCACCTGATGAAGGAAGTCCAGTTATAAAACCCATAGCTAGATCCTCCCAAATTTGATATGGAATAGGTAAAGGCTGAAGTAAACCTGAAGGAAGAACTGTTTCTGTCTTGGCTTGTTGACAAGTAAGACAATTATGCACATATTCTTTAATATCCTGATTCATACCATGCCAGAAAAACTGAGCAGAAATTTGAGCCAAGGTTCTAGCAAACCCAACATGACCTCCCACAAGAGAACTATGAAATTCATGCAAGATTTTATGAATTATCGCACTAGCAGCAGGAATAACTAGTCTACCTTTCCAAAAGAGAAGTTGATCATGAACAGAATAGTTAGGATGAGGGGGCTAATTTGCAATGCACAAGTCAACAATGGCTTTCAACTTAGGGTCTGCTACTATAGGTTCTCCGAGATTAGAGAAAATAGACAACTGAGGTTGAGACCAGGCCATAAAGAAGGATCTTGATAGAAAGTCAGCGGCTATGTTTTCTTTCCCAGGCTTGTATTCAATAGAGAAGTCATATCATAACAGCTTATGCAACCACTTCTGCTGTTCAGGGGTTTGAATAGCCTGATCGATTAAACTCCTTAAGCTTTTTTTATTAGTCTGACTGATGAACTTATGGCCAAGTAAGTAGAGTCGAAACTTGGCAATGGCCTCAGTAATAGCATAAAATTCTCTTGCGTAAGCTGATTGCTTTTGCATACTAGGAGTTAACTTTTTTTAGAAGAATGTAATTGGATGGTGGTTTTGGCTAAACACTGCTCCAATTCCCAAACCTGAAGCATCTGTTTCAAGAATAAATGGTTGAGAAAAATCAGGGAGACTAAGAACTGGAGCTTCCATAATAGCAAATTTGAGGTTTGTAAATGCGGTTGCAATTGAATCATTCCAAAAAACTTTGTCCTTCTTTAATAAATTGGTTAAAGGAACAACTATAGTGGCATAACCCTTAATGAATCTTCTATAGTACCCAGTTAGGCCAAGGAATCCTCTCAGCTATTTCAAATTAGCAGGCACAGGCCAATCCAACACTGCCTTCACTTTTTCTTTATCCATTGCCACACCTTGATCAGAAACAGTGTGACCTAAATAATCTATCTATTATAACCCAAAGGAACATTTTGATAGCCTTGAAAAGAGCCTATATTGTAGCAATAATTTCAATACCACCTTTAAATGCTGCGGATGTAACGACCACGAAGAACTTTATACCAAAATGTCATTGAAGAAAACTAAAACATATTTTCATAAAATTGGCACACTTCACATTCCTTCACAAATTGAATAATCTGTTTTCGCATCTAACCTAATACAAACATCTGACTATCCTTTTATAGGTCTTAGTAAATCCGGAGTGACCCCCTGTTGGAGTAGAATGGAATTGTTGCAAGAAATCTAGAATGAGGGAGGAGGATTGAGACAAAACTAACCTGTTTCCCTTGAATAACATCCCTGCCGATAAGTGAAATTCTGTTTCAGATGGAGGATTAACTTGGAGTTTTTGCAAAATTTCTGTCAACCATGGATCACTCTGATACTCTTCTTGCACCTTAGCAGAATCGACCCAATTAGGTGATGAGACAAGGTAGTGAAGTTCTGGATCCACAGATACACGTGATAAGGCATCTGTTGCCTTGTTCTCTGGACTCGGCTTATAGAAAACTTCAAATCGGAAACCCATTAGCTTGGACAACCAGTGGTACTGATCCGGGGTATTTAATCGTTGCTGTAGGAGGTGCTTCAATCTCTTGTGGTCTATGTAAACCTTGAAACACCTTCCCAAAAGGTAATGTCTCCAATGCTGTATGGCTAGCCCTAAAGCCACAATTTCCTTCTTATACACGAATTTGGACATGGCAGTACAGGATAAGGCTTTGTTGAAATAAGCAATGGGTTTATTTTCCTGCATAAGGATAGCCTCTAACCCAAAACCAAAAGCATCACACTCCACAGTAAATTCCTTGGAGAAATCTAGTAAAGTGAGGACCGAAAAGGAAATCAAACAATTCTTCAACTTATCAAAGGCTCCTTGAACTTCAAGTCCCCAAGAGAAATTGTCTTTCTTTGTGAGTTCTGTGAGTGGCCGAGCAATTTTTCCATAGTCTTTCATAAACTTTTGGTAGTATCCAGTGAGACCGAGGAACCCTCTCACCCCCGTAACATTCTTAGGTATAGGCCAATCTTTAACACATTGGACCTTAACAGGATCCATTGCTACACCTTCAGCTGAAATAACATTTCCTAGATACTCAATGGATTATTGTCCGAATAGACATTTCTTTTATTTGCAAAGAAATGGTGTTCAATTAACAACTGTAGAGCTTGTTCCAAGTGGTTGAGGTGCTGTTGCCAACTACTGTTATAGATCAAAATATCATCAAAAAATACCATTACACTTTTCCTTAGAAGTGGTCTAAAGGTTGTTTTATGAATATCTTCTATCTTAATCAGTATTTGGTGAAAACCGGACTTCAAATCAATCTTAGAAAAATACTTGGAACTATGCAATTCATCAAAAAGCTCATTAATAGTGGGAATTGGAAACATGTCAGGGATGGTTACCTTGTTTAAGGTACGGTAATCCACACACATTCTTCATGAATTGCCCTTTTTTTTAACTAGAATTACTGGACTGGAAAAAGGGCTGGTGCTGTGTCTAATCGCCCCTAATTCTAACAATTCCCTGACCTATTTTTCAATCTCATCCTTATGATGGTAGGAATACCTATAAGGATGTACACTTGCTGGATTAGATCCATTGTATAGAGTAATGGTGTGATCATGATTCTGCGAATGAGGAAGACTTTTTGGTTCTTGGAACACCAATCAGTTTGCTTGTAGGACAGAAGTTAACTCCTAAAATTAGGCTGGAATTAATGTAGTACTAGCCTCTGAAACAAGCACATTAACCTCACACTCTTGCTGTTCATCCTGAAATTCCATCACAATAGAATGGAGTACCCCTTGTAAGGCAGAAATTTGTTAGGGCTACATAAAGCCTTGCCCTCTCAATGTGATTACTTCTTTACCATGTTCAAAACCCTAACTCATTGTCTTCTGCTTAAAATCTGCCCTCACCTCTCCTAAAGTTTCTAGCCATTTCGAGCCCAAGATCATATCTATTCCTCCCAACTGTAGAATATATGCATCAATTAGCAACTCCACATTCCCTGCTAACACCACAATTCCCTTACACTTCATGCCATTACCCAGTTTCACTCTATACGCTTCGGTTGGAGTTACATTCAAACCCAAGGTAGCTACTAATTCTTGTGAAAGATAGTTATGACTTGGTCCACTGTCTATGAGGAGCAAGATTTGAACTCCAGCCAACTTGCCTTCGAATTTAAGAGTCTTAGATTGGACAATTTCCCCATACTCAGCTACTTGACACACCATTTCCCATGCCTCACCAATTTCGGTCTCCTCTCTGTCCCCTACATATAAAGGAAACTTTTCTCCTTCTTCTTCCCCTTCCCAAATTAGCAATCTCAAATGCTTGTTAGGGCAAACATGAGTGGGACTATAGTGTTGTCCGAACTTAAAACATAATCCCTTAGATCTTCGGTCCATCAACTCCTGATAAGAGAGATTTCGGGTTCCTTTTTGTTGTACAGCTACAGCCCTCTCTATACGGGGTCCACATTCAGCTCAACCGGATGGACGTTCAGCTCTATTAGATGGATGCATGGGTGGTTGAACCAGATTGTATCTCATGTTGCTCCAACTGCGACCAACCTTGGTCGAATTGGTGGACCCGAATTTCTAGGCATCTATGGTTTTCCATCCTGTTGTCTGTTTTGAAGTCATCGTCTGCGCCAATTTTCACTCCACCACTTGCGCTATGGAGATCATCTTATAGCAGGAAGAAGGGTCCAAAGCTAGAACCTCCAACCGTATATCTTCTTTTAATCCCCTAAAAAGAAACCAATATATTGGTCCTCTAGAAGAGGTGGTACTTGAGCTATCAACATCTCAAAGGTTTTCACATATTCATCTACTGTGCCCCACTATGTTAATACCTTTAATTGGGAAAATGGGTTTCCGATATAGTGATCTCCATGCCGATCAAACAAAGCTCGTTTGAAAGCCTCCCAGTCCAGCTCTGGTTTCGATGCCAAGAGGACCTTGAACCAGTGCCATATCATGCCTTCCATGCTAATCTGAGCCAGTTGAACCCGAAGTTATGGTGGGGTACCCTGAACGGTGAAGTAGACTTTCGCACGAGAGACCCATCTTATCGGGTTTTCACCTTAGAATGGAGGGAGCTCTACCCTTTTTTCCAGGAGCTAGTACTCTTCCGACGACAAGGAGGTGACCCCACTTCCTTTAGCTACCATCTGGACCAACTTACCATAGTCGACGGACTTAGACCTAACCTCCGGTGATCAATTTTCTATTTGTCGTTGGAAACCTTCACGCATTTCTGCGTGCATCGCCACCAGTGCCCTGGAGAGGTCATCGACGCCTTTATATAAGGTTCCCAGTTAGACCTATGGTCTAACAACTTTGTCTCTACTGCCATCATGCGTGCATCCATTGCTTCCCACTTTTGTGATGCCATTCTCGTTTGCGTACAATTGGGCTCTTAATAAAAACACCAATGATAAACAAATGGATGATAAAATAGAATTTTATTAATATTCAGTAGGGATACGTAGATAACTACAAGAGCCTAAGCTCTCCAACCAACAATGGCCCCTCAAGCTGAATAGCTGAGATAGCAGAAGAGAAAAAAATCTAACCCTCTGTGCTATCCAATTCCCTTACATAACTTACCCCTCCACTAGATTGGTTTCTCTCTCCTATAACAAATTCTAACAAACTCATCCCCTAACCGTTAGTTGACTCATCATTCCCTAGGTCACTAACTTTCTGCTCTCCCTTAGTCTTTCTCCTGGAGTATGTTAACATGCATGTTCTGTTCATTTTTCCTATTTCTCCTAGAGTAAGTCAATATAGGTTTATGACCTGTATAGCTATCACATTATAGAGCAAGCTTTAGTTCAATATGACGTACAAGGAGAAGATCTTAAGCCAGAATTCTACAAGAAATTGGAAGCTTGAATGTTTCTTAACTTCGTAATCAATCAAAATCTACAATTTCTTTTATTACCAAAAAGAAAAAGAAATATGAATTGTTTTGATTCACTGGATTCAGACACGAGGAGCTAGGTCCATCATCTATTTACATTGATTGAAGAGTAAGAGAATAAGATGTCAAGGGTCAAGTCCTCCAAGAACTAAATGTCAAATAGGTGTATGAAGACTATAAATGGAAATGATGAACTATTTCTTCATGTCATTTGTGGCAAAGAAATAGAGCAATAGCACATAAAGAAGATGTCCCAAGGAAAAAGAAAGAGATATAGACAAAAATACAAAGAAATATAAATATTGATTGATTCATCAATGAGGTTAAAGAAAATTGATTAAGCAAAACCTTAAAGACAATGCAATATCCACAACAATCAAGTACCAAAACAAACCACGTTCAACATATGGGGTATACATAATGCTCCACACTAATAAATAGAATATGTGTTTTGACAGACGAATTAAGAAAAGCTCTTAGTAGACCATTAACGTGCATCATACACCCATCCAAAGTTTCATCATTTAAATGATTCTTGAACCTTTTTCAATTTAACCATTTGATTTTTTCTTAATTTACAAATTTGATTCTATTTCATGCCGTTTTGTATCATTTCTTAGCTGATACGGACATATACTCTAAGAATTTCATAGTACTGGTAGACATGATTCAATTAACATTATATCAAGTGTTGATGTATTAAGTGATTGTAAATCTGTCTGAAGTTTGTTTTTGGGTTTTAGAAGTCATTATTAACAAATTGTTAGATGATAACAATTTGAAACATTTCCTTGAGATCGTCAGAAACAACCTACAAATTCTATAGAATATCACTAGATTATCATAATGCTAACTCACATTCAATCAGCCATGTCAATCCTTTCATAGAACTTTCGAAGTACTAAACATTACCAGGAAACTTCTACCTAGCAACAGAACATGTAGAAATTCTATATAAAGCATCAAGGAAAGGAGTCAAAGGACTTATGAATAAGCAAAAACATGAAATGTATTACATTGCCATGAACTAAAAACACAAGATTATGATTCTAATACATAAAGCTTCTCTAGCATCAGGATTCTGGCATTGTATACCCAAAACAGAACCTGCATGATTACTGTTGCATCTTGCAAGGTGGGGAACATTGAGAGAAGGTGCAGGTTTAAAAAAAAAAGTACAAGCTTTCTTTGTTAAGAATAGAGCAAAACATATTCGGAGAAACATGATATATTGAGAAGTCATCCGAGGATGTTCATCCAGATTTTGACAATGGACTTTATACTTGAAGAATATAATTCACTCTTGGACAATAAATAACAGTATCAACTGATACTGGAAACTGAAAAGAAAGTTTTTGTTGATGAGGAAATTTTTATTTCATCATGTTTTGAATCTGTACAGGAGAGGACTTTATACTAGAAATGAAGAAAAGCTATTGGCTACCGTATACTGGGGTCTATAACAGAATTGGCATCCAATGTAATTTTGTTACAGTAGAAGCTTCCAGTCATTTTTACAGAGGGAAAGAAATAAAAATAAAAATGGAATATGTACGTGGCTTTGTGTGCGTGAGTGAGGGTAATGAATTATTAGGTCATGGGTTACCCATGGGTGTGGGTTAACCCAGGCCTCTTCACGTAGTCATTTAATACCCCCTTCAAGTCGGAGCCCCGGAGAGACTGATAGATCTGAACTTGGAGATTAGGTCTTCAAACACGCTTGCGGTGAGGGGTTTAGTGAACAAGTCGGCTAATTGATGTTGGCTTCGTATGTGCTTGAGATCTAAGAAACCTAAGTTCACCGCATCACGTACGAGGTGGAGATCTATTTCCAAATGCTTCGTCCTCTCATAGAATACGGGGTTCGTCGATATGTGTATCGTCGCCTGATTGTCGCAAAATAGAGGTATGGGTGTTCTGTTTTCCACTTGAAAAACCTTTAATAGTTGAACAATCCACTTCAGTTCGCATGTGGTTGAAGCTAAACTTTTGTATTCTGCCTCCGCTGATGATCTACTGATTGTCGTTTGTTTCTTCGTTTTCCATTAGATGGGTGATTTTTCGAGGAATACACAAAACGCAGTCAACGATCTCCTGCTAAACACGCAGCTTGCCCAGTCCAAATCTGAGTAAGCGGTGAGTTGTAGGTCTGAATTTGATGCATAGAATAGGCCTTGGTTTTGCGTACCTTTGAGATATTTGAGAACATGTTTTAAGGCTTTCCAGTGAGTTTCCCTCAATGTTTTCATGAAATGGCTCAATTATTTTGTTATATAGGTAAGGTATGGTCTTGTAAAGCTTAGGTATTGTAGTATGCCCATGATCCTTCTGTAGATTTCAAGGTCTTTGAGTGGCTCACCTTCATCGATGGTAAGTTTACTTCTTAGAACTATGGGTGTTGTGCATAATTTACAGTCCATCATATTCGTTTCTTGTAGAATATCTCTTACATATTTACCTTGACTGAGGACAGTCCCTTCATCTGACCTTGCTATTTCGACTCCTAGGAAGAACTTGGCATATCCTAGGTCTTTGATTGGGAACTTTTCATGTAGGGCATGTTTGATAGCGTTTAGAAGCTCTTCTTTTGCTCTTGTGATGAGAATGTCATCCACGTAGATGATGATAGCCATAAAGTTGTCACCTTGACCTTTAGTGTATGGGCAATGGTCTGATTCTACTTTATCAAAACCCAATTCCTTTAGTTTTGTGGTCAGTTCCTTGTGCCATTGTCTGTCCACCTGTTTGAGTCCATAGATTGACTTTATTAACTTACAAACTTCTCCTATCTTGGATTTCTTATAACCCTGTGAAGGTAGCATGTAGAGTTCTTCTTTTAGATGACCATGTAGGTAAGCATCGTTAATATCACACTGTAGGATAGGCCAATTCCTGATAGTAGCTATGGCTAGGAATGTCCTTATTGTCACAATTTTGGCCACAGGGGAGAATACCTCTGAATAGTCCACTCATTCCTTTTGGTTGAAACCCTTAGCTACCAGCCTAGATTTTAGTTTGTCAACAATGTCGTCTGGGTTGTATTTTACTTTATACACCTACTTTGATGCTATAGCTCGCTTTCCTTTGGGAAGCTTTGTCATAACCCAGGTCTGATTCTCTTCTATGGCTATTAGTTTTGCATCCATGGAGTCCGCCCATTCTTTTGATTTGCTTGTTGTCTCATAAGATAAAGGTTCAAAGGTGGCGCACACATTTCTTATGAACTCCTTGTAGCTTGGTGTATATGTGATCTGGATGTTTCAATCTTTGTCTCCTTCTATTCCTGTAGGACCTGTGAACTTTAATGTGATATTAGAAGAATCAAAGGCAGAAGTGGAATGATGAGCAGAGACTTGATGGACATAGTCATCAAGGTATTTTGGTTTGGTGCGTGTTCTTTAGCTCTTTTTCACGTAGCTGTTTATGGTAGTGTCTTGGTTTGCAATGTTGTCGGGTTGTGGTAGTGTTTCTGTGATTTCTGGTGTATCTTCAGTGGGTTGTATGCTTGATATCTCTTGCATGTTACTTATTGTCTCTGCATCATCTTCTGTCATGTTGTAAGGGAATAATGGTATTGGTCTTTGTTCAGGTTCAATCTATGTATTAGCAAAAGGGAAGATGTTTTCGTGGAAGGTCACGTCTCTTGAGCTGAAAACATTGTTTGTGCTAAGGTCCATAACTCTGTAGGCTTTATAGTCTAGCATATATCTAAGGAAAACACACCTCAAAGATCTAGGATCCAGTTTTGTCTTATTAGGATTTTTATCTAAGGTAAAGCAAAGACACCCGAAAACTTTCAAGTGTTCATAGGTTAGTTTTTTTATGTAGTCTCACATAAGGTGTTTTCCATTATAAGGTTTTTTTTGGGATTTTGTTCAGGAGGTAGGTAGTGGTAAGAAAGGCTTCTCCCCAATGACGTTTGGGTAGGCTTGCTATAAATAGTAAGGCTCTTGTTATTTGTAGTAAGTGTTTATGCTTTATTTCCACTACACCATTTTGTTGTGGGGTATATGGACAACTTTTCTGGTGCACTATTGCCATTTCTACAAAACACCTCCTGCATTCGTGGTTTATGAATTCTCTGCTATTGTCTATTTGGATCTTTAAGATCTTTGTGTCATATTGTCTTTCGATGGTTTTGATAAACTGGGTTATGGTGGATTGTGTTCTATCTTTGTGTTTTAAGTAAGAAGGTCTAAGTGGCTCTAGAGAAATCATCCACAATGGTTAGGAAAAATTGTGATCCGTCTAGAGTGCGTATTCTATAGGGTCCCCATAAGTCCATGTGTAGGAGTTCAAAAGGCTTGGTAGTTTGTATTTTGTGCTTGGGAAATGGTTTTCTGTGTTGCTTTGCCATTGGACAGACTTGGCAGTATGATAAGTTGTGATAAAAAAACTCAATTTCATTGATGTGTTGTATTTTCTCCTTGGAAACATGTCCTAATATGCTATGCCAAACATCAAAATAAATAGAAGCACTAAGGGCTACATTCTTAGCTTTGTAGAAGTCTAAGGAAGGACCTTTCAAGGTTTCTGAGGGTAGTAAGCTGTCGGTGGTTAGCTCATACAATCCACTTATAGCCTTGATAGCTGCTATAACATTATTAGTCTATAGGTCCTGCAAGAACATATCATTAGATATGAAAATTGCAGCAATGTCACTCTGTGTTATGAGTTTATTGACAAAAAGTAAGCTCTTGAAAAATTTTGGTATGTGCAAAACTTTATCTAGAGTAATTTTGTCACCAATAGTAGTCTTCCATATGTGGTTTACTTGTTGCTTTGTGCCATCTAGGAGTGTAACAGGCTCCTATATGTTGTTTATTTCATGTTTATAACAGAAATCTAAATTTGTGACCATGTATGATGATGCTTCTGAGTCGATTAACCACATGCATTCATTTTCTACATTTTGAACATTAGTGTAATTTGAGCTATTACCTACAAAATTTGCAAGTTCTCCCAACTTTACCTCTCCTGTGGCTTTCCCTTTGATTGCTTTAGATATTTCCTGTTGTATAAAATTGGCTAAGCCTTAAGGAATTTGGCCACTCCTCTTTGTGTGCTCACCAGATTCTTATTGTATGTCTGCAGGAGAGTCACTGATCATGGCTAGGTTGGCCTTACTCCTCTGGTCAGTCAGTTCCTTGTACCATTCAGGCACATCGTGGATCTTGAAGCAAGTTTCCACAGTATGTTCTATTTTCCCACATTTCTCACAATACTTGTCTTCCTTTTTCGTGAATGATCTCTTGCCACTGTTGTTGTTGTTTCTGCCCCCTTTCTTGACATTAGAGTTGGATTGCCTCACCATCATTGCTACGTTCAGGTTGTTGTCATTGTTAGCACTTACTGTCTTTTGTCTTTCCACGGTTTGCATCATGGCAAAAGCTCTATTTACCATAGGCAAAGGTTCCATTAACATGACTTGGTTCACAACATGCTCATAATCTTCGTTTAGGCCCATCAGAAATTGTACTAGTCTGAGCGTGTTCTCCTTAGCAGTAATGGCTTTAGCGGCATCACAAGTGCATGTGGGTGTTGGGCTCAAGCTAGATAGATCATCCCAAAGTTTGTTTAATTTTGTATAGTATGCGGAAATGGAGAGATTAACTTGCTTAAACTAACTGATTTCTCTTTCTATCAGGTATAGCAGTGGTCCTTTGGCTTCACCAAATCTCTCTCTTAGTTTGTCCCAAAGTTCCTTGGCTGTGGAGAATGAAAGGAAGGCATCACCAAGTTTCTTGACCATGGAGTTGAGTATCTAAGACTTCACCATAGAGTCTGCCCTTCTCTATCTATTAAGCAGAGCTCTGTCTTCCATTGGTTACGTGCATGTTCCATCTATGAAGGAAAGCTTGTCTTTGGCGCATAGAGCTATCATTATTGATTTGCTCCAGGTTAGATAGTTGTTTCCATCAAAGAGGGTAGTAACTAGGATAGCTCCAGGGTTTTCAATATTTGTCATAGAATATATTTCTAGATCTGGGTTTTGTATGGAATCAGGGTTGCTAGTATCACTACCAGCTATGTTAGACATTTTCGGTAGGTAAGGTAGGGTGGATCAGTTAGACATTTTGGGTAGGTAAGGTAGGGTGGATCAGACCTTTGTCTTTGATACCATAAAAAGAAAGTTTTCGTTGATGATGAAATGTTTATTTCATCATGTTTTGAATCTGTACAAGAGAAGACTTTTATACTAGAAATGAAGAAAAGCTATTGGCTACCGTATACTAGGGTCTGTAACAGAATTGGCATCCAATGCAATTCTGTTACAGTAGAAGCTTCTAGTCATTTGTACAGAGGGAAAGAAATAAAAATAAAAATGGAATATGTACGTGGCTTTGTGTGCGTGAGTGAGGGTAATAACTTATTGGGTCATAGGTTACCCATAGGTATGGGTTAACCCAGGCCTCTTCACGTAGTCATTTAACAGAAAATATGACGCTAAGACCAAGATGAAGAAATAAAGAAAAAGAAAAAAAGAACCTACTTGGCATGGTACATCAGCTAATGTGAAAATACAGTTATCACGAGCTGCAAGTAGTAACCTTTCAAGGTAAGGAAATCTAATCTCATGGCAAGGCAGGCCTCAATAAAATGGCCATT
>JANQBM010000001.1:26431805-26474387 GCA_025594535.1 Erythroxylum domingense | reverse complement strand
CCAAATCAATTCCAATTTCTCTCCAATTTCCAATGGCTCAATTCCAAAAATTCCTAATTTCATGTGTCTAAATTTTTAGTGCCATTGGACAGTCAATTTCACTACCGGAAGACCCCTATTCTGTCACTTGACAATTTTTCGGGTCTGGAAACGATTCCGAAAAATTCCCGAAAAATTCCTATAATTCTCTAACAATCCGAAAACCCTAATAATCCTCTCCAACACAAATTTGACACACAAAAACACATTTTTCATAAATCACACTTATTCACAAATAACCGGAAAAATGTCATGAATGCATGTACAGATATTTTTCATGTGTAAAAATCATTGTTCACAAATGTATGAGCATGAGATGTGTTTTTTTTTTCCAAATTTCTCTGATTGATCTCTCGTGTACCCGTATCTATGATTCAACCCGTTATATGAAAACGGGACGTTACAAATAATGTGAAGAGAAAGTCAGTACCAGATGAGGAATGTCGTATATGAAGAGCCACCAATGAAGTATAATGGCTGGAGAAATGGGCGTGATGACCAACACCATCACCGAAAGACTACTCAAATCCAAGATAAATGCTGAAGGACAGAAGAGAAACGTGACTTGCTTGTGTGGGTGTCTTGCGTGGAGTATAGAGGAGACTTGCTTGGAGATGGTGTGAGGAACGTGAGTGTGCGATAGCAATAGGAAGAAAGAAAGAAGCTAAGTTAGGGATTTAAATCCTTAATCACTTTCACTGAAGTACAATAGATTTACCCAAGGCTTTACTGAGCTGACACCACTCAACCCTTGACACTATCTCTCAACCTTACTTCCCGTGAAAGAATTTTACACCCAATAATACGACCGAGCAGTGTCAACCTCAACAGAGGATTTTCTCAATCAATCTTTTAACAAAGGAACAATAAACAAATAACTCAAGTGATTAAAATAATAAAGAATGAAAACTAAATATACTTGAGATAGACAAGAACAACTTCCCGATAAGTTCTGCTTCTCTGAACTGGATCTGAAAATCTATCCACCAACTAAACTGATTTATTCCGGCTTCAACAACCCTAATTAAGCCATACGAGATACTCTAAACATCGTGTATATCTTACTCACAAACCCGTAAAAACAAATATGGAAAATTGAAGCTAAACTACGGAATTTTTCACTCAAAGCATATGCACAACCACAGATAAAAATATATGGAAAAATCAACACACTAACCCATGGTATTTGCAATCCAAAAAATCAACACTCTAATCCACGATTGAAACATAAGAGAAAAACGCAGCATTCACATCAAGCATATCAGGTCGGCGTGATCAGCATATATATAATTTTCTTGGCCAAGAAAAGTAACGCCCGCACATCATCTTGACTTTAACATCTACTGGACACACACGTCATCTTCACTTTTTACACCCACTGCACCTATAATGACTAGACACCCATGCGGGATACACACACAAAAAAGAACACTCTTGTATCTTTTCTAGAAATTTACTTAACTCACAATGAGATTTACGACAATGCCCTTCTTCACTTCATTCACATAAAAGCTATGTTATTCACACTCAAACTTTCAGCCATACCCTCTTGCCACTACCTTCACGTGAAACAACTTAATTCTCAACAAAATTTCCAGCAATATCCTTAAGCAATCCTTCATCAAATTAACTTCTATTCAAGATAGAATTTTATTCTATCTATAACATTATCCAACTTTTATTTAAATTCAAGATGATAAAAAATTGTCAATTTAAAAAATGTCAAAATAAAAATAAACATATATCAAACAGTAAGCATTCTCACTTTTGATGCAATAATTTAGAAAACATGGATACATCATCTATAAATCATTATAGAAAAATAAGAATTTTATTATAATATTACTTAAATTTTAACATTTTAAAAATGTTTAAATTCAACTCTAACATTTTGAACCTGTTCAAAATAGATCATTAATAAATGAATTATTGATTAATTGTTATGTCAAATTAAGCTTACTATTAAGTGTAGGAAATGATGACAATAGATTAACTCATAGACTTAGATTTAAGTATTTTCAATTGAGCCTACATCGGAACGAGACTCAAGTCTTCTAAATAGGAGAGTTGAGCCTTGGGTTAGTCTGGATCTGAACAACCTAAATCCGGATCTAACTAAAAAAAATCATGATTTTATGCTTTTAATATTTTAAAAAATTTGACGGCTGGCCCCATCTCTACATACAGGCCATTTACAATAATACAGGCCATTTACAATAATACATAATGAGTCTCACCAATAAATATTAAAAATAAATTAAATTTTTTTATTAATAATGTATATAGTTTATTTTTACAAATTTAGTGACCCATATGGTATAATTTGGTATATACGTGACAATATAGTTTATCAATAATTTTTTAAAACTATATATATAAAGTGTCACGTCAATTATGATGTGATAGTTAACTTTATTTACCGAAAAATATGGTAATTATATTTCATAAAATAAAAATTAACTGATATTTTAAGTAAAATTTAATTATATAAATATATATATACATACATATATATCGTTTGAATTTAATATTACATGCTTAAAAATAATTATTTAAAATTAAAACTAGTTATTACATCAAACTTCTTAGTTATAATGGAAGATCCTGTGTTCAATCTTTGATGATATATGAATTAATTTGTAAATAACAAAGGAAGATATCAAATCTTACTAAAGCTCTCAAGTTTCATTTGATATTTATCTTAGCTCAAAAGCACAAGAATTAGATGTTTTATTTAGTAGAGAAATTTCTTATAGCCATTAACTCATTGTTTCATGTCTTCTTCTCAATGCATATCTGGTCAATAAGCTTGCTTAACGAGAGCCATGACGAACCAATCTCCTCCTCCATAGCTTTCTTAGCCATTTCTGCAACTTCCTTAACCTTCTTTCTTACCTCCTTACCCTTCTCTCCTTCCATTAGCTCTCTCACCATTTTCTTCAATCCTTCACTTTTCACATACCCTTTCACAGAACCATTGCATGTCTCAACTCCTAGCCCAACTTTGATCTCCTCCACTACCACTCTAGCATTCAATGGCTGGTCCGCCATCATCGGCCATGCAAGGATTGGCACTCCTGCACATATGCTGTCCAACACCGAGTTCCATCCACAGTGACTCAAGAACCCTTTAACACACTCATGCTTCAGTATCTCCCTCTGATCAACCCAGTCTCGTACTACTCTTCCTCTTTCTTTGACCATCTCTTCGAAACCATCTCCCAATTCTGATGTATCTTTTCTAATAACCCACAAGAAGCTCACCTCAGACTCCTCCAAACAAGTTGCTATATCTCGGAGCTGTTCGGTTGAGAGCTCTGCCTGAGACCCGAAAGCTATGTACAGGACTGAGCTTCCTTGCTCAAGCTTTTGGTCTAGCCACTGAATCCAAGCTGGTTTCTTTCGTGATTGGTCGAGTCTTGGTGTTGACTCAGCAAGGCATAGTGGTCCAACATTCCAATACTTTGAATCTCTATCCCTGTTGATGTAATCGGCAAAAGTAGGCTCAAGCTCGTAGAAGCTGTTGACGAGTGTACCGAAACTTTGAACTGCTGCTACAACCGAGTCCATCACAAACTCAATGTGCACACCTCTGGGATTAGGGTCTGCGAAAACTGGATCAAAATCATTTTTAGTGATCTTAATCCATGGAAATTCGGGGACAGTGATAGGCTCATCGTCAGACTCAGGGCCCAACAAAAGCCTTCCCTCTAATGCAGCTTTTGAAACGGACGACGCATAATTGGACATACCAAAAAATACCAATCTTGGGGAACCAAACTTGTTTGCAGACTCAAGAGTCCACCAGAGAAAACCATCGGAGACCATGAAGTTCACAGGCTCTATAGTTGCAACCACACGTTCAAATTCCGGTTGCATAGCCTTGGTGGAGCGAGCAAATTCCGGGAACAGCGACATTGAAGGCAACTTCCCTCTAAACTGTTACAAGAGTGGTCATTTTCTATGGCAAGACATGAAAAGCAAGACTACCAAGTACCAACAATTACGTAGAAATTCAGCTAAAACCCATCTTGGGGTTAGAAATTTACAAATACAATAACGACCATATGTAAAGAGACATAAAGATAAAAGTGAATTGTATAGAAAGATAGGATTCAAGATCTGCCGTTTTAAAATTTTGGATTAAAATATGACGTTTTAATTATATATAACCTCTCTTAAATTTAGTTTAATTTCTTCCTAAACCTCTTAAAACTTTTTTTGATGTCAAAATTAAGTTAACAAAATTCGATAAATAGAAATTAATAGATTTAAATCAAATGAATTGATAATTTATAGAGTGACTCAAATGCTTTCCTAAGTTGAGAGTTTCCTTCCAAGGGTGATTTCTATACGTGATTTTTACTCCAGGCGAATATCATAAGTTGAAGGTGAGTTTCTTCGTATACACTAGTTGTATTTTGCCTATTTGTCTACCATGAGCTACGAAACATTTAGATTTTAAATTGAGATATAATATAATAGTTGTATATACTATATAGACTCACTTAAATTTTGTTTAATTTATAAGAAAATTAATAAATAAAGGTAATTAAAAATATTAAAAATATGTAAGAAAACGAAGTAACATTCTAGGACAGTTTTAATTGTTGAAAGTGATTGAAAAATAATTGAGTCGAGATCGTGAGGGTGGGGACAATAAACAGACACCCACTGCTTATGATGTTCTCTCTCTCTTTTCTTTTTTTTGAGCAGGACATGTCAAATTATCTTCTTACAAACCTGGAACTTTAAACTTTAAAAGGGCTGTTGCGGTTTTTATCTGCCAAATCTTATGCATATGCTTTTTCAATTTATTTTCGTTTTGGACATATGCAAGAAGCAAAAGAGAACTAAACTAGTCCCATCTCCAAAAGATTCCACGTTCAAGTAAGACAAATTGTGATTTATGTAATATTTGTAATGGTGAAATAGTAAATACAAAGAGTTGCATTATCTGTTGATACATAATTTACAATTTATTATAAATATAAGCATTTGTGTATTTCTTATGTTAGAAAATAAACAATATTTTAAAAATCAGATCAAAAATTAAACCGCTAAAATAAAAAATTTAAAGTTTAAATGATTCAATTAGTATTATGTTCTCATAAAATTAGTTAAAGATTAAATAAAATTTTATGGGAATAGAAATTTAATGTTTTAAAATTTTTAAATTTAATTCTAACTTTTTAAAACATTTATGATAAATTAGTCGATGAAAATTTTGACAAAATTAATACTTTTTTTGTTTATTAAATTCTAACATTTGATTAAACTGATAATTTATTAGTTTAATTAAATTTAATTAATTCGAATCGAATTTATATTAAATTAGTAATTTAATTAAATTTTAATTAATTCAAGTTAATTTTAGAGATTGAGAATTATCATCTTACTGACATTTAATTAATTAACATTTAATATTTATTTAATACAAATTTTGCAAACATGTCATTGTTGCGTCTAAATTAAGTTGTTTTGCTACAACTTTTTTTTTCTTTTCACTCAATAACTACTTTTTTCCATTTTACTTCCTTGTTTTTATAAATAATAAAAATTTATATAATAACTTTTCAAAAAAATTTATATAATAAATTATGTATTTTGATCCTATATCTATGTTAAGAACTTTTTAAATATTTAAACACTCTACCGATATCAAGTCCAAAAAGAATTTAATCTACATTTTTTAGAGTTGCTTAGAAAAGAAGAATTATAGACGTATATACCCGACCACTGTTTCCCCGATCCAGTTAGTTGACTAGCGTTATTTTTTAATTTACAGTATGATGAGGATAAGTATTTATTTACCGCAGTTTTTAAATACAGTCACTAAAATAAATAACAGAAAATTTGAAAAAAGTATGATGCTATCGCAAAAATTAATAAATAAAAAAAGAGATTACGATAGGAAAGTGTTTCTGCGGTAAAAATTTTACCTTTTATTAATAATGTTCAGGTAATTATTAATTTTCATTACTCCCTCAACTAATAAAAAGTAAATCAACGTATCATCTTACTTTTCTTATTTTAATTTAATATTTAAATATTTATAATTTGAATTTATATGATAATAATATATTTTTATGAAATATTGAATTTAATATTTTCTAATTTATAATTTAAATTTATATGACTAATAACATATTTTTATGAAATATTTTATTTATTAAATTTATCTTATTTATATTTATCTTATTTTAATTTAATAGTTTATTATTTATAATTTTAAATTTATATGATTAATAATACATTTTAAATTATTTATACAACAATTAATTGTTTATTAAATCAATACACTTTTCACGTTTCAGCAGTTATCAAAACAGTAATTCTAAACACATAACTACTTATAACATGTTGATTTTAGTAGATTATAACTGTCATCGCTCCTTTAAACTAAACCTAGGCGTAATTCTTCCGTTGTTTAGGTGTAATGGTCCTCCATCTTTTCATAATAAGATCTTCTGTTTTAATTAATTAAATTTTATCCAAAATTTTATATAAATTCTACACAAATATATAAGTCAGATTAAATAAAACAAGTACAGATGCTCCAACCTCCTTCTCCCCATTACTCCTGTCAGTTTTCCTCCTTCCGAATCATGACAGTAGGTCCATATTTCTACAAAAGAGTGGAGCAAGAGGACTCTTATCTTTTTGACCTCCAAATTTATTGTGCACTAATTTTATTTTATTAATTTTATTTATATATTTATATAAAATCTATATATATAGAGAGAGAGAGAGAGAGAGAGAGATAAAATTTAATAGACGTAATAAAAACATTAGATAGATATGCTGTAAACGAAATGGACTGCATTATTTAGATGAGTCATATCTCATATGGCTTCAACGGCCCTCCGATTTGGGCTATCTTCTTCGCTGACTATGAGAAGGTGACTGGACATCTGACGCCTGGTAGATGGTAGCTTTTCATTGATATGTGGTTGACTCAATTGACATGTCACTATCTGTACATGACATGACAGCTTCATAATCTTTAAATTATGAGTTATCTTCTTTTTAAGTCACCATTAGAGTTAGGGTTTGACTTTTACAATCAATCTAAATCAAACTTTGTAATAAAATAATCCACCTCATTTAATAATCCAAAAATTAAAGAGATTAATTTTTAAATATAAAGCTGAGTTAAAATTATATATAATACTAAAAAAATTATTTATGTGAATTTATCGAAAATAATTTTTCTACTAATTAAGAGTAAAATTATGTATTTCTAAGTCTTTGAAGATTTCAAATTTCAACGAGACTTTAATTCAAATGTTTTTGTTGTACAATAATTCAGTAAAAGGTTTATTAATATATAAAGTTAGAAGAGATATAAAAATACGCAACCTGAGTAGTAAAAATGTTGAATCTAATAAACATACATGAAAAAGATACATATTCATATTAAAATAATAAAATTATAATAATTAAAAATAAAATAGACATAATAATTAATCTTATTATGTCTTCCGCTTTGGACTTTCTTTGACCTAAGTCCAATCTGAACATTCACATAAAAGATTCGACTTGATTCGAGATTCAAATAAAATTAAAATTTGTTGCTCAATCTCGAGCATAATCAAATTTAGGTTGCTCAAAGTTCGATTGGCCTTAAGTTAAGTTTGATTATTTTTTAAAATTTAATCAAATATTATTTTAGAAACAACATTAAAATCACATCGTTTCATCGAGATATAATTGATATAATTAGATTTTAAAGTGTTAATGAATTATTAGGAATAAGTTCAAGTTGGATCTGAAATTCAAAAATTAAGAAAAGAACATAATTCAATTCAAAATCTAATCGACGAAGTTGAACTCGTTAATTTTAGATTAAGGAAGATTAGATTATATTAAATTCGAACACAAATATCATCTTTATCTACAACTTATCATCATACTATAATTAAGTTTTAGCTACATATATTTTCTTACCTTCTCACTATTAATTGGTTGGATACAAAATTAAATATTCAAGCCCAAATTAATTTTTTAAAATTCAGTCAATCTGTTGTTATTTCTATTTTCTAAGCATCGATCACCACATAGAAAAATCTCTACTACGTACGTGACTCTATTAATAGTAAATACTCTACAAAATACTTTTAAATAACATGAAAGGAATCCAACAAGTAATTAAACTGAGTCGGTCGATGTTTTATTTAGTAGAGAAATTGTTTCATTTCTTATAGCCGTCAACTCTTTCATGTCTTCTTCTCAACGCATATCTGGTCAGTAAGCTTGCTTAACGAGAGCCATGACCAACCAATCTCCTCCTCCATAGCTTTCTTAGCCATTTCTGCAACTTCCTTAACCCTCTTTCTTACCTCCTTACCCTTCTCTCCATCCATTAGCTCTCTCACCATCTTCTTCAATCCTTCACTTTTCACATACCCTTTCACAGAACCATTGCTCGTCTCTACTCTTAGCCCAACTTTGATCTCCTCCACCACCATTCTCGCATTCAATGGCTGATCCGCCATCATCGGCCATGCAAGGATTGGCACTCCTGCACATATGCTCTCCAACACCGAGTTCCATCCACAGTGACTCAAGAACCCTTTAACACACTCATGCTTCAGTATCTCCCTCTGATCAACCCAGTCTCGTACTACTCTTCCTCTTTCTTTGACCATCTCTTCGAAACCATCTCCCAATTCTGATGTATCTTTTCTAATAACCCACAAGAAGCTCACCTCAGACTCCTCCAAACAAGTTGCTATATCTCGGAGCTGTTCGGTTGAGAGCTCTGCCTGAGACCCGAAAGCTATGTACAGGACTGAGCTTCCTTGCTCAAGCTTTTGGTCTAGCCACTGAATCCAAGCTGGTTTCTTTCGTGATTGGTCGAGTCTTGGTGTTGACTCAGCAAGGCATAGTGGTCCAACATTCCAATACTTTGAATTTCTATCCCTGTTCATGTAATCGGCAAAAGTAGGCTCAAGCTCGTAGAAGCTATTGACGAGTGTACCGAAACTTTGAACAGCTGCTACAACCGAGTCCATCACAAACTCAATGAGAATACCTTTGGGATTAGGGTCTGCGAAAACTGGATCAAAATCATTTTTAGTGATCTTAATCCACGGAAATTCGGGGACAGTGATAGGCTCTTCGTCAGACTCAGGCCCCAACAAAAGCCTTCCCTCCCTCGCAGCTTTTGAAACAGACGACGCATAATTGGACATACCAAAATATACCAATCTCGGGAAACCAAACTTGTTTGCAGACTCAAGAGTCCACCAGAGAAAACCATCGGAGACCATGAAGTTCACAGGCTCTATAGTTGCAACCACACGTTCAAATTCCGGTTGCATAGCCTTGGTGGAACGAGCAAATTCCGGGAACAGCGACATTGAAGGCAACTTGTCCGTGCTTTCAACCCCAAAAGGAATTCCAGGGATGTTCTGAGGGAAAGGTAGCTCAACGATAGAGACAGTGGTGTCTTCAAGAGACTTGGCCACAAAGGGTCGGTTCGCCGGAGTTGTGATGACGGTGATAGAAAAACGACGGCACAGGAGGAGACGGGCAAGTTGGAGAAGAGGAATGAGGTGGCCTTTGGCCATGAAAGGGAATAGAAGTGCATGGTAGTGTGACTCGTAATCACAGGAGTTGGATCCCATCTTTGGAATTGCGCTTCAATCTTTACCAGCTCTAAAAAGATAGCTTGCGAAGTTTGCGGAGAACAAAATAATATATAGAGAGAGAGTTCGTATCCATTTTCGTGACTTTGAATTAACGACGGTCATGTCACGAGCACTCAACTTGGTTGGTCGTCTCTTACCTTTGGGCCGGCTTGTGGTCGTCACCTCCACGGAACTTTCACGTCCGTTTCTGATTATGACACGCAGACTATTGTATCTTACAGATGCTTATTCGCGATACCTGTTTTGATTCTCTTAAATTAATAAATTTTTTTAATTTTTATTAATTATAATTAAAATTTAGTGTTTTGAATAATATAAATCATAATAAATATTAAGATTACTAAAATAATAAAATTCATTTTTAAGTTTAAAACATAAAGAAGTGATTGAAATTTTAATAAATAATTAATTGTATTTATACGACACATCAAAAAACAAAAATTTCTTGGGTCATACAAATATGAAGAAAATCCGAGGATATATGTCGAAGACCCATGCCAGACTTAGTATTGGATTGGATTTTAGTACGATACTATATTAGTATTGGTTAATACCATATATCATTTCGAATAATTTTTTTAATTTATGAAATAGTCGCTAAAGTTTTTTAAAAATTGCAAAATAATTCATTGTTATATTGTACAGTTGTATTGTATATTTTTAACCCTGTCTTTAAATATCAAAATAATAAATAACAATCACAATTAATATGAAATAAAAATAATTTTCATATATTTCACATATAAATAATAATCACAATTTATATGAAAATAAGACAATCATTATCATACAAATATAAAATTAAGAACAATATAAAGTATTTAAAATATTATAATTTCAATTTTCGTTATATAATAAACAATAATTACATCAAAACATCCAATAAAAAGAATAATAAATATTCTTAATTCTCAAATTATTATAATTTACAATAAGAGTTCGTGATAAGGAAATAACTAAGTAAAATTAAAATATGAAATTAAAAAATATATTATTTAATTTATTATCAATTAAATGTATTATATATTTGATTAATTAAAATTAATTATTACTAAAATTATAAATATCTTAATTTAATTTAATTTATAAGATTAATTTAATAATTATTAATAAATATAATAAATTAAAAAATTTGAAAATTTCATACTATTCTTTGTCAATACGGTACGTACTATTTGGTAAGCAATATATAAATGAGAAAAGACACAAACATGAGTGGTACAAATCAAAGTTTAGACAAAGGAGGTGTTCGGTAACATTCATTGGAGGATGAAGAACTTGCTATCTCGATTAGCAGGAATACAAAGATCTCTCGAAAGGGGTCACAATTACTTCCTTTGTAATCTTGAGGTTCAATTGGAAAGCGAACCGGATGAAATCTTAGTATAGGATGAAATTTTATGGCATCAAAAGGCATGGGTACAGGAACACTAAGTACTTCCACTCAAAGGCTATGATCAAGCGTAAGGCGATCCAGATTAGTGGCCTCAAAATTTTGGATGGGTGCTGGTGCTACGATGATGATAGCTTGAAATACTATGTGACGTCTTACTTCAAGGACTTTTATGGAGATCCAATATTGGGTCCCAGGCTGAGAATCCAAAAGTTAGTCCCTGGAGTCGAACCAAGGCTACTCGAAGGGCTAGATGAGGAGTTTTCATACGAGGAAGTCCCTTAGAGACATGTCTCCATACAAGGCACCGGGCCCAGATGGGTTCCATGCTTGCTTTTACCTAGCCAATTATTCCATAATGGGCGGCAAAGTAATTGAAGTGATCCAGGATGTCTCAAGAGGAAGAATTTCGGCGGCGGAGATCAATAAAACATTCCTTGTGCTTATACGAAAGACTACCCAACCCGAGGTAATTCATAATTTTCCCTTTATCAACCTATGCAATGTTTCTTATAAACTCATTACGAAGATGATTGCAAATCGTCTAAAATCAATTATACCATCTTGGATTGCCCCGAATCAAGGTAGTTTTATCCCAGGAAGGCATATTCAGGACAATATCATTGTGGCTCAGGAGGTTATTCATAGAATGCATTCATTACGCTGCAAGAAGGGGTTCGTTGAGCTTAAAGTTTATTTAGAAAATGCCTATAATAGTTTATCTTGGGATTTTATTGACGACACTCTCCCGGCTGTGCATGTACCAGAGTCTTTGAGGAGGACGATCATGGATTATGTCACGTCTCCTTCTATACAAGTTTTATGGAATGGCAAGCCAACAATGTCATTTAACATGGGGAGAGGAATTCGCCAAGGTGTCCGTTCTCACCATACCTATTTGTACTATGTATCGAACGGCTTGGACATTTAATGCAAAAGGAGATGGCGGAAGGTAATTGGTGCCCGATTCAAATAGGTAGAGATGGTCCTGCGGTACCATATTTAATGTTCGCTGACGATTTACTCTTGTTTCTTGAAGCTTCGGTGGATCCAGTTATGCCCATGATGTCGATTCTGGAACGTTTTAGAATGGCATCTGGGACGCGAGTTAGTGAGGCCAAGACAGCCATGTATTTCTCGCGCAATGTCAATGCGGATGTTTGGAGCAGCATAGCAACTATATGCCATTATTCAATGGCGGACAACCTAGGGCCGTACTTGGGGGTACCTATACTTCACGGTAGGGCGACTAAACAATCCTATCATAAGGTCGTGGAAAAGGTGAAGAGTAGATTTGAGGGCTGGTCTGCAAATTGCTTATCGATGGCAGGGAGAGTGACCCTAGTCAATTCGGTAATCTACGCAATCCCGTCATTCCCATGCGATCTAAGAAGATTCCTTAAGGAATACTAAACAAAGTAGCGCGCTTAAGTTGAGGATTTATCTGGGGAAGCTTCGATGGGCAGAGGAAGATACATTTAATACGCTGGCACGTCATTGCTTAGTCCTGAGCAATCGGGGGGTTGGGAGTTAGGCGGTTGAGAGAGATGAACGATGCCTATTTGGCCAAGATTTGTTGGGGTATGTTACATGAGAGGGACTCTCTATGGATTCGTGTTGTAGCTCACAAGTACAACATTAGTAACAGGGTGATCCTTCAGTTTTCAGTGAGGGCAAATTCGTCGTGGCTCTGGAAAGCGCTATGTTCCATCTGGCCAAGAATTGAGACTGCAGTTGGTTGGACACACGTAACAGGTGACATCCCTGATGAATTGAAAGAAGATCAGGTGCGCTCTTACATAAACGACAATGGAGGGTAGGACTGGCCCAAGTTTTCAAACCTCTTTTCTTCGACTGCCATGCTCCACGTTGCATCTATACCGGCCCCAAGCATTGATCGAGGGCCTGATATTCCGCAGTAGACACCTGACCCACACGGAAGGTTTTCCGTTAGTTCGGCCTACAAATTTCTTACGACAAACGACGCAGACTTGGAAACTATGATCTGGAAGACTGTCTGGAGTTAGCGGGGTCCCCATAAAATCAGAATGTTCCTTTGGCTGACAGCATACGGGAAACTCCTTACAAACGAAGCGAGAGCCATCTGGGGTCTGAGCCCAAATAGCTCTTGCCCCAGATGCCATGTTCAGATAGAAACAGTGGCACATGTTCTTCGAGATTGTTTCAAAACTCGAGAGATTTGGCTGCAGTTTGTTCCTTTAAACAGACGTGAGGCTTTCTTTGAATCTTCGTTGGATCATTGGTTACTCAATAACTTGCTGAGATCGCAAGCTCGAGGCAACCAAGTAGCATGGTCTTTGTTATTTGGTACTGCACGCTGGACGTAGGAGTTGTTTTCAGCAGCACAGGGAGACACGAGGAGCTTGATGCGGTAGGGATTTGCAACATGGCATGTTCTTTTATGAGGGCTATGGCCAGCTCGAAAAGTGCAAACCGAGTACGTAACAAAGAATGGTAGGAGGTTGGGTAGGAAAAACCTGAACCGGGATGGTACAAGTTGAATACAGATGGAGCGGTGAAGGGTAATCCTGGCATAGCTGGTGTCGGAGGAATCATCTGCGATGATCACGAAGCCTGGATGCTAGGATTATGATTTATGTAATATTTGTAATGGTGAAATAGTAAATACAAAGTGTTGCATTATCTGTTGATACATAATTTACAAGTTATTATAAATATAAGCATTAATTGTGTATTTTTTATGTTAAAAAATAAACAATAATTTAAAAATCGAATAAGAAATTAATTCGATAAAATAAGAAGTTTAAAGTTTAAAAGATTCAATTCGTATTATGTTGTCATGAAATCGATTTAAAGATTGAATAAATTTGAAGGATTTAAAATACAATTGAAAGAGATTGTTATTAATTTAAAGTTTAATTGAAAAGAGAAATAGTAAAATAAAAAATTATTGTTTTATTTTCGTTTGTAAAATTTGATTAGTTTATAAAAATTAACAAATTGATCAATTTTTAATAATAAAAATTATTAAAGTAAATTAAATTGAAAAGTTGAAAATTTTATTAAAATTTTTAAAAAATCCATTGAAAGTTTGCACAATTCAACTTATCAAATTGATTTAAAAGTAAACATTATTTATAGTGTTAACCTTTTTTTTTTTCATTTTTCTTCTCAAAAGAAATAGTGATACTTTTAAATTTTATTTTAACTTTATATAAGTACTCATCTAACGAATAGTATGATAACTATATGCCAAAAAATAAAAAATAATTGATATTTCTGATAAAATTTATTAAACATATATATCAAAATTAAGTTCTAAACATATATAATTTAAATATATTGAAAATTGATATTTTAAGCCGGCTAATATTTTAGTTCTGTTTTTATTTTTTGTTTGATTTACTTTAATAACTCTCGTTACATATCAGTTTATTAATTAATTGTTTGATTTTTATAAAATCATAATTTATTATAGATTAAAATAAATTAATTAATTTTTATTCAACAATATTTTTCAATTAATCTTTAAAAATTTCGATATATAGGTATAATCTCTTTCAATCATATTTTAAATTATTTACTTTTATTTAATTTTTAGCCGATTTTATGATGATTTGTTGAACTTTTTAAACTTTAAATTTTTTAATTATCGGTTTTAAATATTTAAATTTTATTTAATATTTAATCATTTTTAAAACAATATAATACTAATTAAATTTTTAAATTTTTAAATCTTTTATTTTATTGATTTAAATTGCAATATAAATTTTAAAAGATCGATAAATAAACACCCGCTGCCTATGATGTTCTCTCTCTTTTCTTTTTTTTTCCCCTTTTCTTGAGTATACAAATCAATTTATATTCTAGAAAATCTGAAACTTTAATGGGTTCTTGCTGTTTTCATCTGTCAAATCTTTAGGTATATGCTTTTCCAATTCAGTTTCGTTTTGAACAAATGCAAGAAGCAAAAGCGAAGTAAAATAGTCCCATCTCTAATAGATTAGATGTTCGAGTAAGACAAATTGTGATTCATGTAACATTTGCAGTGTCTGTTATTTCGAAATAGTAATACAAATGTGTTGAACTATCATTTAATTTTAAATTATTGATGATATATAATTTATAAATTATATATATTATCATATATATATATAAACTTGCATGTGAATTTATTGAAAACAACCTCTCTATTATGTAAGAGTAAGGTCGTGTACTATCAAATTTTTCCAAACTTCGTTTTAATGCGAGACTTGGATTGGGTGTGATGATGATCATCATCATATTTATAATATTATTTAAGTTAATGAAAATTTCGATATAGAAACAACTGGCTAAATAATCTGCTTAATTAACGTTTCGAAGGTCTTAAATTCAAATAATAAATATCCAAAAAATTTTATATAAAAAGATTAAAGATTCAAATTTCTTTATAGTTTAAAATTTTCTTTTAAAAAATTTATCTTTAAAATTCTTAAAAGATGTATTAAGAATAATGATAAATAAAAACAGTGATATAAAGTATAAACTAATTAAATATAATTTAACGCAAAATTTAAACTTGAACTTAAATAATTAAATTTAATTATTTATTATAATCATCTTAAATTATTAATTTAATTCTAATTTAACTGGTCTTAATCAAATTTAATAGCTGAGTTGGATTATTTTATTAGTAAAATTTGATTAATTAATGCCTAATGTTTAAAAAATCGTTAATTTTTTTTTGTAAACTACCAAGTTGTATGATATAATTGCCCTGTGGTCGAATTAACGAATTGGGGGGTATGAGGTTAAAAGATCATGTGTTTAAATCTCCTATCTACACTCTTTCTATTAAGCTTGTCATACAAGGTTTGTTTAGTGCGGAGTATTTGATTGACGTGATTTACAGACTATTGCATCGTGGTAGAATTAATGAATTGGAGAGTATAGGGCCAAAAGGTCATGTGTTTAAATCTCCTATCTATATTCTCTCTATTGAGCGTATCATAAAGGATTTGTCTAGTGCGAAGTACTTGATTAACGTGATTTACAAATTATTGCATGGCGGTGGAATTAATGAATTGGGGAGTATGGGGCCAAAAGGTCTCGTGTTTAAATCTCTTATCTACACTCTTTCTATTGAGCCTGTCATATAGAGTTTACCTAGTACGAAGTACTTGATTGATGTAATTTACAGACTATTATATCAATTTAGAAATTTATTTAATACACATCTAAAAAGATAATAACTACGAACTCCTCGTTAAAAAAAAAAAAACAACAAAGACCTGACAATACAATTTATGTGTTCTGATTCTCTAATCTATAGCTTAATGTTACGTATGAATTTTACATATATTTATGTACGAATATTTCTTTTACATTATTACACAATCATGTCTACTTTATCTCATTATATTTGTCTAATGATGAGATAAGACATAGTGACTTGTATGATTATCATCTTTTCCACTTCCGTGGAACAAGACAGCGTAGATATCTTTTTCTTATCTCTTTTCATCCAAAGTCCTAGCCAGGTGCTTGATCATGAGACGTCTCATTTCTTTTTCCTCGTAAGCGTTCTCACTTTTGATGCAATAATTTATAAAATATGGATACATCAACTACAAATCATTTTAGGGAAATAACAATTTTATTATAATGTACAATTTAAACTATAATATTTTAAATTGTTTAAATTTAACTCAAATATTTTCAAAATATCTAAAATAAACCGTCAATAAATAAAAATTTACCAAAATTAAAATTTTTGTTAATTAATTGTCATATCGATGTTTTTATGTTTTTAAAAAATATATTAATGGCCTTTCAAGCATAATGAGTCTCAGCAATAAATTCTGAAAAAAAAATTAAATATTTTTGTTGATAATATATAGTTTATTTTTAAAATTTTGCTAGTGAGACTCATATAGTATAATGTGGAATATATGTAATAGCTTATAAATAATTTTTAAAATATATATATAAAGTATCACATCAACTATAATACACTACAACAAAAATGACTTTTAACTACGTTTATTTTGGCGACGATTTGAAATTCATCGTTCAAAGTCAGCTTTTAGCAACGATTTCAAAATTCGTTGCAAAAAATCGCGATTTTAGCAACATTTTGCACTATCATCGCTAAAGGAATGTATTTGGCGATGGTTTATGAGAATTGTCCCAAAAAGTGGGACATTTTGCAACGAATTAAGAATCTTGTCGCCAAATGTCGAGCCTCGAGCGCTTGGCAACGATCCATAAATTGTCTCAAAAAACTGGACTTTTGGTGACAAAAATTTTAAATTATTGTCCAACAGTTGATATTAAAGATTTTAAATGTTATGAATTTCTTAGGAAAATTTTGAGGAATTTTTGTGTGTGAAAGTTTTCTTAAAATTAATAATGCAAAAAAGATAATTTTTTAATACTAAGTGTACTTAATAATCTTAAGGTTAATTATAATCGACATTTATATTATTTTTTATATTTTTTCATTTGCCTTCTTTATAAATTTATTTAAATAGTTAATGCATTTGAACTCTATTAATTTTATATAAAAAGATTAACAAAATGCTTTCAAGGTTTTAAACATATTTTTGAAAAATACATGGTAAGTAATTTATATTTTAAAAAGTAAATTTTTTTTGGATATAAAAAGATAAGGATACCTAAAATTTTAATGTCAATAAAATCAAAATATCATAAATTTAAGTATACTACTATTCTTAATTATTAATATTTATTAACAATAAAATAATAAAATATATAAATATTGAAATATGATTAGCAATATAATATAATGATATATATAGTAAGTAATATAAGATTTTAATTAGAAGTTTAGTAATTCTTACATTAAAACAATAAATAAAGTTTCATACCTAATATTCCATTGGAAAGGAAAAGAAATATATCTTTTTTGAAAAGTATGATAATTATATGCCACAAAATAAAAATTAACCGATATTAAATGCATATATCAAAATTAAGTTCTAAACATATATAATTTATATATATTGAAAATTGTTATTTATCTTAGCTCAAAAGCACAAGAGTTGGAAGTTTTATTTAGTAGAGAAAGTGTTTCATTTCTTCTAGCCATTAACTCTTTCATGTCTTCTTCTCATTGCATATCTGGTCAATAAGCTTGCTTAACGAGCGCCATGACGAACCAATCTCCTCCTCCATAGCTTTCTTAGCCATTTCTGCAACTTCCTTAACCTTCTTTCTTACCTCCTTACCCTTCTCTCCTTCCATTAGCTCTCTCACCATCTTCTTCAATCCTTCACTTTTCACATACCCTTTCACAGAACCATTGCACGTCTCTACTCTTAGCCCAACTTTGATCTCCTCCACCACCATTCTCGCATTCAATGGCTGGTCCGCCATCATCGGCCATGCAAGGATTGGCACTCCTGCACATATGCTCTCCAACACTGAGTTCCATCCACAGTGACTCAAGAACCCTTGAACACCTTCATGCTTAAATATCTCCCTCTGATCAACCCAGTCTCGTACTACTCTTCCTCTTTCTTTGACCCTGTCTTCGAAACCATCTCCCAATTCTGATGCATCTTTTCTAATAACCCACATGAAGTTCACCTCGGACTCCTCCAAACCAGTTGCTATATCTCGGAGCTGTTCATTTGAGAGCTCTGCCTGAGACCCGAAAGCAATGTACAAGACTGAGCTTCCTTGGTCAAGCTTTTGGTCTAGCCACTGAATCCAAGCTGGTTTCTTTCGTGATTGGTCGAGTCTTGGGGGGGACTCAGCGAGGCATAGTGGTCCAACATTCCAAGATTTTGAATCTCCATCTCTGTTCATGTAATCTGCAAAAGTAGGCTCAAGCTCATAGAAGCTATTAACGAGTGTACCATAACTGAGAGCTGATGCTACAATCGAGTCCATCAGAAACTCAATGTGAATACCTTTGGGATTAGGGTCTGAGAAAACTGTATCAAAATCATTTCTGGAGATCCTAATCCAAGGAAACTCGGGGACCGTGATAGGCTCATCGTCAGACTCAGGCCCCAACAAAAGCCTTCCCTGGCTCACAGGTTTTGAAACGGACGACGCATAATTGGACATAGCAAAAAATACCAATCTCGGGAAACCAAACTTGTTTGCAGACTCAAGAGTCCACCAGAGAAAACCATCGGAGACCATGAAGTTCACAGGCTCTATAGTTGCAACCACACGTTCAAATTCCGGTTGCATAGCCTTGGTGGAGCGAGCAAATTCCGGGAACAGCGACATTGAAGGCAACTTGTCCGTGCTTTCAACCCCAGAAGGAATTCCAGGGATGTTTTGAGGGAAAGGTAGCTCAATGATAGAGACAGTGGTGTCCTCAAGAGACTTGGCAATAAAGGGTAGGTTCGCCGGAGTTGTGATGACGGTGATAGCAAAACGGCGGCGGAGGAGGAGGCGGGCAAGTTGGAGAAGAGGAATGAGGTGGCCTTTGGCCATGAAAGGGAATAGAAGTGCATGGTAATGTGACTCGTAATCAAAAGAGTTGGACCCCATTCTTGAGCGTCAAGCCTCACCAGCTCTGAAAGGAAAGCTTGAGAAGTACGTGGAGAACAAAACAATATATAGATATAGAGTTTGCATCCATTTGCGTGAATTTGAAATTAACGACGGTCATGTCACGAGGACTGAACTTGGTTGGTCGAATCTCAACTTTGGGCGATTTGTGGTCGTCACCTCTGCATGGAACTTTCACGTCCGTTTCTGATTATGGCACGCAGACTATTGTGACACACAGATGTTTATTCGCCATACCTGTCTTGATTCTCATAAATTAATAAAAAAATTATAATTTTAAAATTTATAAATAAAGTTTATTTAAATTATACAACTGTTTTGAATGATATAAATTATGATAATTATTAAGATTACTAAAATAATAAAATTTAAAAAAATAAAGAAGCGATTGGAATTTTAATAAATAATTAATTATATTTATAAGACATTGAGAAAATTATTAAATTTCATAAGTAATTATTGTATATAGTAAATTAGTTCAAAAATAGTTAGTTATAATTTAAATAGAAATTTTAATTTAAAATTTTTTATAGTTTTTAAAAGAAGAATTTTTATTTTTTATTTTT
Source organism: Erythroxylum domingense (assembly GCA_025594535.1). Taxonomy (NCBI): domain Eukaryota; kingdom Viridiplantae; phylum Streptophyta; class Magnoliopsida; order Malpighiales; family Erythroxylaceae; genus Erythroxylum; species Erythroxylum domingense. Next base: position 26,454,216 of record JANQBM010000001.1, on the reverse strand, counting down.
GTTTAATATTGTAAAGAATTTTAATTTTAATTTTTGTTTAATATTATATTACCATACATACCTCCTATTTTTGGTGTTAAAAATTCACGCTTAGAGTAATTTCATGTTAAAAAAAGACATAATAATAAAGTGAGTTATATATAAAAATATAACTTAAAATTTATTGTTTTAAAATTTTGAATTAAGATATAACATTTCGAGTGTATATTTGATTGGTCCAATTTTTTCCAAGCCCCTCCGAAAACCTTCATTGATAACATAGGCTAGGTAGCCTATTATTTTAAAAGTTTTAAGTTAAGATATGAAGTCTTAGGGGGTGGTTGGTTCGCATGGAAGAATGGTAATAAGAATGGGAATGAATATAGTGAGGAATGAGAATGGATATTGTCATTATAATTATGATGGAATGGTAATAAGAATGGGAATGAATATAGTGAGGAATGAGAATGGATATTGTCATTATAATTATGATGGTTGGTTAAGAGAAAGGAATAATTAACATTATCATTAACAGTAGTTGGTTTGTAAAAATATTGAGAAATAAAATTTTATCATATTTTCATTAATTAATTAATTATATTGTAATTAATCAATTAGTTAATTAAAATATTTTAATTAATGAATAATTATATTTTAATTAATTAATTACAATCTTTTAATTAATGAATGAATTATATTTTAATTAATTATATTGTACTTAATTAATTAATTAATTACAATATTTTAATTAATGAATAATTATATTTTAATTAATAATATTGTAATTAATTAATTATTAATAATATTTTAATTAATTATATTATAGTTAATTAATTAATTACAATATTTTAATTAATGAATAATTATATTTTAATTAATTATATTGTAGTTAATTAATTATTAATAATATTTTAATTAATTATATTGTAATTAATTAATTAATTACAAAATTTTAATTAATGAATAGTTATATTTTAATTTATTTATTTATTACAATATTTTAATTAATGATGAATTATATTTTAATTAATTATATTGTATTTAATTAATTATTAATAATATTTTAATTAATTAATTATATTTTAGTTAATTATAATGTAATTTATTAACCTATTCTTCTATAACAATAATATTCATTCCTCTATGTTAGGAGCGGAATGAAGTATTACCAAAAAGTGAGTAATTAAAATAATAACTCTATAATCATATCTCCTTATTAAACTCAATCTTTTATTCCATACTCATTTCTCTTTTTTCATACCAACTAAATAAGCACACCCTTAATTGTATATAGATTCATTTAGATTCGATTCAATTTTTCTTCAGCCCCTTGTAAAATCTTCAATGATTTCAGAGGTAGGTTAACAAAGTCTAATGAATAGAGACTCGTAGATTTGAGTTAAATGAATAGGTGATAGGTGATTTCTATAGTGATTCAAATAGCTTTGCATGAGTTATGAAATTTTAAAGTTTTAGGTTGAGATATAATTTTTTGATTGTAAATTTTAAAGTTTGGTAATAAATGTTAGGATTGAAGGTGCTCCACTTTTCAATTTAGTCTTGTTTTGGATGTATTCAAGAAGCAGACGAGAAGTAGGCTCTTTAGGAATGATCGAGTTGGTAGAGTGAGGAAGTATAAGGTCAAAAAATCTTGTGTTCGAATCTCTATCTATACTCTCTCAATCGAACCTATCGTATAGGATTTACCTAATGCAAAGTAATTAGTTGACATAATTTACAGACTATTATGTCAATCTAAAAACTTACTCAGTACACATCTAAAAAATAATAACTACGGATCTTCCTTTAAAAAAAACAAAGAGAAGTGGAATAGGCCCATCTCTAATAGATTACATGTTCAAGTAAGACAAATTGTGATTTATCTAATATTTGTAACGTTAGTTGGTTGGATTATATATTATTTACAACTTATTATAAATATAAGCATTTCGTGTATTTTTTATATTAAAAAATAAGTTACGTTTGTCACACTTTATTTTCCCTTTTAGCAATGGAGAAGAATCTTCAATATAAAAGTAATGATCCGACACGATAGAGGATGGGGTCTGAGTCTGACCATAAAGTCTCCAAGGCGACGGTGAAACTTTCTCTTAAAGGACACATGGATGTCACGTTTTCGAAGTATGGGACGAATATATAAATACTCCTTTTAATTTTCAATTTATAATAAAAATACCTTCTTTTTTAAACTTTAGTTAAAAAATAATGACAAAATACACTTTATACAATAATTTAATCCAACTCTTAAATTCGAAAAAACTAACTAAAATTCATTTAACCTCATAATTTACTATATTTATATTAAATTATTAATTTAAGTATAATTTAATTAATTTCAATAATCAATATTTCATGATGCGCTTAAAGTGAAATAGTACAAAAGAAAGGGTCAATCTCGTACTTGGAATATTTAAGTGGTGATCTCTCGAATTAGTGAAATAATTATAAACTAAAATTGCAATTTAACAAAAAAGAGAAATATATTAATAACTCAAAGTAGTGTGCACCAATTTATTTTTCATTTATAATACTAAAATTCATAATATATTCTTGAATTGAATGTAGTCAATTGAATGTAGTCAATGTTATAATTTGCGACTAGAAAAGCACGTCAAATTTTATGTTCCAATTATTCTGTTTTAATCATTTTCTATTAAATTTTATCTATATATTTATGTTGAATAAAATTTAATAAAATATGATAGAAACAAACAACTAGAACAGAAGATTTGATACATAAAAAAGAGTGAAGCAAGAGGACCCTATGTTTTTTATTGATGTGCTACATTTATGATCGGATCTGCATTTATTTAGATGAATCATATACTTTCGATGGCTGTCCGATTTGGACTATCTTTTTCTCTTATTCTGGTAAGCAAACTGGGCATTTGATAGTTAAGGTGATTATGTATATAATTAAGAATATTTCGAGATAAACTTGGTATCAGACACTTTTGTAACGAAGTTTGTTTTAAATACAAGTTTGAATTCTATTAAACATTGACTTTATGTTGTATAATAAAAACGAGCTAACAGAATCCGTATGACGGTTGCGAATTGTCAGATAAAGAGAATAACATCAGAGAGAAGAGAGAGACATAAATTTCATTGATAGAAAGAGGGATTACAATTCATCACATCAACATGCCCCCTAAAGCCACACATATCCAGCTTAAATAAGATTCGTGATTCTCTACTCTTATGTCTAGCTACTTCTATGGACCCTCATTATTTAAACGTTGCGCTTTGCTCCTTCTCTAACAACTATAACGTTCATTCGATTTTATCACATATCATCGTCTTCATGTTTTCTTCGTAACAATCCCCTTCCCCTTAACGTCCTTGTCCACTAAGTTGATTTTTGGGTAGCGCTTCTGGAGATCGAAAAGGTATTCCCAAGTGGTGTTCATGTTCCCTCTAGTCGACCACCGCACCAGTAATTGAGTCACCGCTCTATTATGCTTCTTCGCGATGCGCCTATCCATTATTGCCACTGGAATCCGCTCCACCGGTGTGATGAATTCTGGCAATTGTGACGAGATTATGTTCCGCTCTCCCGTTACCTTCTTCAATTGCGACACATGAAATACAGGATGTATCAAGGAAGTGGGCGGTAACTCAAGTTTATAAGCCACATTTCCCATTTTCTGTATCACCTTGTAAGGTCCATAATATAAGGGCGACAATTTCTGATTGCTTCTCCTTTGCAGAGTGTGCTGCCTGTAAGGCTGCAGCTTGAGCAGGACTATATCCCCAACTTCGAATTCACGTTCCAAGCGATTGGCGTCTGCATATTGCTTCATTCTATTTTGTGCCCTCTACAAGTAGAACTTTGTTATATTGATTGCTGCCTCACGGTCCTGGAGCACCCGATCTACTTCCGTCACCTTTGAGTCACCAGCTATATACAGTGTATAGGTGGGGGGTAGCCATATAACATCTCGAAGGGTGTAAATCCGATAAATGGACGGTACGTGGTATTATACCACCATTCTGCCAACGATAACCATTCACTCAATCGTTGAGGGGTCTCACCACAGTAGCATCGTAAGTATGTCTCCAAAATTTTATTGACTGCTTCGGTGAGGTCGTCAGTCTGTGGGTGGTAAGCGGTGGAAAATTTGAGTCGCACTCCTTGCAGCGTCAATAATTCCTGCCAGAACTTACTCATAAAAACAGGATCCCTGTCACTGATTATTGATTCTGGCATTCCATATAGCTTAAACACGTTAGTAATAAACAACTCCGCAATATCACAGGCGGCGTAGGGATGTTTTACAGAGATAAAATGAGAGTACTTGGTGAACCGATCAACCACTACAAAAATCACCGACTTCTCCTTCGATATCGGTAACCCTTCAATGAAATCGAGGCTGATCTCCCTCCAACTTCCTTCCGGAATCTTAATCGGTTGTAGGAGCCCCGAGTATGCTGAATTATTGTGTTTGTTCCTCTGACAAATCATACAATCCTGAACATATCTCCGCACATCTCTGGCCAACCCTTTCCAAAAGAACATGTTTTGTATCTTCTTTGTCGTTGAAATCATCACTGCATGGCCCCCTACTGCCTCGTCATGGCTAATTTCAATGATCTATTGCCTCAAAGATTTATTATTACCGACTACCAATCGACCCTTCTATCTTAACAAGTCATTTTTCCACTCATAGACGTTGGATTTCAGGGTACCATGGGTACCATTTCTTAACTTCTGAATTATGTCTTGCATCATCCGATCCTCTTCCCAGCTCTTTTTTATTTCTTCCAACAATTCACCATGCAGTTGTGTTACTGATAACATCATAAGCTCCGCACTCTTGATCCTCGAAAGAGCGTCAGCAGCGTTATTCTCCTTCCCACTTCTATACTAGACTTCGAAATCATATCCTAGCAACTTTGGAAGCCATGATTGCTGGAATGGAGATGTCAACCGTTGCTCCAACAGATATTTGAGGCTTCGATAATCGGTTTTTACCACAAATGGTTTACAGCTTAAGTAATGATGCCACTGCTTAATCGCCTTAATTATTGCTAAAAACTCCTTCTTATACGTTGACAAGCCACAATGTCGTCTTACTAGCGATTTGCTAAGGAATGTGATAGGGTGGCCATCCTGTTGTAGGACCGCCCCGATTCCTTGTCCACTGGCGTCTGCCTCGACAACAAATGTCTTCGAGAAATCAGGCAACATCAATATCGGTGCTCAAATGATTGCTGCTTTTAATTTCTCAAAGGCACCCTGTTCTTCCTCTGTCCAAACCCAATCAGTCATTCGGTCTTTTTTTAATAACTCTATTGATGGCTTCGCCAATAATCCATATCCCTTAATAAACCTCCGATAGTAACCCGTAATTCCCAGGAACCCTCGGAGCTTTTTGATTCCTTTGGGAATCGGCCATTCCTCAATCATCTTAACCTTCTGGTGATCAGTAGCAACCCCATTTTTTGAAATGGTATAACCTAGGTATTCCACTTGCCTTGCCCCAAACACACATTTACTATCCTTCAAAAACAACTGAGTCTTCCTCAGTGTTTCCATGGCTGTAGAGATGTGTTGAACATGTGACTATAATGACGAACTGTAGATTAAAATGTCGTCGAAGAAGACCAAGATAAACTGACGCAAGTATGGCTTGAACAACTAGTTCATCAACATTTGGAACGTCGATGGAGCATTCGTCAGTCCGAACGGCATGACGAGAAACTCGTAATGGCCATCGTGCGTCCTAAATGCAGTCTTTGACATATCATCCGGGTGTATACGAATTTGGTGGTATCCCGAATGTAAGCCCAATTTGGTGAACCACCCCGCTCCATGCAGTTCATCCAATAGTTCCTCAATCAGTGGTATCGGAAACTTATCCTTTACCATGTGTTTGTTTAACTCCCTATAATTGACGCACATTCTCCATGAATCATCTTTCTTCTTCACCAACACCACCGGCTACGCGTATGGTCCATAACTTTGTTGAATAAAACCCTGTTTCATAAGGTCCTGAACTGCTTGTTCTATTATGTCCTTCTGCACTCTAGAATATCTGTACGGTCGAACGTTAATGGCGTCAACTCCTTCCTTCAACACTATCCTATGATTGTGTGGTCGGTTTGGAGGAAGCTCCGATGGTTCCCTAAAAACATCCGCATATTCAGACAATATTACGTTAATCTCGTCAAACGCACTCCATTGCTCCGTTGTCATCTGCATTTGACTGAAATTTTATCAGTGTCGATAGTTGCATCATGAGTAACTAACTCCCTGTCGCCTGATGTACTGTTTTTGGAATTCGTCGCTGGAGAGAACTCTGGATTTTCCCTTCAGGTTCCCACTTAATGTGACCAAGCGTCCCTCCCATTTGAATGTCATTGTTCGGTTTCTGAAATTGCACAGAACATAGTTCAGCCCACTCAATCATTGTACACCTAACACCACATCACACCCACCTAACGCCAATACTAGTGCATCCATAGTGAATGACACTCATTGCATTATCCATGTAAATCTTTTACAATACTGGTTACATCGTAGTTCTAGTCCTCTGCCTACTGTGATGAAGATGGGCTCCATCTCCTGAAGCTGGCATCCCCCTTTTTTAATAACCGATGTATCCACGAAGTTGTGGATGCTCCCATTATTGATTAGTATGTGTATCTTCCATCTTTGATGCCATCCGACCAACCTCATTTGCTTAAACTCAACGTTCTCTGATAACCTAAGCATGGCCTGCATGGAGACTATCGGATTATCTTCTTCTTCAAGACCCCCGTCCAACTCATCCTCTTCCGTTTTTGGAGAAGTTTTCCCGCATTCCTCCTCCTCCATGATTGCATAAAATTGTAGTTGTCTCTTTGTACACCGGTGGCCCGGACTATACTTCTCGTCACACCAGAAACAAAGACCCTTCGCCCTTTTCTCATCGAACTCCCGACTACTGAAACGCCTCTATGGTTTAGAAGTTCTTATTGTTGATGACGATTGTGAAGTTGGTGTCGGAGTGGGTAGCAACCCATCGGATGGTAATCTTCGTGTGATATTCACCGACTATGAACCTCTCGGGCTTAGGTTAAAATTGTCGTTATCGTTTGTTCCTTTTGTCACCGACCCGTTTTTAAACATAGTGTTCCCTGTGGATCTCAGGATTGCCTCTTGTTTCCGAGCCAACGTATATGCCTGATGCAACAAATGAAGATCGTGTAGCTTTACCGTGACTCCAATCTCCGGCTTCAAACCTTTAACAAAGAAGCCTACCAAGTAATCTTCAGATAACGTCAACCTGTTGGAATGATGATCAAATTGCACACAGTAATCTAGCACCGATCCTTGTTGTCTTAACTCCTTAAATTCTCCTACGGGTCATCAAATATTTCAGCATTGAACCATTGCTTCAATGCCTTAGTGAACTCCCCCCATTCCACTACTTCTGCTTGGTTGCGATTTCTCACGTACAAGGGATACCATTCTTGAGCCCGCTCATCCATATGCAAGATTGCTACACTCACCTTCATCTTCTCAGGAGTTTAATCCAGCACAAAGAATTGCTCGCATCGATATATCCACATTTTAACATTCTCGTCATTGAAGGGCGAAAACTCAATTCTACTCATTCTAGGTGCTACATTCCCGTCTCGTTCCTGCCCTACTAAACTACCTTGTGGTGTAGTTTCAGTCACTCCCGCTTCCCTTCCTTCTCTCTGGATATTTTGTAGGAGTAGGCTCGTAACTCTGTCATCTCTTTTTTTACTTTTTCTGTCCTGTTTTGCATTTCCGAAAACATCCTTTCCATCACGCCTTTCAAGTTTTCTTCCATTCTACGCAGCTCTGTGCCTCTAGTGCTTTCTACCATCGTTGCCATTCATAGGGTCAACTTCTCTGATACTAGATGTTGTATAATAAAAAGAGCTAACAGAATCCGTATGACGGTTGCGAATTGTCAGAGAAAGAGAATAACACCAGAGAGGAGAGAGAGGCATAGATTTTATTGATAGAAAAAGGGATTACAATTCATCACATCAACATGCCCCCTAAAGCCGCACATATCCGGCTTAAATAAGATTCGTGATACTCTACTCTTACGTCTAGCTACTTCTATTGACCCTAATTATTTAAACGTTGCGCTTTGCTCCTTCTCTAACGACTATAACGTTCATTCAATTTTTTTGTTATCACGTATAATCGTCTTCATATTTTCTCCGTAACACTTTAATGGGAGTACTTGGGGTTCGAATCTATTTTCCATGGCTACCTATCCACTGCCATGAATATGAAACGATTCAGAGCAGAGAATCAGGTCAATTTCCCAGAGAGTCAAGACGGTCCATTCTTAAAAGACGATGAACAAAATGGGATTTATGGCCAACCCAAAACTGTATTTCAGCCAACACAAACTCCTAACTATTTCATACCAGCAACCAATATTACACAGGAGAAGATCTATCTAGTAGTATGTTCTGCTCCAACTGTATTTGGTTGGTTCGACGTTTGAAACAAGTCTATCCCATCGACATTCACGTGGGAAGTTTCTCCTTCATTCTGTCTCGAGTCGACTGTAACATCTCTACTTTGTGTTGCCTGGTTCTCTCTTGTAAAATACCTGTCAGAGTTCATGAAATGCCTACTTCCTCTTGGTATGCCTTCTCTTACTTCCACACTGAAATCGCTATAATGGCTACTCTCTGTGGTCAGACTTCCTCTCATGTCCATGCTCGTATCACCGAAATGGCTGCTCTGTTCTTCACCTGTAATCATCCCAACCCTTCTCAAATGAGCACAGGTTCTACAAATTGGACAAATTGGTGTTTTCAGAAGCCATGCATCGACACATTGAGCATGAAAACTGTGCTTACACAAAGGCAACAGTCTACACCTATCACCGTCCTCAAAGTTATCCAAGCAAACAGAACAGTTCACTGGGCTACTTCCACTTTCGTTTCTGGTATAGTGATAGGAAGGAAGCTTCTCTACATCATCTATGGACATGCTTGATCTGTCAATGTTATCTCTCTCAGTTGCAATATTGTTTGCGATTCCTTGTCTTAAAGCTCTTCCCATAATACAGATGTGCACTAGGATCAACAGCACTCCAATTCCCAGGAATAATAGTATCAGAAGAATCACAATAGTCGTAACCATAATCTCTGATTGAACACCAAAAATTTTGCCACTCATATTAATTCTCCTGATGTAGATATCCAATTATCGATAATTCCAGAACCTGGAATCTGTAGTTGACTACTAAATCTACCTCATCACCTACCTGAATAGGAGAACCAAACTTGATCACGTGTTGGCTTGCAAGTTCAGGATTAAGCAAGAGCAACCCTTTATTGTGTAGGTTCAGCAGCTTCAAATGACCTGAGAGATATTGAAGATTGAATAAAAATTTTCCAAAAGAGAAGGTTGGAGTTTTGGAGACGATGATAAAATTTTTCCGAAAGAGAAGGTTGGAGTTTTGGAGACGATGTCCTGCTCCTTTCAAAAGAAGGGATCTGAGAGGTTTAAAGACTAAGAGCTCTGGTTTAAGAAGAATTTATTTGAGTAGAGACAATAGTGTAGTTTCAAGACTAAGGCCTCTAGTTCTTGTTTGTTTCTTTGTTTTGGTGTAATGAGCTTGTAATAACTTTGTTCTTATTCATCTCTAACTACGGTTTGTTTTGCATGCTAACCTTGTACAAAGTCTCAAAAGCTAGCAGCTTTCACGTTACCATTTTCTAAGTACTTAACCTATAAATGTAAAGACTTCTTAAACTCCAATGCGAGGAAAAAAAAACTCACAATATCTTGATAGCTTGAATAATTTTGTTTTGCAGAAGAAGCCAAGAAGATAAATCCAGTCTTTAAACATTTCGTCTCTCTTTGATCCTGTGCCCTTCTAAGGATCAACTGAGTACAAAGAACATGAATAAATTCTCCGATTTCATTTTTACAGCTATTGGCATCTTGCTTTACCTAAAAGAAAGTTACTGGCATCCTGCTATAAGGCGGAAAAGAACATCAATCCATACCAACTATCTGGAAAAATGGAACTTTACAAGATACGACGAAATTTAGAGGGAAAAAGAATGAAATGCACGACAAATAATTTGTAATAGTATTGCAAATGCAATTGTAGCTAACATTGAACAATCTGAAAAGAATACTCAAACTTCAGTAACGTGCTTAACTGCAACCCCGGCATCTCTATGTCTCAACGTATTTACATAAATGGATATGAATTGAAAAGGTATATGGCAATGGAAATTGTTGACTTCACTCACTATATGTCATAAGCGTTGCTCACTATGACTCACTTGTGATCCATGCAAGATGTGTCATGATCCCTGAACAAGACCCTCACGAGCAGTATTTGTTACTCGGAGCACGGCTTGTGCACTTAAACGAGAAAGTTTTGACTGACAGAAGTGTTCCCAAGATCCAAATTCTGGATTCTCAGAAACTGGTGGTGTGACTTGATTTGATTTCTCATATACAGTCTGCAGTTCCAAAAGGAGGGTTCTAGCAGCTTCCCTAGATTCAGGAAGTTGGTCACTGAGCTGCGCAGCAGCTAATTGGATCAATTTATCAATTCCATAGGCAATAATTCCGTCAACGCCCTGTGATAAAAAGCCAATCATTAATCTGAGCCGCACAATTTGTTATGTCCATGCATTGGTAGCGTCAGTCAATTCAACAAACTGCATTACTCAAAATTTTGGAAAAGCATTATTCTGTAAACTCTACCACACATCACTTGGTGGCCTATCTAAAAATAAAGGAAGACACCTACTTTATATTGCAAAACCGCGACAGACAGATAGACACAGTCTTTACACAATTTTGAAATAAATAAACAGGATTTAAGCTCACTACATATACGTAATACTGTTACTAGTATTTACCCTAAGTAGAGGAGTGGGGGAAATGAAATCTGTAACAGCATCAAACAAGCTACTGAAGTGTTGTTGGCATATTCTTATATAGTTTTATCGAGAACCAAGCATGAATAAAATGGCTTCCAATTTTGTATGAGTTGGGATAGGTTCAAAGTTTATTAAATTTCAAGAAGAAATGAAGCATCAAATAAGCATATGAGAATTTGCTTTTACCAGATGTGGGACGCTTCGACAAAGGCACATTGAAGCCTTAGCACGAATTCGTGGATTCCTGTTCTTAAGATGTGGTTGTAACTTTGGCAACAAAAAGTTTGGGGGAATCCAAGTGGTCATTGCCACTAGAGCTCTCTCAGCTGCCTCACATACAAATCTCTTATCCTGTGAAGATTTGAGAAGGAGCTGTACAAGCTGAACCCAGAAAAGAAGATCACAATAGAGGAGCCGTGCAGATAAATCAGTCCAAGCATATATCAAGAATGAAATGATGAAATGACAGAAAAGGAACAAGTAATAGCAATAATGTACCAAAGGATCCAATGATTCAATTATAGAATCACCATATGCATGGAAAAGATCAGCCGATGTCATAATTGCAGTTTTGCAAACGGCGCTTCTTGGATTTTTCAAGGACTTCACAATGAGTGGAATCACATCCCCCCTGACCAAGGAAATGAAAATAAGGTACAAATTCACCACAAACAGAACACAGAAAAATTGAACCTTTCTTTTGACTCTCCAGATTAGTTCCAATCTGATTAAAAGGTGAGGAACTTACAGCATATCCAGCAGTGCTTCCCTGTGAAATATTGATAAACGCCTGACATCGTTGAGAGACTCACAAACAAGGACCCAATCTTTAGAGTCTAGTCCAGCTAGGAGTGTCTGAGAGATGAAACACGAAATGAATCCACATTGGATAAACGGTGTATAATCAAATTCTGCCAAATGCAAGACATATAACAAGAATGATTACAACTCAATATGCCAACCTTTACATTGCTATCAACATCTTCTATGTCGCTCAAATTCTCAGATTCGATGTACTCTACTTCTGAATTGATCATCTCTACTCCAGGATTCCCACATTCATTTCCATTAGCAGGAGTTGAGACCAATGAAGCAGAGTTTTCTCTCCGCCTCTCTACAACTATTTCAACACTATTGCCACTACATGGCTTTCCAAGGCTCTCCTTAACCGAGCTCTCGTTCTTCCTCTCTGATCCGGGTTGTGTGTTCAGGTCTCTCAGAGCATTATCCGACATCACTGTTACGAATTAAGTCTGTAACGAAAACCAAATCCATCAGAGGAACTCTTTTGAAGCAGCATTCCATTTTTTAGGAAAAGGAACCAATCGGATGGCTTTGATTCAAAACTAGAAAATCACTAACCAAATAACCATTTTCCTGAATTCACCATTCATTATAAAGCAAGAAAACCCCAGACTTAAATCAAACACTACAATAAACTAAATCATTACAATAAACAGCAGAAAATAAACTTCTCAAACAAGGATCTAAAGAAAAGACCGCATAAACAAATAAAACTCCAATCCAAAACCCTCCCAAACCTCAAGATCTCTCTACATTTGCTCACTTCAAATCGCACCGGCTCAAATCCAACACCACCACGTCCTCACCTCTTCACACACAAACAAACAAAACAAAATGCACAAGCTAAGAAGCACAGAGTCATTACCGAAGAAGAAGACGGGGGACGATCGAAGTAGTACAGTGAATTGATCTCTTTCTCTCTCTACTGCGAATGTGAGGGAGGAGACAGTGTAGAGAGAGAAAGTAACTGGCAAGCAAGACTTCGCAATCAAAAGATCAGACGACAAGCCGTTTTATATGGACTACACACCCGAACAAAGGCCAAGGCCGGCATCTTTTAGTTTACTCGTGATTTTACCGCCTTATGTTTTGGCATTTAATTTTGTTTTGCAATGTCCCGAATTCTCAGGGTTATTATCAGTACTGCCATTCTCCGTTCATTGCGTTTTTTTGTTTTTCGTTTTGATTTTTGAATTGAATTGACGCTCCAACTCTTTTAAACAAGTTTTGAAACGGCCTTAATCATTTACTACTTCCCTTTTTTAATAGTAATTACATGAATACTTTAGTCAAAAAGATGCTTAATACTTAGGCTTAGTTTGGAGGTGGAAGAACAGTGACAGCTAACAACCTGCTAAAATTAACATGTTAAAATGATACTTATATGTTTAGGATTATTATTTTGGTAACTGTTAAAATGTGAAAATAAGTGTTTTGTAAGTGCAGTTGCAGATGCTGAAAAGAGATAAAATGATTAAAAATTAATTAATTTAATAAACTATTAATTGTTATATAAATAATTAAAAAATATATTATTAGTCATATAAATTTAAAATTATCATCATCATCATCATTTAATATTAAATGAAAATAAGAAAATATAAATAAAATAAATTTAGTAAATAAAATATTTCATAAAAATATATTATTAGTCATATTAATTAAGAGTATAATAGAAAATAATACTTGTAATAAAGGTTATTAATGGAAAGCAAAATTTTTACCGCAGAAGCAATTTCCTATCGCAACCTTATTTTTGCTTTATTGATTTTTGAGGTGGTACCACACTTTTCTTAAATCTCTGATTGTTTAACATAGATTCAAATATGTGATTGCATTTAAAAATTGCGGTAAATAAGTACTTATCTCCATCACCTCACAGATCCAAACGCAGCATTAATAAGATGGTTCAAAGTTCAAATAACAAAGGATAAGACAGGCGCCAAAAATAAGTAAATAAATAATCAATTTTATAAAAAAATTACTAAAATAACACAAAATAGAGAATTGGTCAAATTTTAATTATTCTGATTAAATTAATTCATTAATTATTAAATAATCTATTTTATGTTAATTTTTATTTAAAATATTATAATATTAAAATTCTTAAATTCTAATAAAAAATTATTTTAAATTTATATATAAACGAGAAATTAAAAGAATATAATAAAAGATTTTTTATTTTTATAACTCTTTTTTATCACCTTAATTTTAAAGATATAAAGAATCAGCCACCTATATATATATAGAAAAGAGATATGTATATTTTTCTAAGTTGCATGTGTTAGGTAATTTGTAGCAATTGACCATGATTGGACTGAACGTGACTCGTCTTCTTCTTCAGTAGCTATTATTGGTGCTATTTATAACACATGGTACATCCACATGCATCTGCCGACTGCCGGTGTTATTATATGCCCACAATTTATGATGTTGTTACACTAAGACTGAAGACCCATTTCTAGTGCCACAACCACAATAAAGAGGAGACGATTTTATGATCCAAAACATGTCGTACAGGTTAAGCAGTATACACCTTTATGTAATGTTTTAAAGATCAAACAAATAGTTAAATCATTATTGTTTAAATTGTTCGACCGGTATTAAATTGTCATAAAATTAATTAAAAATTTAACAAATTTGAATAATTTAAAATATAATTAAAGAAGAACCCTTTAGGAGGGAGGGCAAAAGTCCTGTATTCAAATCCCCTACCTATACTCTCTCGATTGAGCCTGTCGTATAGGGTTTATCTAATGCGAAGTACCCAGTTGGCATAATTTGCAGGCTATTACATCAATCCTGAAATTTATCCAGTGCGCATCTAAAGATATCGACTACGGGTTCCCCGATTCAAAAAAAAAAAAGATTGTCCCTAATTAAAAGTTAATTGAAAAGGGATATTGTGAAATCAAATTATGTGGTTTATTTTGGTTTATAAAAATCGTTTAGTTTACAAAAATTAACTAATTAATTAATTTTTAACAACAAAAATTATTAAAGTAAATCGAACAAAAAAATTAACCGGATAAAATTTTTTATAATCGAACCGACTGAACTAATTCATATTTGTAATCATACCCTTTAAGAATTGACAAGTATGCGTTCTACTATATTATAAGTCACATTCTATTAGGTTAGGATGGGTAATTTTCAATGTTTTATATTTTCAAAAATAAAAAAAAACCTTTCAAATGTGATTTAATTAGTTTGCTAATAGGATTAATAATGGACAGATCATATTAAAATATTTTAACACTGGATCTTATAGTCAAATTTGGCTATTAATTAACAAATTGATCTAGCTTTAACAATAAAAAAATATTAAATTAAATCAAATCAGAAAATTGAAAACTAAATTAAAAAATTGATTTAAGATTTTCGTTGTTAAATCACTGTAATTGATTTAATTTTTAAAACATTGAAAAAATTCTCATAAAATCTTCCATTTCAATTACTTTGTTCTAACTCTATTTTATTAAATATCGTTCTAACTCTATTTTATTAAATATCATTTATATATTTATGTAAGGTTTAAATATTATAACTAGAACAGAAAATCTGATCTTAGAAAAAGTTAGTTTGGTACTATCTAATCGGTGAAAGTTACCATTTTGTATCTATATGCAGGAGGAGCAAGGGTCGTGATCCGAAAGGTTTAGATCATATTCATGGCTCTTTTAGGTTGGCGTTAAATATTAATGGTGTCATTACTCCTCAAGGCTTAGATATTATAAAAATTGGTGTTTAATAGATTAGTTAGACCATACAATCACATTCATTTATTTATTTTTGTATGAGATTGTAACTTGCATAAATAATAATGAATGGTACCCAACACCCACACCCAACTAATTTCCATTAATATCTAATTTTTGCTTAGTCCTCAAGATTAATTAGCTCTTCTGCATCGCATCAAGACAGTCCATATGCTTGAACATGGCTGCTAATTACCTCCTTTTCATTTTTATATTTCTAGTTATTCGATTTACTGCCTTTATATTATAGATATTTGTAGACAGCAATATTAGAGTCGCTGAGCAAAAGTAGATCAATGGACATAATGACTTTTTTTTTTAAGTATATATAAATCACCCGGTATTCGGCGTCACATAGGCAACCGACTATTCCGAATTCAAGTCCGGCATGACCATTTAAGAGCGACAAAGCTCTCCCATAACATATAATTCAATTTTGATTAATGAATATATAAAAACGATTAATGAATATGAGGATTTAAAGTATGAATTACTCCTTATCCTTATCAATGGCGACTAAATGGTCTACAAATGCACAAAAGGAAAAGAGGTGTAGGATCAGTGATGTCGAAAGTCCAAAAATCCGAAGAACCTGAAATGGGTGATCTTGATTCTCCTCTCCTTTCCTCGTCGGAGACTGATAAAGAGGGAAGAAGTTTGAAGAAAGACGGGTCTCATTAATTCTACCATTAGTAATTGTGATATATATTAGGTCAAGTACATATATAGTTCTGGTGGTTACCTGAGTAACTGTTGATCGGAGTTTGAGCTTGGAGCACAGAAACAAATCAGACGACAAAGACATGTGGGAAACTGTGGAAGTTGATGATTATGGTAATGACGATTGGGGCGACTTAAAGAGACAAGAAACAGCTGCGTCCAATGTCATTTAACCCGTAAACCCATCACCCATGTGCTAGCTGATGTATGAAGCTCAGGTGATCAGCCACTAAATGAATGTTCATGTTCTGAGTCTCTTCATATCTCATCAATTGGTGGCTCAAATTTCGATTATTTTTGCTACACGTTTTCAGTATTTTTGTCACGTAGGCTTATTTTATAGAAGTTGTCAACCATGCCATTGCCAAGCATTCATCCAAAAAAAAAAAAAACCCACAAGGAGAACAAGGCGTTTGGCGGGAGCTTTGAAGCGGGGTTTGACAGGATCCATGCCGTGAACAATTGGGGTCTTGAAATAGATATCGAAGATGCATAGCATATACACGGCATGAAGAACAACGCCTAATATCACTAGTGTTAAAAGTGCCTAGCTCACTCCCAAAAGCTAGCTCAAGAGAGAGAGGTTTGCACACTATTATAAATTGTTGAATACTCTTGTAGTTGTCTGATGTGAGATTTCTGACACACCCCCTCAGTCCAGAGCAGGACTGGACATCTGTTGGACATATTAGATAAAGGGACATAACCGGGCACCGTCCCAAACTATTGAGACAAACTGGCTCTGATACCATCAAAGGATATCAGGCATCGAAGCTTTGGCCATGGCGGTTGAGCAGTTGTAGTAAAAACGATAACTAAATATTTCAACTCAGTAAAACGTCCGCAGCCACCCTATCGGTTCAGATTTCAGTTTTTCGAGTGATGTCTACTTCCTACTAAGATGTAGGTGAAAACTTAGATTTGGGGATTCAACATCGAACTGGAAACTCTAGCATCTACAAAGATGTGATGATTCTACACGGTGCTGAGAATGCAGGAATGCTTCTGATTCCGGCGAAATTGACAGAGAATAACTATCTGTCATGGAGCCGTTCGATGATTACCTTCCTGCAGTCAAAAATGAGGAAAGGCTTCGTTGATGGATCGTGTCGTATGCCGCCTGAAGGAACTGATGAATTTCTGCGTTGGCAACGCGTTGATTCTACAGTAAAATCCTTGATCATAGCAGGATTGAGTCCAGAGATCGCAAATAGCTATATGCACACACTGACATCCAAGGATATGTGGAAAGCTTTAGCTGATGAGTACGGAGTTTCGAATTGTCAAACTCTGTATAGAATGAGACAAGAGAGAACATCAATCACTCAAGGAGATGCTTCTCTTGTGAAGTACTATAATGCGTGTAAGAGACTCTGGGATGAATGTATGCATTATAGACCTTTTCCACCATGTCCTCATGACGTATTGAAAGCTTTTCTGGCAAGAGAGGAAGAAGATCGACTTGTAGATTTTCTGATGGGGCTGCACCCTAGGTATGAAGTTGCAAAGGATCAAATACTTATGATGGAACCTCCTCCTACAGCCAATCAAGCTTACAATAAACTACTCAAGGCAGAAAAGAAGGTTCCAGGAAGAAACAGTTCCTTGTTATCTCCTAAGAATACAACTTTTTTGTCTACTCCAGTTAGTACTGAGAGTAATTCTAAAGATGCTTTGGTGGCAAATTCTAGCATGAGTTTTAATAAGAAGGATGCTCACAGTGGTACTGGCAACAATACTTTCAAAAGAAGTAAGAAGGCCAAATCTGAAATGTATTGTACTCATTGTCAAAAACAAGGACATGAGAAGGAAGAGTGCTTCAAACTTAATGGTGTTCCTGATTGGTGGAAGGAAAAGTATGGGAACAAAGGAACTACATTTAAACAAAATAAGAGTGGCTCACAGACTTATGCACATATGGCTGATTTGGAGACTCCTCTTGATATTGTGCCTCAAGGATTGATAGATATGGCTGCTATTGATGCCTTGACCAAACAGATGCTGAGTGCTTTCCAAGGGGAACTTAGCAAGCTGGTGAAGGGAAAGGCAGTTTCTGATGGACAACACACTGTCAATTTTGCACAATTTGACAATTTATCAGGTAATATAACTCATCATAAACTTAGTAATGTTGACTTGTTCAGTGAATTGTCATGGATACTTAATACAGGAGCAATTGGCCATATGACTCCACATTTGCATTTGTTATGTGATCATAAATCTCCAAAAACTTCAATACCTGTTAACTTGCCTGATGGTATTATTCAATTTGTTAAGAGAATAGGCAAAGTTTTGCTTAATTCCATAATTCAGCTTAATAATGTTCTTTACATACCAAATTTTAAGTACAACTTGATTTCTATCAAGGCAATAGTTGAATCAGCTGCCTTGTCCTTCATCTTTCTTCCTCAAATCTGTGTTTTGCGGGACCTTTTCACTAAACACATCATTGGCATTGGAGAATTGGTTCACGGATTATATCTCCTGACCAGCTCATCATTTGATCCCAATGCCATCAAAGCTCAGCTTCAACTACATATTCCAAACATTCTTCTTCATTCACAAATCTTAGTCCCACAGAAATATTCACTTTACAGTAGCTTCTATACACCAAAACATTGTAATAAGGCAGATTGTACAGATTTTTCTGCCATTTGGCATACAAGATTAGGACATCCTTCTATAGGTGTGATGCATCATCTTAGAGATGTTTTGAAAATTGATGTAAACAAAGATTTTTGTTGTGAAGTGTGTCCACTAGCTAAACAGCAAAGACTTGTTTTTCCTACTAGTGAAATAAAGACTATTGATTGTTTTCAGCTCCTTCATGTTGATTTATGGGGGCCTTACTCATATGAAAACCTTACTCAAACTAGATTCTTTGTAACCATAGTGGATGGTTTCAGTAGGTCCACATGGACTTTTTTGATTGCTTACAAATATTCAACTCTGCAAGTGCTTGAACAATTCTCTGCCATGGTTCAAAATCAGTTCCATAAATCTGTAAAGATCATCAGAACAGATAATGGAATATAATTCATCAATCACAACTTTCAAACCCTGTTGTCTAAGCTTGGTATTTTGCATCAAAAAACTTGTGTTTATACTCCACAAACAGAATGGTGTTGTGAAAAGAAAACATAAGCATTTACTTCAAGTAGCAAGGTCATTGATGTTTCAATCCAATCTTCCCAAAATTTTCTGGGGAGATGCAATCTTAACTGCTACTTATTTGATAAATAGACTTCCTACTTCAGTCTTAAATTGGAAATCACCATATGAAGTTCTTATGTCCAAACCTCCTGATTTGACACATCTACGTACATTTGGTAGTTCGTGTTTCATGACAAATACTTTATCACATAAGGATAAAATTTCTCCTAGAGCTTACAAATGTATATTCCTTGGATATCCTCCTGGCCAAAAAGCCTTCAAAGTTTACTTTCTTTCAGATAACAAGATTCATGTCTCTAGAAATGTAATATTTCATGAAAAATATTCCCTTGTCAGCCATCATCATCCACTTCTCAGTATCACACAATCATTCCCATTCTTTCAAACACACCATTTGTACCCTCAGACATTCTTGTTGATCAGCCTACTTTCCATCATTCTGAACTAGACTCAACCTCCTCTCTACCTACTGATACTGGTGATTTCCAAGATACCCCTTCGATCTCTCCTTCCATTGAGCCATTGTCTGTCATTCCAGCAAGAACTTCCCAAAAAATTAGAAGACTACCATCTAAATTCAATGACTACATTGTTGGATCAATAGTCACTCATAAATCTGCCTTCATGCCACCAACAACCTATCCCTTCCATCACTCACCTAATCTTCATCCTTTTTATCTTACCTTCCTTGCAAATGTATCAAGTATTCCCGAACCAACTTCATTTGAACAAGCTTAACATTTCACTGAGTGGCAGGTAGCAATGTTACATGAGATCAAAGCCTTGAAGGACAATCACACTTACCACTTAATAGGAAGGCCATTGGTTGCAAGTGAGTTTACAAGGTTAAATACAATTCTGATGGAACTGTGGACAAATACAAAGCAAGGTTGGTTGCTAAGGGTTACAACTAAGTTGAAGGAGAGGATTATTCTGAATCTTTTTCACCTGTTGCAAAATTAGTAAT
Organism: Erythroxylum domingense; assembly: GCA_025594535.1. Taxonomy (NCBI): domain Eukaryota; kingdom Viridiplantae; phylum Streptophyta; class Magnoliopsida; order Malpighiales; family Erythroxylaceae; genus Erythroxylum; species Erythroxylum domingense. The sequence continues at coordinate 26,433,900 of JANQBM010000001.1, read as the reverse complement.
TGTGATAATTCTTTTTTCCTTAGCTGCAGGAAAAGATTGGCCTATTCACCAACTGGACATTAACAATGCATTTCTACATGGTTTTATTACTGAAGAGGTCTATATGAAGCCTCCTCTAGGATATAGTAATGCTTTACCACATCAGGTGTGCAAATTACGGAAGTCTCTTTATGGTTTAAAACAGGCTTCAAGGCAGTGGAATCAAGAGTTCACTAACTGTTTGTAGAAGTTTGGTTTTAACAATCAGCTTATGATCATTGTCTCTTCCTCAAACATACAGATAATTACTTCATAATTCTTCTAGTCTATGTTGATGATGTTCTAATCACTGGTTCTTCAAAGTCAAAGATTCTTCTCACAAAGCAGTTTCTTCATGATCAGTTTACCATTAAAGACTTTGGTTATGCCAAATATTTCTTGGGTGTTGAAATAGCAAGGTCTTCTGATGGTATTGTTCTTAATCAACACAAGTACATCTTGGATATTATTTAGAGTGTTGGTCTTCTTGGATGTAAGCCAGCTTAGACACCCCTTCCTAAGGAGCTCAACTTACAGGATACTACTAGTTCCCCTTACACAGATCCCTCTCAGTATAAAAGATTAATTGGCAGACTTCTCTACTTGGGATTTGCTAGACCTGACTTGACTCATGCAGTGTAGTAGCTGAGTCAGTATGTCATCAATCCATTAGAAGTACATTGGCTTGGAGCAATGCATGTCTTGAAGTATCTCAAAGGATGTCCATCACTTGATCTGTTTTATTCTAGATAGAATAACTTCAAGCTTTCCTCTTTTTGTGATGCAGATTGAGGACAATGCTCCACAACTCGGTTTTCATTGATTGGTTATTACATTTTCCTTGGGAGTTCTCTGATTTCTTGGAAAACGAAGAAACAAACCACCGTTTTTCGTTCATCATGTGAAGCAGAATATCGTAGCATGGCCACAAAACATTCTTACTAAATTACAGATTCCTTCTCCATTGCCTATTTCTTTTTCATGTGATAATCGTGCAGCCCTTCACATCACCATGAATCCTATCTTCCATGAAAGGACAAAACACCTTGATATTGATTGTCATGTTGTTCGCAATCAATACAAGGCAAGTTTCATACAACCTTTATATCTTCCATCCCGTTTCCAGCCTGCAAACATTTTTACCAAAGTATTACATTCTCCACATTTTGGTTTCTTATTGTCCAAGCTTAGCGTTTTTTATGTTCATTCAAAGGATGTTAAGCTTGAGGGGGGGATCTACGAGATCGTGAATCAACTGGAATCTCCTTTGCTTGAAGAGATTGCAGATCATAGTGTGGAACATTTGACGAACGTAGAAGTGTCCAAAGATGAACGAAGAAGTATTCGAAGATGAACGAAAGTCTGAGCAGGAATTTGGTTGTACATAGTGATTAGTTTTGTTTGTAAATATTAGGGGTTCATTTGTACATTTTCGACATTTTTGGATTAATTTATACAGTCACTTTATTATATATATGGCACAGCAGTTGAGTGAGTCAATAAGGACCACTCAATTTTACCACAAACAATTTATCATTTTCTCGTTTTCACTACAACTGCTCAACCGCCATGGCCAAAGCTTTGATGCCTGATATCCTTTGAACTAGCCATCTCTCTCTTCTCTTGAGCCACAATCTTCTTCTGGGTGCCTATGCTTTGACGCTTTCTCCTTCTTTTACTCCCAAGATCCCTTCACTTACAATTTGTTTGGTTACTGTCTCCAATATGCAGAGACAGAACGAGACGAAAATTTAGAGACGGAACAGAACAGAAATTGGAGACAGTGAGCTGTTTGGTTGTGATGGACAGAACAGAAACAATTGTCTCCGTCTCGAGGACAAAAATGTGTTTGGTTGTAGAGGACAAAACATAAAAACAGTAGCTATGACGAAAATACCCCTATAGTATAATATAATTGGAAATATGTAATTTATTGATTATTTTATAATTGTATCAATATTTATTTTAAGTGTATTTGCAAAATTTTAATAACGATGAAATAATTACAATATAATTAATTAAAATATTATTATTACTTAATTAATTACATTATATTTAATTAAATTATTATTATTAA
>JANQBM010000001.1:26421441-26431705 GCA_025594535.1 Erythroxylum domingense | reverse complement strand
AAATTTCAGGGACTATTTCATAAATATAAAAAATTGCCCGAAACGGTACCCGATATTGACCGGTACCGGTACAGTACCGTTCCAGACCTCAATCCGGTACTAAGTCCGGTACGGTATTCGCAACATTGCTTCTAACTAGTTGTGTTCTGTGATCTCATTCTCACTACATGTGACTGACCTCGTACTTTCCCTTTTAACCTTTTGATTTTTTATACTAAAAACTTGATGGATGTTCCACTATCCGGATATGTCCATAGTGCTTAATTCAATAAACATTAGGTTTTCCTTTAGTTGTGGAGAGTGAGTTCCAAGTAAGAGATGCCGTGTAGCTTTTGGAAGAACTTTGAAAGGATTCGCATGCTTTTCCTAGTTTGATTCTAATCCTTCTTGCTTTATAGTTTGCTGCAATTGCAGATTCCAAGTCAGACTATTATCATAATTTAGCAGTTTATTACGAATAATGCCAACATAATTATGAACAATGTAAGCATAATTAAAATTGTAAAAAAATAAATTACAATAATATTAAAGTTATAATAAAAATCGTTATTTTTATAAAAAGTTTAAGTTATTATTATTATTATGTTATTTTATAATTTAACGTTTTTAGAACCATACGAATATTATCTTAAATTCTAATAAAATTAAATCTTATCAATTTTTAATAACTGAATTTTCAATTTAGTACATATTGAGCATTTTGAACTTACATAAATGATGAAATAATTTCTTTAGATTATTATCAATACTCACTTGAAATCTTGTTGAGGCATGGGATCTAAGGAAATAATATCCAAAATAAAATTGTGATTTACATTTTAAATTTTAATAAAAAATTAAGTATTTAAATAATATCATTTTTGCAACTTTTTCAAAATAAAATGATTGTTATTTTAATAGTGTTAAAATATAAAATAACATAAAAATAACTTAAAATTTTTATTTAAATCTCTAATAACACCTTTGCCTTTGGTATATATAAAATCAATCAACACTTAAGGCTCTTTTTTGTAGGAGGTCTTAAATTCGAGTTGCTAAAAGGAGAGAAAAAGGGGGAATTTTTTCTGTTGATGATCTTTTAGCCCATGGACATACTCCTTGGTCGGATTAATTGCGGACGTTTTACTTTCAACGACAGTGTGGAAGTTGAAACTACTGAAAACTTGAAACTAATGAGAACTTGATGCTGAACAGTACCATTGATCAATCAACAACTGACTAATCAATATGTCATGATTCCTTATATGCAGAAGTGTACCGGTTATGTAAGAACCTAAGGAATCTTAGGATTCCAGATTTACCTCTTCTAAGACTCTTAGGGTGAAATTTTAAGAGCTTAAAATTAGTCCGACGAAATTAAGATACATAATGTATATATAAAAAAAATTTCAACATAGTGTAGTGCATAGCAATGGAACGTCCCTGTTGGGCAGTCATGAGTGGCAGCTTTTATCATGGGTTCTACTTCTCACTTGCTTTGCCCAGAATATATTTAAAGATTGTGCACTGCGCATTAACATGTCTTTGTGCGATGGGACTAACCCTGCAAAGTTCTAACTTGCACGACTTGGCTTCTTGTGTTCTTGATGCCAACTTTGAGGATACATACATTTGTGACCAGAGCTCCTTTTGAGGTTAGAATACTGATATGATATGAGTCGGAACAAGATGGCGAAAAGAAAAGAACAGGATAAAGAAATGGAGCAAGTGGAAGAGTGGGAAGAACAGATGCTGTTCTTCCTTTTCTTTTTTTCTTTCAAATTTTTTCTGAAGTGCAAGTTGGTGAGTGACGTGGGGTTGAACCCTTCACATGAAAGAGTTGTTGTTGAGTGGACATTTAAGAGATAAAGATCTTCTGTTCAATTTATTGGTGTCTTATTTTGTTTTATAAATCTTAATCATTCATTTACGTGAGTTTCATGTAAGTCTTATATAAATAAATGTGAGATTTGTATAAATAAATAATTAAAATTTATAGAATAAAATAAAAAATTATAAAATTAAACAGAAAATCCTGTACCGACATTTCATTTAAGTTCTCTCGTCACAGTGAGCAAAATCTTAGTTTATGTGAGTATCGGTTCGAAGCTCATGTCTTTGCTTCTCTCTTTTCCTTTTTTTTTTTCCCCCCTACACATTTTCCCAGTTAGGCTCAATCATTTCATATCATGATTGTATATTTTATGGAGCGAAAAATAAAGAGTTTTTAACTAAATTAAAGAATTAAAATAATTTTAAAAAATATTTGTAATTTGTAAATTTTTAAACATTTAATTAAAAATAACAATAAAATATACATAATATAAATATCACGTATGAACTAATCAAATCGAACTAATTAAATTTAATAATTTTTTAAAAATACTAATTTAAATTAAGTTTAATTTATTCAAATCAAATTTAATTTATATATTGTGACATTTAATTATTTTAAATACGATGGTCATATTGTAATCATTTATTTTTTTACTAACATTTAAGAGACAAATTTTAAAAAATTAAATGTCATGAGAATTTCTTTAAGAAATTTAAAAATTATGAGATTTTTAAAATTTTATCCCTTTTTATATTACCATGCTTGCATTGTTTGTATTACCATAGTTACTAGCACTTAATTAATCGATGCTTATTCTCTTTTTCAATGGGTTACTTCTTTTTTTTTTTTCTTCAAGATAGATACGAATCAGAATTGGCCATACATAAAAAGAGAATGCCATCCTTTACTCTGAAAATGGAGGCTTTTCAATACAATTATATGCAATCTTAGCTAAAACTCGGATCAATCTTTCTACCGGTTAAAAATAAAACCGTGTGTTTCGGAATATATTTAAATTCGTAATTAATAAAATTTTTACTAATTTGTTATTGCGACTTTTATTTCAACCACTCTTGCTTGTTTTCATCATCTCATTACATTTACTATTTGATTAAGATTATCCCATAACAAGCAACTTATGTAAGTCAATCTCTTTAATTTTATATACCATATTACACATTACATTTATTTTCTATATTATTTTAGTCTTAGATCACTTTCATGGATCTCACAAGTAATCCAACTAAAGTACTCATGCTCCACTTACTCCCCTCTTGTCTTTTTCTTATTTCTTTTTGATATCATTCATTACCCTTAAAGCAACTATTACTCATGACACATGTCTAGTTCTTAGAGTGACACGACTTGGGAACATAGAGCTCCTTGTGTTCACCATACCCACCAAGGTTCTCCATCCTCGTGGGGTTGTTCTTCAGTTGAGGCAGCGGCGAACACGTCCTGAAAGTAACTACGGCCGTCGTCACTTCCATCATCCTCCTCTGATTGGACTCCATCAGCTAAGACAACACATCCGGCATAATTGTCGTTCGGGAAGTATGAGTCGCCACTGTCCACCAGCTGTGGACCGTCGTCATCTACCACTGCACTGCCGGTGCTCTCCACCTTCACGTTAAGTTGAATTGCAGATGCGTCAAGTGTCTTCGCCGGAAGTGAGTCAGATACGAGTGCCATGCTTACTTCTTTGTCAATAAGCTTCTCAGTTAAAGAAGTCACCTGCAGTGTTTCATGTGTTGACATATTTAGGGAAGATAGCTAAGGTAAGAAGAGTCTTTCTCAACCAAAGGTGGGAATTAGAACAGAACAGATGCTATTTTTTAGAAGACATGTTTTGTCTACTAAAGGTCGAATATCATTTGCCTTGGTCCCCATTACCAACATGGAAGTCTTTATCATGTAGACTTGGAATATGGAGTCCTGATGGGAAAATGCTTCTAAAGTTATCAGTAAACAAATCAAAGATTTTGTAATTGTCACAGTCATCATCTTTGTACTTTTTCCATTGATTGGTATGTGGTGGGTAGTGGTGAAATTTCTCTAATTCTTTTCCCTATCATGTAACTTTCTCAGAGGAAAAATGGGTTGTCCTCATCTGCTCAAACTTCATTAAAAAAAAAGGACCTATTCTTTGTTGAAATGATGATCTTTATATTCATCCAAGTACCTCAGATTTGAGCTTCTCATTTTCCTTGACAACGGAGTCATAATTAGAGCGAAGTGAATCATAAGATGCTTTGAGAAGATCATAGTCTCTTTCGAGCTGCTTTGTTTTCCATCGAGCCCTTCTGTTCTGGAACCACACGGCCACTTGCCTTGGTTGCAACCCTAGCTTCTTGGCCAACTGGGTCTTTCTCTCTGGCTCCAGCTTGTTCTCTGTCTCAAAACTTTTCTCCAACAGATGAACCTTTTCAAAGAGCACCATATATCCAGTTACTATATATATATAAATATATATAGTTTCAGTCAATGAAACAGGAATCTTTATTGTATATAATCCCTTTACAGATCTCTAGCTAGCTCTTGAGGAAAGCAGTGAACTCATTCTAGATATGGAAAGAGAATCAAACTTTTTAATTTGCTAGACTGTATCAGAACAAAGAGAACAAAAGTTCAATGTTTGGAATCTAATATTTCATATCTATCTAATTCTTGAAGGAGCCACTTTTGAAACTTCTGTTTACCAGAAAATAAAAGACAGCCCAATTCCGATAAGACCAACAAAGAATCGCAGGAGATTACCTCTTACATGCTAATTATTACAAGGAATATATTGTTTTCCTTTCTTACTTATTAAGCAACACCTAGGACAGACCGACCTGTTCAGCAGTGAGGCGGCGCTTCTTCTCCGGTAGCTGCTCGTCGTAATATTCTTCGTCAAACATGTCATCTGGCGAGCTGAAAAAGGGTCTCCTCCTGGAGGTGTCTTCCATGGTTATCGATGATCTTGGACCTTCAGCACCGATGGTCCGATATATGCAGAAAAAAAAACCATTATATTATCAAGTCGAGATATAACAGATTGAAATTCTCTCAGATTAACAGGTAATGAAAGTTCTAAGTCTTATGAGAGAATAATTTCTGTTCATTTCCAATCTGTAGACAAACAACTTTTAGAACTTGAAATCCAATCCAAAAATCCAAGCAAACACAAAGCATGTAACTCTATATAAAAAACAAAAATGAAAAAGTTGATAACTATAATATGACCGTATATAGACAATAAACATAACAGGATTACAGTTTATAGTTCTACTACGCTGTCCAGAAAAAGAACAGATGAAAGAAATAGACAAGATTACAAATTACCTCGAAAAAGAGGATCACCATGCCCGAGGAACAACATGTTCCCTTGACAAGAGGGGTCGAAAAAAAGACGGCCGGACTCCATATCCACCCTTTTGTACTTTCAGAAAAGTAGTATCTGTCTTGAACTGTGGCAAATCTCCGGCGACTTATTTTGCCGTCTAATTTCCACAAGCGAGGATGCTCCGGCAAGCTAGAGACACACAAAAATCGTAACACAAAGTGTGCGTGTATATGTGAGTTTTGCGTACGTATACTATGTAGCCTACAGGACGAGTTAGAAAAGCATGAGCTTGTGGCGAAAAAAGCTGGTACTCCACAGTAACCTGGCCGGAGTCTCCAATGGACAGATGCAAAATCCCATCGGTCCCCCAGTAAACGGTCAAGTATGGGGTTTTTTTTTCGGTCGGGAACAAAGAAAAAAGACACAAAAGAATATCGAAACTAGATCAGGAAGATCGCCATATCTCCGTAGGAAAACGACAATATGACAAGTCAGAAGATGACAATCTGACAAAGGTAATCGCCGGAAATTCTGAATTCCGACGAGGAAGCGGAAAGGAGACGGAGAGATGGCTCTATATTGCTTCTAAGCGTCAGCTTCTAAGTGTTTTTTGCGAGTAAAGTTAGTAGCGTTAAGCTGGTAGGGTTTTATAGCGACGAATATGGAATCTAAATGACCAAAATATTCTTGTCCATTAGAGTAACGATTTAGAAAGTGGGGATATTTTGATAATTTGAATGCATGGTGGACTTTAATCTGGGGGTGGCTAACGTGCGCTGTGGAGAGATGTGAGCGTAGAGGAATATGAACCGTTGGATTGTCGATGTGAAGTGAAGATGGGGTTACTGTGAATGCCACCGTTGTCGGAGGATTGTCGGATCCATATTGGTCAATTTTCCTTTTAATTTTCATTTTTTAAGTGAAAAAGGAATAAAAAATATTACCTTGAAATTCGATTTTTTTTTTTTTTCACATGAACAACAAATATTTTATACACATCAGAAAAAAACTACCAATAATTGGTTTTCTATATTTGTTTATGAATTTTCTTTTTTATTTAAAACATATAAATTTTATCTTGGTCAAATTTTTAATGTTTTGTTTAAAACATTAAAAATATAGAAATATTATTGCAATAGTTACTATATAAATATAATAAGAAATAAATTAGAGAATATCATATTTTAATGTCTGTAGAGAGAATCAAATACAGAACCTTTTGACCTCGTGACTTCTTACTCTACCAACTTGAATAATCATGAAATTGCTAACCTTTATTGTTTATTTCATAATTTCAAGTTTATACTTAAAAAAAAAGAATTTCTACATGCTCTATGGATTTGACTCGTCAAAATATATCCATGAGTTTCATAAACGTTAAAAGATGTTGGTATTCAAAGAGAAGCATGCTAATAATTTCCTTACTCATAAAATTATTTAATGTATTGCTATTGCTTTAAAAGGGCAAACCTAAAAGATTACCGACTTTATTGAGTTTGGATAAGCTCTTAATTGTTCAAAATGGGTATGATTATATACACGGGGAAGTACTGTACATTATTGTTATAATTTTTAATATGGGCACAGAGCGTAGAGTTCCCCGAGAAGATTTGAGCTTAAGTTAATTACTGTCAAAATAACTAGAATTAGTTATTTAGATAATTGACTCTTACTATTTATAAACCTTTATCATTTTTATGTTTAGTCGATATGAGATATCCTAATACCCCTCCTTAAGTGGAACTGCGACTGGACATTCAGTTATCACTTGAAATAAACACAATGGAAATCAGATCGGGTCTCTGAGACTAGATATTCAGACAGACAACTGAGCAATTAATAATTCAGACCAAACCTGCTTTAATATCGTATTAGAAAATTTTAATATGGACAAAGTGTAGAGTCCACTAACAATAATTCGGCTTAGACCAACCATTGTCAAAATGATTAGAACTAGTCATTTGGATAATTGACCCTTACCACTTATAAACCCTTTAATATTTTTATGTTTAATTAATATGAGATACTCTAATACTCCCCCTCAATTGAAACTGAGACTAGACGTCTAGTCATCACTTGAAATAAACACAATAATAACTAAATCGGGTCGCTAAAATTGAATATTCAGACGAACAATTGATAAATTAATAATTCGGACTAAACATGCTCTAATACCATATTTTAAATTTTTAATATGGGCAAAATGTAGAGTCCACTAATAATAATTGAGCTTGAGTTAACTATTGTCAAAATGACTAGAACTATTTATTTAAATAATTGATTCTTACCACTCATGAACCGTTTAATATTTTTATGTTTAATCGAGATACTCTAACAATTATAAAAAAAGAAGTAGCACAATTTGCTACTTTCTTTTTTATATACTTCTCTTAGTTAATTATTCCAAATGGATATGATCATCTGCATTGGGAAGTCGTACGGTATTTAAATATTGACAACGACAAATGTAAGTGACATTGATTAATACTATATAAATAATAACTTATCTATCAAGACTAAAGCACAAGCAATCTACACATACAGCCACATTCTTTACTCTCTATTTGCTTTAACTTTAACCTTATTAGTATTAGATTCTCAAGGTTACGTGCATCCACGTTCACTTCGCAATAAATTATTATTGATGAGGGGATAAATAGTTTATTAGCTTGATGGAGTTATGAGATGAAAAAGAAATATTTCTATCCTTTATAAAAGTAATACCTTAATTAAATATAGTTATTTAAAATTCAATCAGTTCAATTGTAAAAATCTTGAACCGATAAAATTTTCGATTTTATTTATTTTAATAATTGTTATTGCTAAAAATTAATCAATTTATTAATTATTCAGTCAATTTTTATAAATTCATAATTTCTTATAAATTAAAATAAATCAATTAATTTTCTTTTAAAAATCTCTTTTTCGATACATAAAGATAATCTCTTTCAATAATATTTCAAATCTTCAATTTTATGACGATTTAATACCTATTGAATTTTTTAAACCTTAAACTTCTCGTCTTATCGGTTTAACCTCCGCCCAAGTTTTTAAAACATTGGTTATTTATTATCAAGAAACTTTTCGAAATAATGGATTTACGAATTATTATATATTTTCAAAAACATTTTTTTACATGCGTTTAAAAAATAGGGACTATAAATGAGTTATTTGTCATAAAAAAATATAAATATGTCTATATATATATATATAATATTCAATATTTGGTAAATTTATTTTCCAACTTCATATTTTAATTTTAGTAAAAATAGTTATTTAACGAAAAAAGGTGGAAGAAATTTCAGTAAACGATTTCATCATGACCAAAAAACAAGAAAAAAAAAGTCAGAAGCAAATAGTTTTGGTGTTAATTGGTGCAGTCAAATTAAAAAGAAAAATCAGTAGAATAAATGAAAATAGTCGATCCAAAATTTGGGGTGTAGCAGTGGAAATATACAGTTGATGTGTAGTTGATTGCTCCCACACGTCCCTTTCACTTACTTTGTCAAATGGCACTTGCAGGATACGGGATACCCACGTAGTATTGGGACCCTTTGAATCAAAGCTTCTCCACCTTCGAAGTGGGAATTAAAAATAATTAATCTTTCTGATTTAATTTTTCACACTATTAATTTTCAATTTTTTGGTTTAATTTAGTTTAATAATTTTTATTATTAAAAAAATAATCAATTTATGAATAAATCAGTAAATTTTTATGAATTAATCAGTTTTTATAAATTGATTAATTTTATTTAATAGTTTTTTTAAATTAAACTTTAATTTTATTATAAATAAAGACAGTCTTTTTAATGATTTTTAAAATTCTTTAATTTTTAATTAGTTTTGTGACGATCTAATATCAGTTAAATATTTTAAATCTTAAACTTTTTATCTTACTGTCTTAACTTTCGGTTCGATTTTAAGAAAATATAATATACTCGTTGCGTGAGTATATGCTATGTTTGAAGTAGCATGTGGGTTGTTTGAAATTAGAGATCAAAGTGTAAGCAAACACTCATATTATATTAGGTTTCATGAAAATTTAGATTAAAGATACATATCTACTACAATAGATGTGTTGGATAGTTGCCCACCAATGGCTTGCATTATGGGAATATTTATAATATATGATATATATATAATAAATAAATAAATAAATAAAACGAATAAAAGAAAATAAAGTAAAGGACTTGACTTGTCATCTTAAGAAGGAAAAGAGGGGTTCCCCAAAAGATAACAAGGCCCTCAAAGAATATTTTTAATGGTCTTATCAATTCTTTTATATTCTTTTCTGCTAAGCATCATTTCTCACTTGATATAATGGAATCAAGGAAACAACCCATCCTTCCTTTTCATTTCCTCCATTCAATCACCTCCGCCCAATCAGAATTTGGCATGTTCTCTTAGAATAATCCTCTTTTTTCTTTATTATAAATCGTGTCAGATTTGACAAGACTTACCATTATAGATTCTCCACATCTTATATAGTATGATCTCTAAGACTCTATCTTAGAGTCAAAATTTACTGGCTTTTTTCTCTATTAATATTAATATTTTAAAAATTAAACTAACGAGATAAGATATTTAAGGTTTAAAAAATTAAATTTATTATAGACAGTCATAAAATTAATGCATAGTAAAGATTAAACAAAATTATATAATTTAAAATAATATTGAAAAAGAAAAATATTCTAAAATTTAATAAAAATATATTATTAAATGAATAACAATTAATTTATTCCTATTTATAAAAATTGGTTATTTTACCAAAATGGGTCAACTAGATAATAAACCAGATATTTTTTAACAACAAAAGTTACTAAAATAAATTGAAACAAAGAATTAATCGGTTCAATATTTTTATAGTTAATCTTACTAAACTGATTAGTTTTTTTTAATTATTGACTAATATAACCTCATATCCATATAGAAATCCATTAAATCTAAGAAGAAAATTCAATTATTGAATAAAATTCCATTATTCATAAAATGGTAAAGTTAATGGAAAATTATAATATCTTGAAAACTGGTCGGGTCGGTCGTGCCGGGCCCGAGCCCAGTCGTAATGACCCACAGGCCGATCGGTCCAATCTTCAAAGATCAGTCTTATACCTATTGGCTAT
>JANQBM010000001.1:26395147-26421341 GCA_025594535.1 Erythroxylum domingense | reverse complement strand
TCTCTGCTTTCCTGCAGTCCTTCCTTCACCCAAAAAACTAACTTGAGCGTCGGAGAGGCCTATCGGGAAACAACCCCCGACGTGTCCTCTTTGTTTTGCATGAACCTTCAAGCTAGAATTCCCGCGTTCAGCAGTTGACTGCATGGATCCAAACGGCAACGTACAGCCTCATTAGAATCCGGCTGAACCAAAAACAAAAAGACAATAATCATAGAGTTTTGATAATATTATGAGAACATATATGTAAAATGGCATTCAAAAAGACTAAGCTACCTATTTTGTGGAATCTTTCGTTCGTTCGTTGCATAAATAAATAAACCTCATCTCCCAAAGGAATAACTTGCTTTTTGGTATTTTTATTTCCTTCAGTGCTAAGGTTATTTGATTTTTGGGGATGGTGGTATCTTTTGACTAGAAATGGATTGGAGATTTCTGCTTTTTTCATGTCTTATACCATATCTTTGCACCAGACAATGTTTGTGGGGATATCAGGAATGGCAAACTTGGCAACTTTCTGAGGTAGGAGGAAGCCAAGCAACCTGAAAAAAGAACAATACTATGTGTGTTTGTATGTGTGTTTTTGGGTTTGTATGGTTGAAAAAAGGTGATTATAATAAAGTGGAAGCACAAGGTAGTGCTAGTGCTCACTTTCTTTCCTTTCTTTATCAACACTAATGCCATGAATAGAGCCTACTATTTGTCATATATAGGAAAATATATGTTAGCTTGCTGTTCGCTTTTCTTTGTGCACATTCTCTATAAGAGAGCTTTTTAAGAATGGTGTTTAGTTTCTATTTGGAGTTGCGCCTCTACTTCGTAATTTGGTTCCTAAAGATACAAACATGGTAAGTAGTTTTACTCATTTTAAGAATATTTATATAATTTAAAGTTACTTAAAAATATCTTATTTTGTATGGAAATATTAAAAAGATATTTTTACTACTTATTTTAACATAATTTAATATTAATTCAAATTCAATGTTCAAAACATTTAACCGGACCAATCATGAAAATTTTAACTTTTCAATTCAGTTTTTAACTTTTCTATTTGATTTATTATAATAACTCTTGTTGTTAAAAAATTGATTAATTTATTAATTATTAGTCAAATTTCTTAAATTAATAATTTCTTATAAATCAAAATAAATCAATTAATTTTTATTTAACAATATCTTTTTCAATTAAACTTTAAATTTTTTATGAATAAAAACAATATCTTTTAACTATATTTTAAATTCCTTAATTTTACTTAATCTTTAGCCAGCTTGATGACAGTTTAATACCGAGCAAACTTTTTAAACCTTAAACTTTTTGTTTCACTGGTTTAACTTCCAATATAGTTTTTAAAACACTGGTCAAGTTAGAATAATCATATAAAATACGTCACGTGTTTAATATCTATATTAAAATAATTTAATTAAAGATCTTAATTTTTTAACATGAAAAATATTTAAAAATAAATGAAATTACAAGAGAATTTCATAAGATAAGACGACCCAGATGCAAGGGAGCTTGAAGAGCCCACATATCCCTTTAAGGCCCAAACTAGTTTAGAATTGATATTTTAATTTTTACTTCCCCCATTGAAAGCAATGGTTATGAGCAAAACCGGATTATAATTTTAATTTCAGATATGTAATATTTAAATTTTAAAAATTAAATTTAAATTAATTGCTTTATGATCAAAACTACACTTAGAAGTTGATAATCAGACTTTTTTTTTTTCAGAGGAACCCTCAACTGCTATCCTTTGAATACGTACTAGGTAAATTTTTAAATTGACACAATAGTCTGCAAATTTTGTCAATTGGGTACTCCGTACTAGACAATCCTATACAACAAGCTCAATTAAGAGAGTGTAGGTAAGAAATTCGAATATAGGATCTTTTGGTTCCATATCCCCTCACTGTACCAACTCAACCACTCCTAAAAAACCCATATGACTTATCTCTAGGGATGTCAATGGGCCAGGCCGGGAAGGTCATGGTAGGCCGCTGGTCGGCCTGTGGCCCTCGCCATCCGGAATGGGTCGACTATCGGCGGACTGTTCTACTCGACCATAGGTGGGTTGAGCCGGACCGACCTGTTTATATTTTTTTAATTAAAAAATTACAAAGCGGCGTCATGTTTTGTCCAAAATGGGCGGACAGATCGTGACCCGTCCAATCCGGGCTAAAAATAAATTAGTTGGGCCGAAATTGTCATCCATACCTATCTCTAATATAAAACAAAGTCATTTTAAATAATTATGACTATATTTTAATTATTTTAAACGTGATTTAGGCTCAACTTAACCCAATTTAAAACTTGTTAATGTTTTCCTTAGCAATCAATAATGAATCTCATATTAATTAAGTCCCAGTGCACTTTATATTAAAATTTGTTATCAATCAATTAAATTAAAATTAGAGTTATTTATAAGAAGAACATTAATGGTTGAATTCAATCAATAAATAACTCAATTAATTTGGTCGATTTAACTGTAAAAATTTTGAAGTGTCTAATTTTTTTGTTCGATTTATTTTAATAATTTTAGTTAAAAATTAATCAATTTGTTAATTAATTAGTTAATTTTTATAAATTAACAAATTTTTACAAACTTAAATAAATAAATTAATTTTTATTTAAACTTCAAATTAAATGCAAAATTTTTAATAAAATTTTAAAATTTTAAAATTTATTTATGAAATTTTTTAAAACTTATTTAATTTTTAAAGCGTTGATCGAATTCCTAAATTGCAAGCCGAAGCGAGACACACCAATGGGTCCTCGTAATCCCAAAAATTTGGTTTTGGTTATCTTATCCAAAGCGAGAGGATGGCCTAAGAGCATTCATCTACCGCCATCACCTAACCACTCTTCTCTATACACTTCCCCTTTCTGTCTCTCTCTAAATAACACACCACCTTATCTTCTCCACTTTCCACTACTTACTCACCTTTCTTTATATTGTCTTTTGTGATTTGTTGACAAATGTCTTTGAGTGGGCTTACTATGGCAGCTCTAATCCCATGCCACTGCTATTCATCTTCAGTCAACTCCGGACTCGTGAGTAAACCCATATTGCCCAGAAGCCACATTGGTTTCCCAACCACAAACAGAGGTCATCTGGGTGGTTTTTGGCCTAGGCAGTCTCAGCTCAGATGTTCATTTAAGCTTCCCAGTGACTCCGGGACTCATTGTGAGCAGGTAATGAGTAGTGTTTGTTGTATGTTATCGTTTTTTGTTGGGGTGGGAAAAGATCAGATTTTTAAACTTCAATTGTTCGTTGAAGGTGAAAGTTGTGTTCTTGCTGCCTCTGGGTGATTATATAGGGAGCTAACTGTTGATGGGTATCAATTGCTAGCTTGAACGAGCTTATTGTTGACTTGTTTTTTTGCTCACTCTTTGGCAGAAAAAGAAGGCTTTTTCGTTGAAGGAGTATGTGATTTCTATTGCTTTATCTGTTGGGTTGGTAACAGGAGTGCCTTCATTGGAGGGGCTACCTAATGCTTTTGCCGCTGGCCCTGCATTGCCTGATATCTCGGTATTAATATCTGGGCCACCGATTAAGGATCCTAGGGCATTGTTAAGATATGCTTTGCCTATTGACAATAAAGCTATAAGGGAAGTACAAAAGCCGCTTGAAGATATCACAGATAGTCTCAAGATCGCCGGCCTCAAGGCACTTGATTCAGTGGAGAGGGTAAGGACCTTCCACTCTTCATATTGCTTGGTGTTTCAATTATATTCTCGCAATTTTATAGCACCCTCTGTAGGCATTTTACTTCCCTGTGCGTATCAATTTGATTGGTTCATGTTCATTGACAGTTCTTATTGCAAAATGTAGAATGTAAGGCAGGCGTCTAGAGCTTTTAAGCAGGGTAAGAGCTTGATTATCTCAGGCTTAGCTGAATCCAAGAAAGACGATGGAGTGGAACTGCTTGATAAACTGGAAGCTGGAATGGATGAACTTCAGCAGATTGTGGAGGATAGGAACAGGGATGCAGTAGCACCTAAACAAAAGGAGCTTCTTAATTACGTTGGAAGGTAAGTATCATAGATGCATTTTTTTCTGTTGGAACTGTACTCATGGACATTTAGACAAAGTCTTGGCTTCTCATATGGGAATTGAGGATTGCAGGATCTGCCCTTCAACAAAATTTTGACTAATTTTCGTGAAATGTTTACCCTTTAAGTTTTTTAAGTCCACCTTGATAATATAGCTTACCCCTCGATTAATTTTGGTGATGTACAAATATGAACTTTGCACCCTTTGTGCTGTCCTCGTATCTGTCTAGGGCACAATCCTGAATTTGGTTCTGAACTCCATCACGGGATTTATAGGTTTTTAGCTTTAGTAACTCTGCAGTCACTCGAGGAGGCTGGCAAGAAATTAGTGATCGTGAAAGTGAAACAGCTACAACATTCTCATTATAGCTATCCTTTGTATTCCCATGTAGCGTATGGTTCAATGAGTCAGTACGTCATCTCATGGTTCTTTTGTGACTTTCATGTCGCCCAAATGTCAAATACAGATTGAGGAGTTAAAAAAAAAATCCTCATAGATAAACAATTCTCATACATACCCTTGTCATGACTGCAGCTGAGATCTTCCTGGGGCATTGGGTTTCTGCAGTGTTGAAGAGGATATGATTGCTGAGTTCCCATATGAAGTGCCTGAAGAATACAAAAATATGCCTCTATTGAAGGGAAGAGCTGCGGTTGATATGAAGGTCAAGGTTAAAGACAATCCCAATGTAGATGAGTGTGTATTCCGCATTGTTCTAGATGGTTACAATGCTCCTGTAACGGCTGGGAATTTTATGGATTTGGTAGAAAGGCACTTTTATGATGGCATGGAAATACAAAGAGGTAAACTAGTAGCAAGTTGTACTGTTCTTTTTTTAAGTTATTTTCTTATTCTATGCACTTGCTGTCCTACCACTCACAAATACTGATGTACAATGAGTAGTAAAAAAATATCAACTAATAGCTAAAACTGATAGAAACTAGGTAATATAGCCTGTCGAGTGTTGTTAGGCTGCTGTAATTTCAAATAACGTCTGGACTTCAGCTTGGAATGCTGGAATTTCATATTTGGTATAGTTGAGTTTTTAGGGTAGAACAAAGAATCACGCTTTCTAATTGAAAACTCTGTAAGTTTTTAGAAAAAAATCAGGTTGTTATTATTGAAGGGTTGAGTACAGCTAGAATAACATAACTAACTTACCACTATTTCTTATTTAATAAGGTATCCTAGTATAAACTAAATCTCAGCCTTTAATGTCTTTGGTGTCACCTCAACTTCTTCCCATTAAATTGAAACTTGTGATTAACTAAATTCTCCTAGACTTGTCTGAAGTTGGAAATTGATCTCCTTTCTATTTGACAAGAAACTTAAGCTCTTTTGCTAATTGATCTCCTTTCTGTTTGACAAGAAACCTACGCTCTTTTGCTTCAATTCTCCTCGACTCATCTGAAGTTATATCCTCTCTTCTCCTGTATCAAATAATGGAAGGATCGCATCCGATACACCTGGTGTCAGGATCACAACCACAAACCCTTTCCTAATCCTAAACCTCTGCTCCTCAATCAACTGTCCACCGACACAACTTTAATTGCCAAATAATGTGCACACTTAACAGTTTCATCCTCGGCATAAGGCCCTTCAGCCTCATTCTCCTCAATCTTTTCTCATGTTTGTTTGTTTTGTTTTGTTTTGTTTTGTTTGTGTTTCTGCAGCCTTTTGAAGTTTCTCTAAGAATCTTCATATGCTTTATAACCGGCACCAACAAGATTATTCGCATGATCATATCCTACTGATTGTTGGAGACTATGAAACACCCCTTTAGTAGCTGATTGAAGAGGGACAACTATAAGAAGATTAGCTATATTTCTGAAACACTTACTTTTTGCAGCAATTGCTGCATTTTAGTTGCCATTAAAGCAAGGGCCGAACCTCTTTTCTTGGAACTCTTGATAACAACATCTTTCACCTTACCAAATCTTGAAAACAACTCGAACATCTTTCATCCTATCTAATAGGAGAATCCTAGCATAAACTAAATATCAGCCCTTGTTGTCACCTCAACTCCACTCTTCTTCCCATCAAATTGAAGCTTGTTGTTGACTGATTTGCCCTCTTCCATTGATAGTTGTCACAGTGCAATGCTACATTGCAGGCACACACATTGCTATCTTCTTCTATTTATGTCTCGTTCCCAAATTAGCACTCCTGTATATAGATGAATTAATCTGTTAATTTTTGTTACTGGACATGACTTTGGTTTAAATGGATTTATTGCAGCGGATGGATTTGTTGTTCAAACTGGAGATCCTGAAGGTCCAGCAGAAGGCTTTATTGATCCTAGTACAGAGAAAGTTAGGACAGTGCCACTGGAAATCATGGTCAATGGGGAGAGGGCACCTTTTTACGGTGCAACTTTGGAAGTAAGCTCTCTCTCTCTCTCTGCTTTTCTAGAGAAGTTCCAATTTCTGTTATATTATTTTTTTGCTTTAGGTATTTTCATATTGCTGCTAATTTGTGTTGTTGCTGAACTTTTCCGATATGACATGTAATTTGTATCTCAATAGGAACTTGGTTTGTACAAGGCTCAAACAAAGCTTCCATTCAATGCATTTGGAACAATGGCCATGGCAAGAGATGTAAGACTTTAAGTTTAAAAGCTCCCCATCTATGAAATTGTTCGTTTTTAACTTTTTGTTTCATTTTTGGCAGGAGTTTGAGGACAACTCAGCTTCAAGCCAGGTCTTTTGGCTACTGAAAGAAAGTGAACTCACCCCTAGCAATGCAAATATTTTGGATGGTAGATATGCTGTATTTGGTTATATTACAGAAAATGAGGATTTGTTGGCTGATCTCAAGGTTGGTGATGTCATAGAATCTATGCAAGTTATTTCTGGCTTGGAAAATTTAGTTAATCCAAGCTATAAGATTGCTGGCTAGACTCTTAACATACTTCACATGGCGGCGGATGCTAATCCATTGAATTTGAACTTTTGAAGGCATACGACGTTATGCGGCTTTTCAACTTTACGAATTTGTTCCATGATTCTGTAGACTGGATTTGGATAGCTTTTACAATTCATGTTGAGAATGAATTATTTCTGATATTGCAGTCTTTTGCAATATTTCATTGTCGGCTTATCAAGAATTATCATTTTTTTGATGAAATGTATCACTTGTTGAATAGAAACTCTTAATCTTTAGTATCAGATAAGCATATGAAAGGCCGCGGATTCTGTACTCTGGGTGTAAATAATGACATCAGGTTCATTACACAGAGTATAACTCCACCAAGCCCTCTCGTAAAAATTCTGTGAATGGCTATTTAATCAGGATGAGCAGTTCTTACAAAAGCAGACATGCTTAAGCTAAGATAAGAGCTTTACATAAAGCATGAAAAAGAGTTACTGCAGATCACCACTTGAACAACAACCTTTGCAGCTTACTGTACCTGCCTATGATTACTACTTGGAAGTTTAGAACTCACAACTAAAATATCTTGAGCTTCATGTCATTGTTCCTTATGGCCCCCTGTACTTTCGGAAACAGAAACAACCCTGAGGCTGGTCGTGAGGGATCATGCCTCCACCCTTGGATGTGTCAATTGCCTCTATCATCGATACAACCTCATCCATCTCCGGCCGCCTGTCAGGGTTGGCATCCCAGCATCGCTTCATTACATTTGCAAGAGAACTTGGGCAACAGCGAGGTATCTCTGGCCTGAGATTCTGTCATTTGAAATGATTGATCATTATGAATGTAATGAGTACTGCATTGAATGTTTGAGTGGACCAGATAGATTGAGATGAAGGTAAATTGGAGATGGAAAGGTTAGGTTCTAGAGGCCATGAGCATAAGTTTCATAACCATATTTCATGTTTATATTGGAACGGGAGTTTTGCAGTAACAGGAAACAATCTAACTTGCATATTCATCTACCTGTCGAACGACAGCTGAAGTTACTTCTGAAAAGCTAAGATCAGGATATGGCATGTCACAGCAATATATTTCCCACACGCAGATGCCAAAACTGTACACATCACACTTTCTGTTATATGGATTGCCATTGAGAACCTGTCCAATCACCGATTACTGAGTATGAATTGGTGAATTGGAAAATTGTATTTGGAGCTGAAAAGAAGCTACAATAACAGTATGAAAATAGGTTCAGTACCTCTGGTGCCATGTAACCAAGTGTTCCAGTCTCTCCAGTCATGTCATTAGGATTCGATGCCTCAAGACGAGCGACCCCAAAATCCGCTATTTTCACCGTACGTGTCTTGTCCAGAAGCATATTTTCTGTTTTAACATCTCTGTGGACAATCTTCTTGGAATGAAGATAGCTCAATCTGCAAGAATCCAAATGGAAGCATCATGTATAACCCAAATTCCATTCTATAATCTTGTGAGGATTTGTAAGTGTGGAAGAACTTTACCCTCGTGCAAGATCTAGTGCCAGTTGAATAACCACTTTGAAGGCCAGTTTCTTTCTCCTGTTCTTTATCAGGTAAGATTTTAGAGCACCACCGGGACAATATTCGACGACAACACAACAAACGTTACTTGGCATTCCAAAATGAACATTCTCGGTCTGTATATTTAATTCTGATGACCCCATTGTTGCTCCAATGAACTGAAAAAAAAATAAAATTAAGACTTTACTGCAAAGTAGAGAATTTGAAGAACAACTAAACCAGCGTTTTAAAGGGTAAGTTTTCAAGGAGAAAAGAACATCATCAACCAACCCCATGATACTGTGATCCAAGTACATCTTACGAAGGTCAAATTTCTTGGCGTGTTCAAGAAAGTTTCAGTCTTTCTCAAATTCTTTTGAAGGAAAATTTTAGATGAACTGCAGTTTTCATGAAGAAGACAGAAGGAAAAGAAGAATGTAACCTCTTTCTGGTTCTACCTTAGTTACGTTTGGATGATCAAGCTTGTGCCATACAGCAACTTCCTGCGTAAAAGCTGCTCTAAGTGAAGCTATTTCTGCCTCTGACCTGTGTCCCTCCTCACCCCAATCAAGAAGTTTAACTGAGCAAAATGAAAGGTCATTTTCTTAGTATGCACAAAAATTTGGAAACAAGAACATAAGACCATAAGAGCCTTGGAATTTGGATACTGTAATTAGTCAAAACACATAGCTTTCACTGTTGATTAAAAAGAAAAAAAAGAGAAAGATATGAATACATGAGAAGATCACACAAAAGAGGAAAAGCCATCAGTTCAGTTGCTGAAGTGACCTGTCAACCTATCCATTCTCGTGAAAAGTCACGGATTTTGCAAGTTTAGATCTACATGAATTAGACATTTATCCATAGGAACAAAATGTTTGTTTCACTCTGTTTTGTTGCAGAGAAATTCGTGTGAACCGCATAATTCACAGTTTTTTTTTCCATGCAAGACATTCTGAGCCAACTGAACAACTGCTTTCCAGGAAAACACTTCCTGAAGTTTGAAAGCGCGTAAAAAGATATAAATTTCCATTTCGTAATTGAAATTTCTTTTCTGAGCTGCCAAACAGAAACTCTGCTTATCAGAAAGTGAAAACAGGAATGAAAATTACTGAGAGATGGTGCAGAACAGAATCCAGAAGACAAAGTTCTAATTAATCATTAGTTGGAATAACTAGGAAACTGCAAGCATGAAGAACTTAAAATTTTCAATCTTTAAGAACAAACATGATAAAGTTTCACTCCATGCGTTAATCCTAAATGGGTTCTATGCATTAATCAAAACGCATTGTTGTTAAAAAAAAAAAAAAACTTGCACTGCAAAGCTGAAAAGAAAGCAAGTTCATGAATAGAAACAAGACGTTTCATGAGTTGGGTACTTAATCAGCCTCTACTAATAGGTAGCTTCAAAATGAATTATCAGGAAGAGAAGTAAAGATCAGAGCTTGCTATATACCAGCAACATCTTGGCCATCATAAATGCCACGATGAACAGTACCAAAAGTTCCTCGAGCTATAACACTTTTAATGATGAGCTTGGAGGGATCAATCTCCCATTCTTGCCTCCTTGTGGAGATCATGACATTGTTGGTGAGTCTTTGCAGTCCTTGTCCACCTCCGTCACCTTCTTCTCCATCTTTCTTGCTCTTGTTCTTCTCCATTGTCCATGCTCTGCTCAGATGCCTGTGTAGCTGTTCATCCAAGCTTTTCAGATCTATCTGATCTGCTCTCACATACCCTCCTCCACTTTCACTCTTCTCTTTCATCTCTTCCTCTGTCTCTCTCTCTCTCTCCAGGTATCCTTAGTGTGTGCTAATGAAGTACAAGCCGCTAGGACAAAGACCCTGTGGACCTCAGTGTGGTGGGTTCTGGTTTTCTGGAGACTTAAACAAGTGTGATTGATGACTATATTTTCATTCACGTTATATCTATCTATCTATATATCTGTCTGTCTGTCTATGCATATAACATCGCTGCTCTTGTGATATTGATGATGATGATGATCTTTTCTCATTTATGGCTTTCTTTTAAAGGTGGTATCTAGTGAATATTGCTGATAATAGATGATGCCACTTCTGGTATATAGTACTCAACTGGCCTGCTCTGCGTTGTTCTCTCTTTCTGTCTCTGTATATGTCTCTGTCTCATTAGCTTAGTTCAATCAGTATCAGCCATGTGGGCACATGGATTTTGCCTGAACAAGACGTGTGCTGCTCTGACCCACCTCTTTCCTTTCTCTTCTTTCTTTAATTTATGAAACACCAACAACCTTTATCTCTCCCTCCCTGTGTCTCTCTTTTCTCATCGCTGTCAAAATCTAACCTTTTTAATGGCTAACTGTTTCGAGCCTCAACTTGCTCTGCTTTCCCTTGATTATGATCAGTACTTGAAAACAGTTACACATGGAACTGATTCTTTTTATTTAATATGGTCATCTTCTTGTTTCGGTCGGCAAAACAGAGTAGACAAATTACATTCATGTATGATTTTGCGCAAATCCCATTCATCCTTTTTTGTATAAAAAGATAGATTCTTTCTCGTTTAGTATAATATAAATCTTTTCTTGTTTGCTATTGGTTCCTTCTAGTCTTAGAAGGTGGAGTTCCTGCAGAATCGTCAATGGCAATTAGTTTATCATTCTCTGATATTGTTTAATCTACTGTTCTGTTCAATCTGATCTTTTGGATTTGGTTGTGTTTATACCAAAAAAAAAAAAAAAGAGTTCGGCCTGTTTGTACTATTTTGGGTCAAAAAATTCAAAGCCTAAAGAAAGTTTATGGTTCGAAGTCCAGACATTGGCCTTGGCCCATCAGATTTCAGTGTCCAGCGGAAAAGGACGTATTAGAGTTGAAGTTGAATTGAGATTCTAAGAGTCCAAGTTTAAAGAGGAAATAAAAGGATAAGATGATAGACACCAGCCAAAACTCTATTTCTATTGGATAAGATAGAGTTTCATCCAATGTTTATCTCTATTCAGAAAGATAAAATTTTATCAGTATTACAAGTTGAATTGCAGTAGGACACTCAACATCTTTGGCTATAAATAGAAGTTTTAAAGTAGAAAGAAGTCTCTCCAACATCTCACATATCAAAAGCCTGACATCCCACCAAATCTTTGAACTCTTTTGCTTATTTCTTTTTTGGCAATCTTTTATTTTTCCTTAGCCTATTCCTTTCATTTTCAATTGTTTTCAGCAAATTTTCAATTTCTTAGTCATTACGTTTTGTCGATTTGTTTACCAATAAAGCAAAGTTCTTTCTGTTATATTTTTGTACCTTTTCTAGCAATACACAATTATTTTGATTTCAGTTAGATTACGAAGCGCAATCTTTTTTTTCTTTCCTTATTTCTTTAGTTTGGAAATACTTTAAATTCCTGGCACGCTCACAAACCGAACAAAGGGCTATGTGTTAATCTTTAATCAAAATAAAGGCCAAACATATTTTTGGCATGCTCGGTGGGACCACGCAATGACGAGAACAAGATCTAATAAAAGTACTGACGTTTTCCTCGGTGGAGATGATGATATGGAAAACGTTGCGACAACAATGCAGGAAGACCAACCTCAACCCGTTGAGTTCAGTCAAGCAAGCAACATTGAAATCCTTTTAACAAAGATTCTGGAGGCCATAGAGAAATCAGTAGCTGAAACGCGTGCTCTCTTGAACACCATGGGGAGTAATCAAAAAGAGATTTTAGCTGCAGTCACTGAATTTGCCATGCCAGAGAAAGACAAAGGCATAGGCGGAGAAAAGTCAAGCAAGACATCACGTCAGGCTGCATCGCAGGCCAGTAAGCTACTAGTGGTCGCGGAAAATCAGCTAATGGCACTCACGGTCACTCCAACTAGAGGTGAAGGGGTCGTCAGCTAAGGCGGTTAAGTTGGGAGAAACTTCTCCCGTGAAGGTGCTCGGGGGGCAGTCCATCAGGATTGACAGCCCCAACAAGAAGAAACAACTGGTGACCACTTACCAGCCACCACATAGAAGGGATGAGAAAGAAACAGCTGGTGACCACTTACCAGACACCACATAGAAGGGATGAGATATCGAGTGCTACCATGCCTCCGGTGTCCATCAACTACAAGACCCCTGTTCAGTTTCATAGCCACACTGGACCAGCGACTCAACCTCACCTCTACGAAGAGGGAATGAGCTCAGGGGGCAATGAGAGTCTGGTGGCCAACCAGATGCAGGCACTCCCAACGAGTACAAGTCACCAGGCTGTTCAGCAGCCGGTGACCATGTGCCAAGCAATGCACGGACAGAACACTCAGGCCATCGATCATGTTACCAGGGATGCACTTCGCGAGATCGCCCAAGAATTATACGACCCCGGGTTCAATCAGATTGTCCGACCCGAATTTAAGAAACCTTATCCTGAATTCATAGACAGAGCAACCTTTCCCAGGGGTGTAAAAATTTCGGATTTCATATTGTTTTCTGGAGAAGACGAGCAATCTTCCATCGAACACATAGCGAGGTTCACCACTCAATGCTCGGAATTTTCTAGCTATGACAACTACCAATACCTGCTGTTGAAATTGTTCCCAAATTCGTTAACTAGAGCTGCTTTCTCTTGGTATGTGTCACTGTCAAGAGACTCCGTGTTTGGTTGGGCAGATATGATAAGAGTCTTCCGTGCTCAATTTTACAGAAGTGAGCCCTAAGTCAGTATCGCGGATTTGTCCAGACTCACTTAGCGCGCCGGAGAGAGGGTAGATGACTTCATTGCCAGGTTCAAAAGGACGAGAAACAAGTGCAGGATCAATATTCCGGAGACCGAATTTGTGAAGATGACGTAAAAGGGTTTGGACCTGGAGTTAGGGAAAAAGTTTCAAGGGATGAAATTTAGAGACTTTTTCGAATTGGCTATGAAGGTGACATATACGAGGAGCTACTTAAAGAAGACCATAAGCTCAAAAAGCAGGCCATGGGGTCCTATTTGAAGGAAGTCCATAACGCTGAAGTGGAGGTTGCTATAGCTGCCGTATTCAATACTGGAAGCATAGTATGCCCACACCTAGCAAAGATGCCTCCTGGAGTGCAACAAAACAGCGACAAGAGGGGGAGCAAGCGCACTTTCGATGTAAGTAAGATATCGAAAATTTTTGATTTGATTTTATCTCTTTGCCGGAAGATCACGTTTTCCCTACCAAGGAGGAGATGAAGGCTAAAGACTATTGCAAATACCATAACGCATGGACTAATTCTACCAACATGTGCTGGGCCTTCAGAAACGTGATTCAGGATCGCATCAATAGAAAAATTCTCAAGTTCCCAGAAGAAGCAATGCTCATTGACAAAAATCCATTCCCAGTGGGGTCGGTGAACGTAGCAAGCATTGATATGAGAAGTTGGCTCAACCAAAAAAGGAGGCAAGAGCATACAAATCAAGTGTGAAGGCCTAAAGGGTGGAAAATGTGGAAAAGGAAAGACGACCTCACCATTACTTCGAAAAGGCAAGAGAGAATCAATGCCCTGGAAAGGATCGGTAGCCGGGTCACTAGAAATAACAGGGAATCTGGTGACCAGGTAGCTATCGAAACTGACGGTCACTCGAAATTTGTCAAGCCACCAATGCCCAAGAAAGCCGAAGAGTGGATTCGGGTAGAAAACAAAAGGAAGAATAAAAAGAAAATGCTTATTGCTGCTCAGAAAAAATGCTAAAACAAGAAAAAGAAGGTTGCAGCACAAGAAGTTGGCCGAGAGACTATTCCGGGAAAAAGAAGAACTGGAAACGAAACTTCAAGTTCAGACTATGGCTCACTTGGTGGAAAAATAACATATGCTTGATAAGGGGAAGAAGTTGGTCAACATGACCAAGCAGATGGTAGAGCACTGTGAAAGAGGAATTCGGAGGAACAAGTTCTGAAGAAAGGCTACAAAGGATGGTGGTATCGAGGACCAAGAAGAAAGTTATTTCAATGTCGGTGATGTCCATGTTTATTACCTGGAGCTGCTTCAGTGTTGTTACCAGCTATTTTTCGTCATGTCAATCCTGATGACGAGGTAAAAGACAGACCGAGAGATGAAGGAGAAGTTGCGACTGTAGAAGAAGAACAAAGTCCAGTGGAGAAATTCTCAGAAAAAACGCAGGACACTGAAGAGAGCAAAGCTATGACGTTCGACAAGCCGTTGACAGTGAATCACACTAAACCACTGTACATACAGGCTTGCGTCAATGGAAAGCCACTGAACAGAGTTTTGGTGGACAATGGAGCAGCTGTAAAGTGCTATTAGGACTTGGGAAAAGAGAAGAGAACATCATTGTTATAGACCTAGTGGTGACTACGGTGACAGGGGACGTAGCAAGGACTTTGAGAGTAGTTCCACTACAAATAACAGTGGGGAGTAAGACGTGTGTGTCTGTTTTCTTCGTAATCAACACTAACACGAGTTACAAGTTGCTTCTGGGCAGGAACTGGATTCACGCAAATATGTGTGTGCCGTCTTCTCTTCATCGGTTCTTATTGTTCTGGCATGGCGACAACGTGGAAATGGTTAAGGCAGACAATAATCCTTTCAGCGCTGAAGTCAATTTGGTGGACGCCTGCTATTACCACGGAGATATCACACCAATTACCTTTGAGGGATCGGACAAAGAAGGCAGGCCCACGCTGATGAAGTTCGCTAAAGACAAGCATTTGCTACTCCAAGCACGTGGTGCCAGTGGAAAGGACAAAAGCATCAGGCCACTGAGGCCGATGGAAGAAGACATTGGCCAGCCAGGCCAATAACTACTCGAGGAAGTAAAGAAGGGTGGTCAGTGGCTGCAAGGGTCACCCAAGAAGCAATTTTGCAGTAGACTAAGAAACAACTAGTGGTCAACTATGAAATCGAAATGTTCGAAGACCACCATAGGGCTTATATTTATAAGCTTAATAATGCAGGGGTCAAATGTTTACACCGAAAAATGAGTTCGGTCTATTTTTACTATTTTGTGCTAAAAAATTCGAAGCCTAAAGAAAGTCCATGGTTCGAAGTCCAAACACTGGCCTTGGCCCATCAGATTTCAGTGTCCAACGGAGAAGGACGTATTAGAGTTGGAGTTGAATTGAGAGTCTAGGAGTCCAAGTTTAAAGAGGAGATAAAAGGATAAGATGATAGACACCAGCCCAAACTCTATCTCTATTGGATAAGATAGAGTTTCATCCGATGTTTATCTCTATCCAAAAAGATAAAATTTTATCAGGATTACAAGTTGAATTGCAGTAGGACACTCAACATCTTTGGCTATAAATAGAAGTTTTAAAGTAGAAAGAAGTCTCTCCAACATCTCACATATCAAAAGCCTAACATCCCAGCAAATCTTTGAACTCTTTAGCTTATTTCTTTTTCGGCAATCTTTTATTTTTCCTTAGCCTATTCCTTTCCTTTTCAATTGTTCTCAGCAAATTTTCAATTTCTTAGTCATTGCGTTTTGCCGATTTGTTTACCAATAAAGCAAAGTTCTTTCTGTTAGATTTTTGTCCCTTTTTTAGCAATACACAGTCGTTTTGATTTCAGTCAGACTACGAGGCGCAATCTTTTTTTTCTTTCCTTATTTCTTTAGTTTGGAAATACTTTAAATTCCTGACATGCTTACAAACCGAACAAATGGCTACATGTTGTCCTTTAGTCAAAATAAAGGCCAAACAGGTTGAAACATATCTTAGTAATGGATTGGCTACTAGATGCCAAATTAAATAGTTGAAGAAATGTAATATAAATTCAGTGATATATCAACATTCAAAGGAAGATTATTTTTACGAGTAATTGTTGATTATCAGTTTTTATTTTTAAATTGACAAGATAAAATATTTAACAGGTTATGGTATCAAATTGTATTTAAAAATTATTGAAATTGGAAAATAATTTAAGAAAATTACTATTATCTATTGAAAATTTTAAAATTTAATTTAAAAAAGAAATCGTTGAATAAAAGTTAATCTGTTTATTTAGATTTATAAAAACTAACTAGTTTATAAAAATTGATCGATTAATTAATAAACTTATCGATTTTTAACAATAAAGATTATTAAAATAAATAAAATTGAAAAGTTAAAAATTAAACAAAAAAATTAGTCGGTTCAGTTTTTACTGTTAAATCGGTTGAATCAGTTCAATTTGTAAAGTATCGGTTTTCATATCACATGTGTTTATTGGTACAATTATTTTTTAAACATTTTAGGTTACATCGAGTCTAGAATTATTG
Organism: Erythroxylum domingense; assembly: GCA_025594535.1. NCBI lineage: Eukaryota > Viridiplantae > Streptophyta > Magnoliopsida > Malpighiales > Erythroxylaceae > Erythroxylum > Erythroxylum domingense. The sequence goes on along the minus strand of JANQBM010000001.1, from coordinate 26,404,681 downwards.
ATTTATTTTACTTTTATTTTTAATTAATTAAAATTATAAAAATGAAAGAAATTCAAACTTCGTGCATTTTTCTTAAAAAAATTAAATCACATGTAACTAAACAACACATAAATTATTATTAATAAATTGATTGATTGATTAATAATTTAAACCATTGTATTAAGCAAATAATATTTAATAAAAATTTTCACTTAGAGAACATAAAATAAGAAGTTTTTATTTCATTGTGGTAAATTCTTAATTTTATTTAATTTCTAGCCAATTTAAGAGAGTTTAATACCGATTGAATCTTTTAAACCGTAAATTTTTTATTTTACCGGTTTAACTTTCAGTTTAATTTTTAAAACATCTATAAAAATAATTTTATATTACAAATTCTTGCAAATTTTGTATTATAGGAACAAAATTCCATAATTCTTGCACAATTTCTCCAAACCAGTACATGGAAGATGGTTGAAAGGAGAACTTCTGTTGTCTTTCACATGATGAAGCACCACTTTTGTTGCAACCCCATCAGCATACCCGTGAAGCTCTTACTTTTTGACTAAGGCAATCATCAAAAGAAGAGGTTTTATGTATACACTCGAGGTTCACGAGGCCATAGTTTCAACAATGAACAAGTAGTCAAAGATATCAGACTTCAGCCATTACTTCCCTGTTAAGTTTGGATTGTCATGGTCCCTTGTCCCCTCACATGAGTCAACACGACTCACATTACCAGACAACATTGCATCGAGACCACAAAAATATGGTCGAATACCAGATACCAAAGCTCAGTGATCTGATGATAAAAAATTTGTCGCAAAAGAGCAAGTAACAAACAGTTCATGAAGTATCAGAAGCATAACATAGTCGTCTGCTCGTTATCAGATTCTTAACACGAAATGATTTCGAGTTTTCCAACTCATATCCATGAAAAACCGAAGATATGAACCGTGCGTTGTTATCAACTTGTAGATATGTCTTAAAAAGAGTTCAGAAATATCTCATGCCAACATGTATAAGAACGGTCATCATTATCACCGTCATTATCATTGTCATTATTATCATTATCATCATCGATAGTAGCAAGGGCAGTAAGCAGTAAATGAATATTTCAATTCATTGCCTTCTGCAATGACACACACCAAGCTTAGATGAACATGGAACCCATGCTCTAAGTAAAGCCTTTTTCCTCCTCAAATTGGGCTACTTAAAAGAAACATGATCACTTTTGTTCTCCCTTTTCAAAACTTGCTAGTTGGCAGGCCGTATGGCATAAGCAATTGTCACATTAGACTTCATAATCTGATGTCAAACTCAAATCCAGGATATCCCACTGTAAGAAATATGGCCAAGAACAGTAAATTTTAAGGTTCTTTTTTCTCGTCTTTTTGGTAGGTAGGTTGCAAATGGAAAACATCTCAATGCTGCAAATGCTATGTTAGTTATGGTGGTTTTAAACTACGAAACATTTCATAGTTTCAATGTTGCAAGCTGGAGTTAGATAATAGTAATGTGTATCTCCACGTTGAAGCAAGTAGTTTTGGAAGTCCTGAAAGTGAAGAGAAATGATAATGACAATAATTCAATATATATAGCCGAACATTTACAAAAGAAGATAGTAGGTAAGAAGTGCAGTATGGGGTATATGCCAGTCACTTTACAACAAAATTCAACAAGAACCCTATACCTTTGCTTAAACAAACTGGGAGCAAGTCCTTGGTGTTTCTAAGATGAGACAAAGCTTGGAAATAGAAGAAAAATACATCTAAATGATGCTTCTCTGTGGCATGGAAATTGAATTGTACTGCGCTGTGTGCCAATGACATTCTTAACTTTTCTTTTCAATATTAACAAGAGAAGGCACAGTCTACACAAGGGGAACCTCATACTCGTCGTTTCTTCTTCTCAGGTGTTCCATGTACTTGGGTCTTTACCCCATAAGTCTTCAACTGAAAGTTCTCAAAAGCCTCTGAGACAGCTGTTACCTGTAGAATGGGAGAGACGGATGTCACTGGCAGGACAGTAAAGTTGGGATATATAGCCAACCAAAACATAGGAATGTTAGAAGCAGTATACCAGTTCAGGTTTTTTAGCATAGACCCTCACGATCATATCTTGATAACAGGCAGGAAGCAAGTGGCTAATAAGATCATCCCGAATGGGAAATTTCTCATTGCTCTCATAATCCTGTTCCAAGACAACAGCAAAGCAATGAACTCTGATCTTAAAAGATTTTGAGGATAATATACACATGTATAATAATTTTTTTCTGGCATTTTTAGTTAAAAGGAAATATTTTAGGAAACAAAGAACATAAAGTTAATATAGGAACAAGAAGGAACTATAAAAAAAAAAACAGCTGAAGTACACAACAGAAATAGTGGGCAATCTGAATACCTTGAAAAAGTTGATGCTGTAGAATCGTACAAGAACCCAGGTTAGTATAGGAGCAAAGAAGTATTAGAAAAATGTAAAAATCAATTGAATGATACAAAAATGAAAGATGCTACAGAACATGCACTCACTCAATGTACCTTTCTAGTGGATTTCGCTTTCCGCGAGTTAGATCAATCCTAACATTGCTTACTGCAATATCCTCTTCCTTCAATAGGAATCCACCATTTTTCTGGGAATTGAAAAATGCTTAATGCAGGGTTTTAGGTGCTTGGCAAAGAATATATCTGACTGGGATACACATGGTCCCAGAGACACACACAAGTATGCACACATAAATTAAAATCTGCTTAAAAACCTGGGAGCAAACAATATCCTGTGCTGTGACATCTTTGAAGTTGTCTAGTTTGTCCTTTGGAACTGCATACTCATTGCAAAACTGCCACACAATGAAGTCTAATAAATCTCTTCTGTTAACAATGCTTCAAATATGGATTGCCCAAATTAACATCATATTACTACAGCATAGAAAATCAAAGCTGCCCTTCAATTCATGAACAATTGAAAATTATGCTCGTGTAAAGGTTCACTACCTGGTACAAATTTCTCCTTCGTATGCGTAAGATCAAATCTCTAGATTCCCTTAGTTCCTGATCTGGGGCTGTCTCGATAGTTTTGATTATTGTGTCATCCAACTGCAATCCCCCCGTAATGAAAAATAAATAAATAAATCTAAAACAAGAGAAACAACCTTTATTTACACATATTTTGCAACAAAATAAATATTTCTGACATACTAAAACAATAGATAAGAAATACGGAATTTCAATGTCTACCAACACGGTGACATAGTTCATGTATAAATTTTTTAGAGATAAATGTTATTTATAGACTTTTTAAAGGATAAGCATATGATATCAGTTCCTTATTCTCTTTTGGAAGTCCAGCTTTCTCAAAAATAGAATCATTTTATACGCTACCCTGCTACAAAAATTACCTTCCAGTATTCTGAAGGATCTTGAATGTGAGCTGAAATTTGCAAATAATCATCAGCCTTCAACAAGGCATCTACTACCATAAGTTCTATAGCCTGCAAAAGTTTTTTCCTCAAATGAGAAGCAATGAAAAGAATAAAGAGACAAACAACAACAGGATAAAAACAGGAATGGTAAAAATGATATGAAGACAAGAAACAAAATGAACTGCTGGGAGTAAGGAGGTCTGGGAAGATAAGTGTGAGAGTTTTAAGTGGCAGAATGAAGTTGGAGCCTTTTCTAAAGGAAATCTGGTTTATACCTTTACTTTTGGATGTGTATAAACTGTACGATAAAGATCAGCACGGGTGGAGAATAACTTGAAGACAGGAAGATCTAGCAAAATTTCAAGTGCTAAGCAAATGGTAATGAAGATAATATCTAAGGCCCTTTTTGGTTACTAGAATAAGAGGCAACACATGGGAATCAACTGTTCACTCTCATTGCAGATTTAAGTGAGAACAGTGCAAAATTTTGAGACAAGACATCCATTACCTGCCTCCAAGTATCACAATGGAGTCCAGAACCATTCCCAACATCTCTTAATTCTAGTAACCAAAGGGAGCCTAACTCTATAGGTAAATAGAATAGAATATACTAACAATCCTTGGCTCGGTAGCATATCTCATCACCCATTACCCGCATTGTTTCCATCAACCTACATGTAGAAAAGGATGTAAAACTGAAAACCATTTGACTTAATATTTATCCAACATTTGATGGTATCAGAGCGGTACAGAGGCCATGGTATTATAGGTTGTGATATTGGAAATTAATTAAAACCTCTCAAACTCAAAACTGCATCCCAGACCACAAGCCCGGCAGTCACGAGCAATGTAATCAAACCTGGATAGCAATAATGTTCCAGTCATGATTACATAATAATTATCAGTGACATAGTCTAAGGAAATGAGACATAAATAAGAATTGAACAAATAAATCTTAAACCCCACTTGTCCACATCAATTCCATTGCGACCATTGGCAACTATGTCATATAAGAACTGCTTCTCCCTTGTATCCTAAATATAAAAGTATAATAAACATAGTCAGGAACAATAAATCATATAAAATGGATATACGAAACCAAATCAAAGCATTCATACTTTGGAATTTGTCGGATATTAAACCAAATCATTACTGGATGAGTCATCTAAGGAGTCATATGCTTACTTTTGTTTGTGAAAATTCAGAACTAGCAACTATCATCTCCTGCAAATAATCAAATAGGAAAAAAGTTAATAATGCAATGGTTAAAACAAAGTTTATGCTGTAAAATTATACATACAATTTATATTGACTGACCTTGACTCTTCTCATCATTTCAGGGTCGACATCAATATGGTGCTCATCAACAATATAGTCAACCAGTTTTGTTGACATGTGCTCATGAGACCTGGGGAAGTACGACATGACATAAGAAGAAAATACTGCAAAAGGGGAAAGGCAAAGTCGAGGTGCAAACATATAGAAGCTTTAAACTATTCATAGAATACAATATTTTAGAAACAAAAACATTCCAGACTAAGGTGAGAAGGAAGCAAAAAAGAGATTCCATGAACATAAATTTCAACAATGATCCTACATTAGCTAAACTGTTTGCATACAACAAAGTCGCAAACATATTTCCACCCAATCTGCGGACAACTTGTCGAATAAGAAACAGGAGAAGCAATATGAAATTCAAAACTCTGGGCAACAGTTTATTAGATCCGATAGTGCAGTTGAAAGAAATATGGCGATTAGAATATGCTGAGAAAGATGCCGTAAATGCATTCTAAGTACCATTTTGTGCCATTTAGAACCTGAGGGAGAAACTCGCGTTCAAACAAGTGGCTAAAAGGACCATGACCAACATCATGCAGAAGACCTGCAAATTCATTCAATTAAATATTAATAACATATGACTTGAACAACGCTGTTGCAATAAAAGAATGAGACGTCTTACCTGCAAGTTTCACAGTCTGAATATCAAAATAATCAATCCCAAGCTCCAAACCCTGTAGTCACATGAGCCATATCAATACACAGCATTAGAAGAACCTCAAGCTCACACTCCTTCCCCCAATTCAGAGGACAATGCAATTACCTGGTACTTTTTTAGATTCTGAACAGCTTCACCAGCAAGCCAATACACACCAAGAGAATGTTCGAACCTGGAATGAACAGCTCCCGGATAAACCATGTGTGTCAAACCTAAAGCATAGAAACTTGGAAGATATCAGTTATGGATCTAACCTTCAAGTAATTACTTTTATTCCACACATAAATTTGTTTTCATTATACCTCATAGATATGAAATTGAACTAAACCAGGCGTCAAAATTTTCACATTCCCAATCAAAGCATCACTCAATCATCCGATACTAACGAGCATCCTTTTTAGTATCAACAAGTTGGACCACTACCCTCATAATGCAGTTCTTACAATTACATCAGTAACAACTATTTAACTCCTAAAATTTCTATCTAAATTCTTAGAGAAAATTTTTTTTTTCGTTTGATTTCGTATGCAATTCTTACAATAACACTAGAAAAGAAACAATATGAAGCTCACCTAACTGTTTAAGCTCGCGAAGCCTGCAATATGGGAATAAAAAACATTAAAAAATATGTATGCTAATGTTTAAAAATACTAAAAGCAACCGTCTCTGCATCAAATTAAATCAACCATGAAAAAAAAAACTCACCTTTGAAACTGCTCGGTGTCAATGAACTTCAAGCATAGCTTCAGCCAAAGCAAAAGAAAACACAAAATCAACAAGAGAGAGAGAAAAAAACCCAATAAAGAATGACTCGGGTAGAGAAATTGAGGTACGGGATCAAGGTAGATGTTGCCATGGACGTTGTCGTGGACGTTCTTAAACAATCTAATGTTGTGGGAGGTGGAAAACTCGCGAATTGGAGACAGAGACAACCCTTCATTGTTGTAAGCTCCCATTTTCCTACTCCCGCGTTCCACAGCCGCTCTTTGCTCAACAAAAGGAAAAAGCTCACCTTTTTATGCCTCCATGCCAATGAGCTTGTTCAGTAGTTCCACCGTTTATACAACAAAAGCTAAAGTTTTGGGCTTTGAATTGTGTGAGTAGTCCAACAATATGGGATTGGAGAGTAAATCCAAAAGCTTAAGATATCAAATCATCACCGATAGGCGATAACAAGAGAATATCATTCAAGCCGATTTTGTATTATATGATTGGACTTCGTGGTGGGCTGTGCTTAGTTGTCTCATTTGTGGGAATGTAGTGGAAGTGGCGTGCATGAATAAAAACTTTATGCTCTTCATTGTTGTTCCACCCTAAAAATTCCTTTCATTTTCTTTTAAAAATATTTATAAATTATAAAAATACTTGTAATATACATTTTTTATTTTCAATTAATTATTTTTAAATTATCTTTAAAATTATTAAGTAGCCTGAATTTAATAATAATTTCTATTATAATAATTAGAAATTAATAATTTTAATATTTTAGTTATAAAATAGAGTAAAAGATATAGATCTCCCGTAAAGTCTAAGAAATAAAAAAAATCCTAAACTTCTAAATTCTCTAATTTTTTATAATTTTTAATTTTTCAAAAAATATATTCTCTTACATTTCTATTAAAAATTAACAATAAAAAACATACCGTATAAGTATCATTTATTGACTAATTAAACGTCACTGATATGATAACTCAACTTAGTATTTATATTCGACCCAAATTAATAATTTAAGTTATTATGCAACTTCAAGAACAAATCTAAGAGATCATTGGATGACAACTTCACTGCAAATCTCTAATAAAATTGCAAACTTGAAACTCTAATACTATTGCCTCTTCGGGCGGGATCAATTACGGGCTTTACTGCCATGCCTGTAAAGAACTACAAAAGAATTGGACTCTTAATGCGATCGGCATATGTGAGCAAATGGGGCCTCTAAGGTTGTAAACTTTAATTTCAATCCTGAGGCCCAAAAGCGGCCATGCCTTACAGCCTTAGTGGATAACGTATATAGCCGTGTGGATAATATCGGAAACATCTTTAACGACAGCATTTCACGGCCATGGTGGTTGTGACACCGGCGACTTCTCCAGCATTGCCGTCTCTGCTTTTTTCACCCTTCCTGCAACATTCTCGCCATGTCTACGGAAAATATACCCACTGCAAGAGACCCACTACACAAAAAGCTCAAAACCTGACTGGGTTCCTCTCTGTTAAAGCTTACATGGAGGAGAACGCAAACTCCATCTCTAGTTTCGCCAACAAGGTCATTGGTTCACTTCCTGTCATTGGTCTTGTAGCTAGAATTCTCAGCGATGAAGGTGGCGTTGGTGGTGACGGTATCGACTTCGCAGAGTTTAGGAGGAGAGTGGGCAAGAAGTGCAACGTTACAGATTCCAGAGCATTTTATGAGTTCCAGGATCGACGAGGGCGGGTAATTTAACCTCTTCTCTATGGTTTAGTGATATTATCTTTGCTATGAAGTCCTGGTTTTATCTGGGTTTAACTGCATACTAGGATTTTTGTCTCTTCCTTCTTGTTCTTTTAGGATAATTGCGTTTGTTTTTTATTGAAATCAAGGAGTTTTGGTTTGTGTTTTATGGTAGGCAGGAGACCCATTGTATGTTCTGTTGTGCTGTTGGTTAGCAGCAGTCGGTGCTGGTCTTCTTAAATCTGAAGAGATTTTGGAAGGAGTCGCAAGGCTTCGGATATCCAATGATATTGAATTTGAAGAGCAGACTTTCTTTGCATTGATGAATGAGGCAAAAGAGGTTGGTAATTAATTTGTCTATACTTTTCTTGTTGAACTTTCACAAGGATAGGTAGGTTTTAACTGACAAATGGTTTACTGCTAATCTTACTATTTTCCAGTAAAATTGTTATGTTTGTTCTTACATTTGGGAAGCCAACTGTTCTCTTCCAGTTTCATATTGCGTTTAACTATCCTTGCAATTGCTTGGTCCCTCATGTGATCTTGATATATAGCATTCCATGAAGAACTCAAGGAGATTAGGTGCTAAATATTAGGCTGTAACTTGTTTAATTCAGGAAAATTGTAGCTAAAGTAAAATTTTCATCAGAATTCGACATTATAGATACGATGTAAAGATTCTAATGTATAAAGATCTGCGGATTCTTCTTCTTTCTGATAAATTGCTGTGAAAGATGTCATTATTGCCTTGTTCTTCTGATATACATTCTTTCTTATTGGTCATGCCCCTGCTAATGCAATGGATATGCTTAAGGATTGAGGTCAAGTATGCATATGCTATCTCTCTTGTCAGTTTTAGCATCGCCATTGAAAAATAATTGGTAGAAAGATGAGGAAAATGCTTGACGATTTACATATTCAAGTAAGGTTTTCATTTCGTAGACTTGATGACTACTTACTGACAAATCGATGTGAAATATAGAAACGAGCAAAATTGAAGGTAGCAACTCCTACTATCCCTATGGAGATACGGGCTGAGAAGGCACTTGAGGCAATTTATGTATGCTGCTTTGGAAGTGATCCTATAGAAGAAGAAGATGAGAGACTTCTGGGTATCATGCTGAGTGCTGTATTTCCATCACTTAAGCAGATGGAGATTCAGAGGATCATTAAGGACAGGGCAAGGAGTGTGGCTGAAGGAAGTGTTGAAGTCAATGTTCCAAAGCCAAAGCCCTTGTCAAATGAAGCAATAAAGTTACAAATGAAGGATCTTCAATTCCTTAAAAAAAATGCAGAGAGTTAAACAGGTAATGAATTAAAATCAAGAATGCTGTTACCTTTAGGTGAATGCATAGCTTAACTCAATAATACACGATTGCTGAGTTTAATTTCTTACGTTGTATGTGATGTAAAGAACTGAACACTGAAAAAAAAAGGAAAAAAAATGAAAAGAACAAGACAATAAATTTCTGTGTTGAATCCGATGTCAAATCAAAATTCCTTTTTTTTTCTTATCCAGAAGTAATGAACAGCCCTTAAATGTGCCGAATATCCCTTTTACTAGCAGAGTCAAGCTTCTCCAAGATAAAATAGAGACTGACTCGTTCTGCAGGCAGACAATTCGGAAAATTTTCTGCCAAAGAAGAACTTTCAGGGGCTTAAATGCATGAATATATTTAATCAGGTTAATCATAAAATCCATAACCT
>JANQBM010000001.1:26221618-26239117 GCA_025594535.1 Erythroxylum domingense | reverse complement strand
CTACAAAGCATAAATCCTAACTAAGGAGTTCACAACAATGTAGTTAAATATGAACAAACTACTCCCCTTCGAAGCCCTTTGAACTCAAGCCATTGCTACATCTTCAAAAGGAAATGGTGCTTAACCAAGCATTGCTTTGGGAGAACTCACAACTAGAAACCCACCAAGAGCATCCATGGCGACAGCAGCAGATAATGAATGTGGCGATAGAAAAATGGAAAGAAGTGATTGATGATGGTCAAGTGGAGAGGAAGATCCGATAGTGTGCTTCATGTTTTTCTGTCTCTTGTCTCTTGTTCTCTATATGTCTCTCTGCTATAACCTAATTTGGTAGGTTTTTAAACGAAGGATGTTGGGTTGGGTTGCACAGGGGGTGATTTTTTTCGAAATTGGTCCAGGTTTTCGAAGGTTCATCGTGGCGACAAATGTTTTTTGCCGCAGTGAACTTTTCCCGAAAGGTTTTGCTCTGTTCCTAGTTCCTTCGTCACGGCGAAAGAATTAATCCTTGTCGAGGTAAATTTTTCCAGAAAGTTCAGCCAGGATTCTTTGTGTTTCACCGCGATGACAGATCCATTTTGCTAACTTTCTGTTGCACCTCATTCTCTCGTTGACTTCACTTTAGCCTTCTTTCATTCCACATCTTCTTCTTGACTTCCTTTTCCTTGAGCCTCCTACAATAAATAACAAGGTAGTTTGCAGCAATTGTTCTCAGAAAATTAATTAGTGCAATGAATACTGATTTGTAAAATAAAAGGACACACTCAAAAATCAATTTAAGCACAAAAACTAGAGATAGGAGTCAAAAAGTATAGCAAAAGTCATGAAAATGTCTCCAATTTATGTGATAAACTTGGCCTCAATCACCTACCATTTATTTACCAAGTACTTAACCCACCAAACTTAACCATCCACGATTCTTTCTTCTCTGCAAAACCATCTCTTCTTTCATTTTCATTAAATGCTCTTCTTCATTTTCTTCTTTTCATTTTAACAACACTTTCTCACCAACACTCTCAACGTTAATCTTTATTAAAAATCTGCACCTTTTTACTTCCATCTTTCGTTGCCTTCTTCTTGTTATTTAAGACCCAATAAATATCACCCTTAAAGGATGATGATTGTGTGATGCTTGGGAGCTAGGTTCACTTAATTTGAAGAGTTTTTTGGGACTAAAACAAGTAAATGTGTTAATTATCTTTATGGATTATGCTAAATAGAAATGTTATGATAATGAGTTGGTGATAACATGATCATGAGGAAAAATGTTTATTTTCATAAACATCATGGCTTTTAAGATATAGAAATTTTCGATGTGTTGATTTTGAATATTTGATGATCAAAAGGTGATGAGATAGTATTAAAATAATCTTTGGAGTTGAAAGATCAAATTAAATGTGTATGAGATTAATGCAGAAAAATGGAGATATGCGTAAGTGTGACCTTCTATTTTGATGGTTGTGTTTTAATCTGGGATTTTGGCTTTGTTTATGAATAAATTAAATTAAATGAAGTCAAAAATGGGGTTGAGTTAGGTTAGAGATGTTGGTTTGAGTAAAAGAAAAGAAAGGAAGAAGAAGAAGAAATTGCAGTATCGGAAGAAAAGTAGAAACATGTACAGCTTCGATCATCCTTTAGTATTTTGGCTATATTTCCTTCTCTTGACCTCCAAATGACATGTGACTTAAACCATTAGACTCAAAACATTTGGATGTACTTCTTCACCAAAATTTATAACCCTCTAAAATAATTTGGGAGATATTGAGTGATAAAAGTGGGACGGAAATGATTTGAAAAAATTTGGAAATTGGTTCAGGAATGGGGTGTGCAAGGCCGTACATTAAGGTTGCATGGCCGTGAGTTGTTTATTGGTGTGCACGGGAGTGCATTATAGTTGCACGCATATGACTTGATTAATTTAGAATGCACGTCCATGCACTGATGTTGCATGTCCGTGACTTAATTTTGTAGGATAAACAAGTGCACCCGTGAGCTTTTTGCACCCTGAACATCCTTCCTTCTTTTGCCTATAACTTCTTCTCTAGTCTTCCAAATGGAATTATTTCTAATTTGGAGTAAACTAGAGATATAGGCCTACAACGTTTCTGAACAAATAGAGTTGAATTATGTCTCTAAGAGTGTTGAATTTTCCCTAAAGTTGAGTTTTATATTTTGCCTCTATTTCTAAACAGTATGGAGTAAATTGTGTATAACTTTCAGAATATTGAGCCAAATTATATGAACTTAGGTTCTTTATAATCTTAAGATATAAATGAACAATTGTTTAGAAGAAGACTTATCCAAAAAACTTCATTTTTGAGGTGTAAAATGGATGTGAAGTTTGGAGAAAATAGAAGACAGAAAGGAGGAGTGCATCGGCCAAGAAGCAGGTCGAGATCGCGATCGTGACGACGCGTCGCAATTCTGCATGGGCAATCGCGACGCGTCGCGGTCGCGACCGTACCCAGGTGATGTTTTTATTGAACATGTATTTTTTTTTGGCAATATCTTAAGCTGTAGATGTCCAAATGAGGTGATTCTTAATTCAAGTTAAACTAGAGACATAATTTTACAACTTTCGTTACGAAGTATAAATTTAATTCTATCTTTAAGACTTTCAAATTTTGATGCAAAATTTAGTCTTGATTGAGGTTATAGTACTACCCGAGATAAAAATTATATTTTAATGTCCTCATAAAAACTGAATGCATATAGGCTGAATCAGATAAAGGTGTCTTTATAACATTTGTAGTTCATTCTCTTATCTTTCAATTGGTACTAATTTTGTAATTTTTAGATATCTGAGTAGAAAATTATGAGTTGTACAATTTGGGGGTATGATCATGAACTAGCCAAAAGTTCAATTATACACAGTCTGTGTTATTTTGAGCACAACTTATAGGGTACTGAACAAAATTGAATGATCTTGGTGTCATTTAAAAATTAAGATATATAAGAACAATTTACTGGAAGAAAGTATCCTCAAATGACTTCATTTTCTTGGTCAAAAAGAACTTAGAAAGTTGACTCGAAAGTGCGTCTTAGGAAAAAAATCTGAATTGAAGAAATGAGTTCTGAATTTTGATTTTTATGGTTTTATTGAGATATAAACCATAAGTATAAATGATACTTATGTGAGTTTGGAAATATGTATGATTATGTGATGAGAATAATGGAAAGATACCTGGGATTGTCATTGAGCAAGCATTGTACATAGTCCATATACATATTTGTGCTTAAATGAATACTTAAAATTATGCAAAGTTGTAATGCGTGTGCAATGTGTGTATTGCATAATGTTGATGGATATGACAAACGTCCGTATCCAGACATTTTTGGATCATGGAAGCTAATGCTAATCTATGAGTCGACCTAGATGATCTCATTTCATTGTTTGTTCTGATTTCAGTTTCTACATTGAATGACTACAGTTATGATTATTATGCAATATGAATATGATTGATATGAATGTCATTTACTTATGTTGATGCTGGAAAATAAAGGTTCGAGACTTGATGTATGAATGTGATATTGAAGTGTTACTTGTATGTGAATGTGACGAAATAAATGTTGCTCAACAATTATAATGAATGTTAGACTAAGGTCCGATGATAAAGGTGATCTGAATGTGAATATGAATATGAATGAAAAAGTGATTCTCAACTTAAATGTTGAATGCCAGACTAAAGTCCAATGACGTGTAAAGTGAAAGAAAGTGATTGTTTGATCATAGGTGACCTATGCATTTCATTTGATGAATTCATGTAAGATAAAGGCAGTTGTGACTGGAGTCGTCAGTGAAAAAGAGCTCAAAGTTCAAAATATGAAAAGAGCCTTAGGCTCAGTTGTGAATGTACCCGGTATCCACTAAAGGATATGGGACATTATCTGATATAGCTAGGTATCCACGAGGGATATGGGCCAGGCCAGTGATATGGGCTAATAAAAAAAACACTCGGTCACAACAATAATAATTGAAAGTGAGTCTCATAAGCATTGCATATGCATATGAAAGTATGATTTAAATATTTGATTGATTTCTGAACATAATACGTGTTAATGTGAAATATGAAATGAAAACTCAAGTGAAATATGATGCATTATGATTATTAAAGAAATGATGTAAATTATATGAAAATATGTGAACTGTATGTGTTATGTGATTGAGTGAGCCATCGAGGATGGTCACTCATTGAGTTCGCAAAACTCACCTAAAATTTGCAATATTTTTCAGGCTCAGAAGAGACACCCAGTTAAATCAACTGGAGTCTAACCGCTACTTTTGAGTGAGAAATAAAGGTCGTATTCAGTTTGCATTTGCATTTGTACCTTCTTATTTTTGTATCAATTTGTATATTCTGCGATTTTTGTACAATGTGTATTTGAAAATTATGTTTATACTAATTTTCCAAATGGGAAATGTTGTAAATGATTTTGTGATGTAATAACTTTTGAAATTGGAAATATTTTGCAAATGAAATTGATTAAAGTGTTTTAATAATTGTTATTTCGAGTTTATGAAATAAAGTTTGGGCTTGAAATTGATTATTGATTTTCACATATGTTAGTAAAAAAAGGGTACCGAGTTTCGAGTGTTTGACTAATTGATTGTTTTAGCATGTCACCTTTGCGGGATACACACTCGGACATCACTTTGGATGTTGGGTGTGTGTCTTGTAAGAGTGGGGGGTTACAATTCGGTATCAGAGCCCAGATTTAGTATCTTACATGGGCATTTTTAGAAATATGTGTCAAGTTACATACATTTAAGACATGTCATAGCAAGCAGTAGCAACTGATCCCTAGTCTGAGTTACATGTGTATGAGTCACACGCATGAGCATCTGTTAAAAGCTTGAGCAAATAGAAATAGCAAGAAAAACGATGATCTGTCAGAATATGACAAAAACAAAAATTTGGGAATAACTAGAAATGAGAGATAATATATGGTTAGATATGAAAGCTAAAGATTCAACGCATTTGTATTAGTGATGTATTATAGAATATGACATCAATATTGTATTATGGTGGTATATCCTCGAATGTCAAATAGATGTGAATACATTGTCGTGGATTGTTTGAGGAAAACAGAGATATAAGTAAAAATGACAAGATTTAAAGTGTACAGGCCAAGTTGAAAGAAAATAAAATTTTCTAAGACCTTGAGAGGTTAAACTTGGACTTGGAATGAATGTTAGATAAATGTGATAAGAGTTATGATTTAGCATAAAAATATGTCTGTGATATTGAGATCCAAATTTCATGATGATTATGCATCTATAATTCTGAATGGATTGAGGATATACGTATGGAAGGTGAAATAAATGACAATAGGAAAAATGAGATAGAAATGAAGAAGGAATAAAAGCAGAATGAAATATACATAAATGACTTTTCATTAGATGAATGATATATATATAGTAAGGAGAAATGTTGTCTAGGATCAATTAAGATCAAAGTATTACTATTGTAAGATGATAAGTGATTTGTCAGAAATAGATCTCTGGATAAAATGGGAGGACTTTGATGATACATACTTAATCATATGTGACAATAATCATGTCTACTAGTTCATTGAGTTTTGGTAACCAAAACATTATGACCTAGTAAGAAACTATAGAAATTGGTCTTCTTGAGGTGATAAGAATGGTAGATAATCCAATGATGTTAACAATTTATTGAAAAAGATTGCATGAATGGTATAGATGTTTGTAGAAAGAAATCTTCTTTCAAAGAAGAATTTCATTGAATTAGGTTATGCAAATTATATAGTTTATATTAATATAAGTTTTTATATTCTTCTTTAATAGTCTAAGTATTTACTGTATTTAGAATGAGATTGAAATCAATTGTAGGTGATTAATTCAATTGATTAATTGTAGGTGATTAATTTGATCGATCAATACTTCAATTTTGATGTGATTAATGCAAACATAGTATTAACATAAGGGATTAATACGTTTCATAGACAAGACAATTCGTTCCATAATAAACCTTTAGGATGGTATATAGGCTAGAAGCCCATGAAGCAGCTCCCGTGAGGCTTCAAGCAGCTCCCGTGAGGCTTATCGTTGAAAAATTCTATAAGCCTAGGAGTCACAGTAAGAACTTGTTTTCTTAATTCACAGGTGTAAACAATGCCACTTACCATAGTTTTGAAATCAATTGTAGGTGATTAATTTGATCGATTAATACTTCAACTTTGATTTGATTAATGCGAACATAGTATTATCATAAGGGATTAATACATTTCATATACAAGATAGTTCATTCCATAATAAACCCCTAGGACGGTATATAAGCTGGAAACCCATAATGCGGCTCCTGTGAGGCTTATCTGTGAAAAATTCCACCATCCTAGGAGTCACAGCTAGAACTTGTTTTCTTGATTCATAGGTGTAAACAATACCATGTACCGTAGTTTTGAAATCAAATGTAGTTGATTAATTCAATTGGTTCATACTTAGGGGATGTGTAAAGTTTAGATGTTTTGTAAATTTTGGGGAGCATGAACGATACTAACTATGGAATCACTATTATAAATTAACAGTTTTGCAGAAATGAGTAATGTTGATAGATCTTGGATGTATAGACGATTATCACTTGATGGTTTCATTAATCCTGAGTTTGTTAAGGAAGTTGAAGCTTTTATTCATTATGCATGTTCTCAACCTACATATATGGATAGGCCAAAGATTAGATGTCCTTGTAAAAAGTGCAAACACATTCATTTCCTTCCTATTAATGAAGTGAATGGGCATTTGTTGAGAAGAGGGTTTGTCCTAAATTATTTTGAGTAGACTCAACATAGGGAATCGTTGATTTGTAGCACCTCAAGGGGTAATGAAGCACAATCTTCAGTGAGTTTAAATAAGTTCGAAGGGGGATTGGATTTAAAATAAATAATGTGGATGTAATATACCTTTCATGAAAATATAGAAAATCTTGTAGAAGAACCCAACCCACAATCCAAATAGTTTTTTTACTTACTACACCCATTTGACCAAAAACTATGGCCAAATTGTGAGACAATGACTCAATTGTCTTTAATTACTCTAATCATGAACATAAAGTCTAAAGGGCATATTTCTGATCGTAGTTTTCATAAAATTCTTGGATGGTATCATAAATCATTGCCTCCTGATCACACAATGGTTGAAAGTTTTTACAATATGAAGAAGCTTATTAGGGGTCTTGGTTTGCCTATTGAAAAGATTGATTGCTGCAAATTGGGATGTATGTTGTATTAGGGTAATGATGTGGAATTACAAGAGTGCATGGAAACATTTCAATGATGCCCTAGAAGCGTTCTATGAAAGGAAAGTTAGTATCCTAGAAACGAATGTATTATTTCCCGCTAACTTCAAAACTTCAAAGACCATGTGCTTCTGATGTTACTATGTCTCACATGAGATGGCATAATGAACACCAACAGGAAGATGGAATAATGAGTCATCCATCATATGCATTGGCATGGAAACATTTCAATGACGCCCATTATGAGTTTGCAGTTGAAAGTCGAAATGTTAAGTTGGGATTGTCGACGGATGGATTCCAACCTTTGGTCAATCTCGCCAGCAATATTCATCATATCATAATTATTCATTATAATTTGCCTCCATGGATGTTTATGAAAGAGGAATATATGTTTTTGATAGTGATTGTGCTAGAACCTACAAATCCAAAGCATAAAATTGATATATTCTTACAACCATTGATATCTGAATTGTAGCATCTTTGGAAATATGGTGTTGAGTATATGATGTCTCTAAAACAAAATTTTGTGTTAAAAGCAGCTTTGATATAGACAATTAGTGATTTTTCAATATATTCCATATTGTCTGGATGGAGCACAGCAGGAAAATTGGCTTGTCCTTATTGTGGCAATGATTCTGATGCGTTTTATCTTCCAAACGGAGGCAAAATATGTTGGTTTGACAACCAGAGAAAATTTCTTCCTCCAGATCATCCATTTAGGCATAATAAACAAAAGTTCATTAAAAATAGGATGGTAAAAATACCTCCTCCCCCTCACAAAGCTGGTGAAGAGATATTGTAGGAGATTGAGGAACTAGGCTTGTTGAAAGTTACAGAATTTGAAGGTGATGAAATTAATACAAGCATTAGTAAAAACTTTGGCTGGAGAAAACGAAGCATCTTTTGGGATTTGTCATATTGGAAAACTAATTTGATACGTCATAATCTAGATATGATGAATATTGAAAAAAACATTTTTGACAATTTATTCAATACCATTATGAACATTGAAGGGAGGATAAAAGACAATGCAAAATCACGAGTTAATTTGTAACTTTTTTGTAAAAGGAATGAGTTATATAAAGATGAAATTAATACAAGCATTAGTAGAAACTTTGACTGGAGAAAACGAAGCATCTTTTGGGATTTGTCATAGTGGAAAACTAATTTGATACGTCATAATCTAGATATGATGCATATTGAAAAAAACATTTTTGACAATTTGTTCAATACGATTATGAACATTGAAGGGAGGATAAAAGACAATGCAAAATCACGAGTTAATTTGTAACTTTTTTGTAGAAGGAATGAGTTACATAAAGATCTTCCCACCGGTAAATATCCGAAAGCATGTTACACTTTGGACAAAAAGCAGAAGGAAATATTGTGTGAATGCTTGAAAAGTCTAAAGTCTTCGGAGTTTTATGTTTCAAACTTGGCAAGGTGTGTGGACATAAGGAAGTACAAATTATTTGGGATGAAAAGTCTTGATTGTCATGTGTTTATATAAAGGCTAATTCCAATTGCATTTTGGGAATTGCTACCAAATAAGGTTTGGGAAGTAATAACAAAATTAAGTTTGTTTATAAAAAACTTAACATCATCTGAAATTAAGTTGGTTGAAATGGAAAAACTAAAAAGGGAAATTCCAATAATTTTGTGCAAGTTAGAAGGGATATTTCCCCTAAGCTTCTTTGACTGTATGGAGCATCTACTTGTCCATTTGACACATGAGGCTAAACTAGCTAGTCCATTTCAATATCGTTGGATGTATCCATTTAAAAGCTATGTAATTCATTAAAAATGATTGTAATTGAAGTCATATCATGTTTTAATAACTAAATTCATATAACCCTGTTTTCTCATATAGGTATTTGCATCACTTGAAGAAAAATGTGAAAATAAGGCTAGAGTTGAAGGTTCGATATGTAATGCTTATTTAGTAGATGAAGCTAGTACATTTTGTTCACATTATTTTGAGCCGCATGTTCACACAAGAGAAAGAAAAGTTCCTCGTAATGACGTTGGCGAAGGAAATAGTGATGATGATCATAACTTATCCATTTTCACATATCTTGGATGAACATATGGACGTTCAATGAGAAGACTGTTAACAAAGGAAGAGATTGAGGCTGCTTATGGTTATATTTTATTGAACTGTCAAGAGGTTCAACTTTTCATGCAGTAAGTTGAAATTGATTATTTAGGTTTTGAATTTTATTATTATTCATAACTGAAATACATAATAATGTTTTTAGATTATACGAGGAATTGTTACGCGAGCTCATGCTCGACAAAACACAGGATGATATCAATAAAGAAGTTGGAAGACACTTTCCTCGATAGTTCGAGCAATATGTAAGTTTTGACTTACAAATATTAAAATGATTGAATTATAAGATTTAAATGTTCAAACCACAATATATTGTTTAATATAATATTTTCTTTTATGTAGGCCTTAGAAAATCCAATAGAGAACAAGTTCATATGTGATCTTGTGAAGGGACCATTGCAAACTATTAAATCATATCCGATGTATTTCGTTAATGGATATAAATATCATACATAATATTATGGATATAGTATGGCAAAAATAAATAGTGGAGTTTGCATACAGAGAGAATTGATGGATTACTATGAAAAAATTATTGAGATACTTGAAATTGAGTACCCTGCATTGCCAATAAAGCGAATTGTGATATTTAAGTGTGAATGGTTTGATCCAATTCCAAATGTTGGTAAACAAGTGCATAGCCGATACAATCTAGTTGAAATCAATAAGCGAAGAAGATTTCGACATTTTAAACCTTTCGTGTTGGCAATGCAAGTTGTCCAGGTGTATTATGTCCCTTTTCTTAACTTACGACAAGATAAATCAGATTGGCTAGTCATTTGCAAAGTTAAACCTAGAGGTTTTTTTGAATCACGTGGAAAAGGATAACAAAGAATTAAAAGTAAAGCATTTCAAGAAGATGCTTATGAAATAAATGCATATGTCCTATACGAGGATAATGAACCTTTGAACGATCCATGTAATACATATGTTGAAATTTTATTTGGAGAGAATGAGGAGGGCCAGAAATATAGAGAAGAGCCTGAGTTTGATTCATATTCTTCAGAAAAAGAAGATGATTTTGATTTACAATTAAGTGATGATAACAATTAATTTGTGTTTGTAATTGAATATTATATTCAACTAATCAATTATTTCCTTTTCAATATACATCATCACTGATTCTCTTGTGTCATATTACACTTTTGCAGCCTCCCAAATTTTATTTCTTACCCTATTTTTTTATCTATTTCCATCTTGACTAAACATGGCATCTATTTTAACTCTTTTAATTTCGTTCTCATTCTTTTCATGCTTGAATCTGACATAAGAAAATGCCGACTTTGTTTGATGTTTATAGTATATTCTCATTAGTGCACTAGGATTACTTGTCATAACTTCGAAGGACTAAAGCTTAAATCAAAACCAATGTTCGGCAACATTCAAACTAAAATGTCTGAGTAATGCTTACATGCATTACTGTGCTTGAAGCTCACTGTTAGCTATCCCTTTTTGTACGCTAGACGAATGAAATATATTAACTTGATAAATTAAGTTTCAAGAGAAGATTATACATGAGTAGCATCAGAAACTTGATTATGTTTTGATTTGATCCATCTCCGTTCAAAGTTTCTGTTTGTTCATTAACTCGGTTAGATTAGTAGAAAACCTGCAGTTACTACCAATTAAAGAAATCTAAAGGAAAAAAGTCACATCTGAGAGTGGATTTACGTTGAAGTTCATACCACAATAGGTATCTGAAGCATATATATATATAGTTTTACTTTCCTATCCTTTCTTTGCAGGATCTCTAATCAATGAATTTTAACTAAAATTCCTGAACTAATAAACTTTTATGAAACCAGTATGGAGTTTCATAATCGAAAAATATGGTGTTGGTCTTGTCATACAAATTTGAGTCCTGTTAGTTGAAGGAGTTTAAAGAACTTAAATAGTTTTTGGTTTAATTGAAAGCAAGGAGCTGAAAGATGTCTTACGTCCTTTTTGAATTCAATTTGTAATATTTCTATAAAATTCAATCAAATATTAATTTCAGGCTGAAATATGCCACTAAAAAGAAGATATGATATGATATGACCAAGATTCAGACCACTATTAAAAGGTATTTACTATACAGGTGAAGCCTCTCATGGTGTAGCAGCTAGAACTAAATCACCTCCTCCCCCTCTAGCTACTAAATTTATAGATGAGGGATCACCTTCCATAGATGCTGGTACACCATCCACAACTCCTACATCATTTACTACCTATACCGACAGAGATATCAGGGGTAAACAATGATGATGAAGGAGGTGGTCACCAACCTGGAGCTGAGGGACCTTATGGAAGAACTTACATTACAATTGTCAATAATATGTAAATGAAAATACATGAAACACTATATGTTTATAATTAAGTTATAGTTTTCAATTTTTAAAATGGTATAAAATTATTTATTTTATATTAGGTTCATTCCATCTGGATCGTGCTCAAGAAACATGACATCAAAATTCAAGGAGAAGATTGATATTAAGGGTTATGTATGGAAGAATATCTCTCAAGCGACAAAGGAATTTTACTATCAGGAGTTTGAGGTACAATAAAAGTTATTATTTTCTTTTTCAATTAACAGTTTTATACATTAATTACATAAATATTATTACATCATAAGTATCAATCGAATGTTTTTCCTTTTGTTTCAGAAAGAATTTTTTTGGGATTCTCAATTTGACGCTTCCATTTATAGAGTATGGGAGAAACGAGCATGTACACGTTATCACGAATTTTTTGCTACAATACACATGGTCGATGTATGACCGCCTTACATTTCTGAACAAATATAGATTCGTTGGCAATAGTATTGGATATCACCTGAGGCAATGTCCATTTCAGAGTGTAATTCGAGCAACAAAAGTGGAGAACCGGGGGGGGGGGGGAGAGTCCTCTTGTAAATACGAGAGGCTCTATTACGCACCAAGAGCATACAGAGAGACTTGTAAGTATCTACACTTTACATTTATATTCTCATTTCTTTACTTTGTTGTATTTCAATTGAATTTTACGTGTGAATTTTGAAATGAAAATATGTGTTTCTTAGTGAGAATGATAATGTTATAAATGTATAGTGCTATATATGGTTGTGTTTTTTTCTTTGTTCAATTGGGGATAGATATCATAAAAATAGAGGAAACTCTGCCGAAATTTTTATAAATTCTAATTCACTTATAACATTTTATTCTTATGTAGGAAAAGTCTATGACCATGAGGCCTACACCATCAGCTCTTTTTGCACACTCACGCTAAGAAGCGTGACAGTATGACATTCGTCAATAGCCGTTGTAGAGAACTCAATGTATGTAAAATTTATGGTTTAATATTAAACCTTAATAATTATCACTTACTAATATAAACATTGCCTTATGATAGGACCAAGTACAAGAAAGCATTCAATGACAGTCTCAGTAGTCTGAAGATGTTGATGAGATTCAAACCTATCTTCATGTAGTGGGTGGTAGGGACCGTCGGGGAAGGATATTTGACTTAGGTTTATTTGCAAATACATGTTATTCGCAATCCTTCATGTCCAGTATAGTAGCATCTAGTAGGCGGTCCACAACCAATGAAGTCCAAGAACTTCGGAGGACAGTGCAGACATTGGCAGTTGCAACAGTCGATGGATCAGTTGCAACAATTAATGCAGTACATAGCTCAGCTCGGTAATGAGGTGGATGAGTTGAAGGATAGGGGTGGCACCTCATTGCACCAATTAAAGCATCCACCATCTCCAAATTAATAGTATTCTTTTGGTCATTTTATTTAAATTACGAAAACTTATTATGTACAATTTAGTGTTTTTATTATCTATTAAGATATTTTCAACTTTATATCATCAATCAAATTTATGTTTAAAAAATTAAATGTATACTATTACAGTAATAGATGTTTAAATTATGCACTAATTATAACATCATCAAATAAAATTTATTGACGGTATTGAAGGTATATTATTAAAAAAATTTTGATTTATTTATCGAAGGACATAAGTGGATCTGTCAATAAAATTAGAACCATTAGCGATAGTAGAAGACTGACTGTTATCAATCACAGACGGAAAAACCACTTCCGTCCGTAAACTCACCGACGGAAAAAGATTCATCGTCGATAATGTTTGAACAAACTTACCGACAAAAAAGCGTAAACCGTCGATACATTTACCGATAAAATAACTAACTCTAATATGTCAGTAATCACAGATGGAATAACCAAATATAAGTTGTCGGTAATCATAGATATAATAACCAACCGTAGGCCGTCACTAATCGTAGACGGAATAACCAATTTCGTCCGTAAACTCACCGTTGGAAAAAACATAACCGCCAGTAATGTTTGAACAATCTTACTGACGGAAAAGTGTAAACCATCAGTAAATTTATTGACGGAAGGGCATGCTCTATTGGTAAATATATCGACGATTAAGAGTTCGTCGGTAAATTTACCAACAGGAAATTAGTTTCCGTCAGTAAATTTGCCAACAGTTCATTATTTGTCCGTAGGTACATTTACTAATGGAACATGCCCTTCTGTTGGTAATTATTAGCTATGGTCGTTTCGACGACGCCTTTGTCTGTCGGTAATGTCCTTCACTAATATTACTTACCGATGGAATGTTAATGTTTTCCGTCAGTAATGTCCATCACAAAATGATGTTTATGGATGCTAACAAGCTTATTAGACCTAATTTTTTGGACTGGTTTCATAACTTGGGAATTATTCTAAAGCAATAAAAAAGAAAATATATATTATTGACATTCTAATTATACTAGAGCTTAAATTGGATGTAACTGATAAAGTTTGGGAGAGATACAAGCATTATATTGATGAACTTGAGCAAGCTATATGTATAATGTTAGCTAGTATGTCTCTTAAACTTCAGAGGCAGTATGCGAACATTGATGTTCCTAATATAATTTTTCATCTCAAGGAGATTTTTGGTGCACAGCGTAGGGTGGAGAGATATCAAATTTCTAAAACATGATATCACTTTAAGATGGCAGAAGGATCTTCATTAGAGTTACATTTACTTAATATGATTGGCTATATTAAAAATTAGGTCAATTAGGTTTTATCATAAAATATGAGCATTAATATAGTATTACACTCTTTCATTTTGATCTTTTTATAGTTTCTTACAAACTTCCATATGAAATAAAAAGATATGTCATTTCTTAAACTATTAAATATGTTCAGGACTATAGAGAAATATCTTAACAACAATCCCACTTTTATTCTTGTTTTGGATTTCTAAGAGCAAGAAAAAGTGCTTTAAAAGAATAAGAACAAGAAACAGAAGGCTTCTACTAAAGTAGCAAAGCCAAATGATGGTTTCAAGAAGAAGAAAAATCACAATGGCACATTTTTTTAATTATAAAGTTGATGGATATTGAAAGACGAACTACAAAGCTTGTTTTACTAGCTTGAAAGATAAGAACTTTAAGGAAGTTATTTCTTCAAGTATGTTTATGATTGAGATCAACCTTTCTAGTTCTAGTCCACATTCTTGGGGATTAGATGTTATATTTAGTTTTCATATTGATAATAACATATTGATGTTAATAAGGTATAAATTGTTAAAGAAAGGAGAGGTGGACCAATGATTTAGCAATAAAGCAAGAGTAGCCATATTACCTATAAGTAATGTTTTAAAAACTGGACAGGAAGTTAAATAGATAAGAGATGATGTTTAAGGTTTTAAAAGTTTAACATGTATTAAATTGTCATAAAACCAGTTAAATATTGAATAAAATTGAAATTTTTGAAATATGAATGAAAAATATTGTCCTTAGCCATCAAAGAATTGAAAGTTTAACTGAAAAAGAAAACTGTTAAATAAAAATTAGTTTTTTATTGTGGTTTATAAAAACTGATTAGTTTCTGAAAACTACCAATTTGATTGGTTTTTATCAACAAAGATATTAAAGTAAATCAAACCTAAAAGTTAACTGCCTATTTGGTTCAAAGAATGGAATAGAAAAGGAATATAATAGTTATTCTTAGGAATAGAAAACATGAGGAATAGAATAGAATGAGTATCACTTTGTTTGGATCAAGGAATGAAATAGATAAAAAATTTCTATGCCAATGTTTGGTTTGAAAATATAAACTTGGAATGACAAAGGAATAACTAATAAAAAGACAAAAAAATCGTTATTATTATTATTATTTTTATTTTTATTTATTTTTATTTTTATTTTATTTTTATTTTTATTTTTAAATTCCTTATTATTATTAATTTTCTTCTTATTATTATTAAATTTATTATTCTTATTAATTTTATTATTCTTATTCTTATTATTATTAATCAGTAATTGTCTACTTATTATTATTCTTCTTATTATTAATTTTATTTATTATTATTAAATTTCTTATTATTATTAATTATATTTTTATTATTATTAAATTCCTTATTATTATTAATTTTCTTCTTATTTTTATTAATTTTATTATGCTTATTATTATTATTAATTTTCTACTTACTGTCAAAAATTATTATTATTATTATTAAATGCCTTATTGTGATTTATTATTATTATTATTATTATTATTATTATTATTATTATTATTATTATTAACAACAAAACAGTACTCTACTTTAAGAGTAAAATACAAAATTATCCTTACTTAGATTTCGGATCCAACTAATTAATAATCCAAAGTTTATTGGTTACTTATTGGTACAAAATTTTAACTTAAAAGTCTTAAACCTTAATTTCTGCTAATTCAATTATTTGATATATAATACTACATACATTGCATGCGAAAAGGGAAAGGAAATGTTAAAAAAGGAAAGATTACTAGAATGTTAGCAAGATATCTAACAACATCAATATTCTTAGAGCAGATATCAATGGCAAAACAAAGGCTCCACATGCTACTATGGAATCATATCAGCTCCGGTCCAGAGCCAGATCCGTCATTGAAATGTGTCAATTTGAATAACAACCCACTGTACATGAATTATAGATGATCAAACTCATCATGAGCCTGAGCCTCTTGATCGGCCTTTTAATTAGCTGCTGTATCTGAACCAGCTGTAGAGCTTACATTTTAGGAGTCTAAGAGGAACCCAAGTTGGAGACCTCGGTAATCCCTCCATTGCTCTCAGTATCAATTTTTGCATTTGTCCCATTCTCAACCTTCTTTAGCTTCTCAACTTTCGGCTTGGGTTTTGGAATTTTGTTTACGTTAGCAACCTATATAATATGAATCAAGTATCAGTCAAAGTTGAGGTATGCATAGGAGAAATTGCCTTCTTAATCAAGGAAAAGAACTGTAGCATTACCTTATCTTGCAGATTGAACACCTTCAGATATACTTCCTCAGAAGTGAATACTGGTTTGCTGAATCGGAGAAACAGGATAAACAGAATCCATTTGGATCACATGAACTCAAGAAAATTAAATTCACAACAATTACACAGGAAAATAATTAAAAGCAAAGTCCATTTTCAACAATTTCAATCAAACCGTACGATACCATAAGGGTTGCAAGTTTAACATTAGGTTAACCACAAGCATGAAAAACATGAATCATGAAGAGAAGACTATACGATGGTATATTGGGTTTTATAAGTCTATATGGGTAAAGAACAAATTTATATAACACAAGCATACAAAAAAATTTATATGGTAATCGATGCCTCATAAATACAGGTCAAACCAATTAAAATGAACAAGTGCTCATGGAAGTTCTATCGAAAAAGACCATTAGCAAAACAGCAGCAATGAAAACAATGATAATTATGGAGTCTACTTACTTGCTCTGCTCCGCCTCCTTATCATTCAACCAAGTCTTCAACTTGTCAGCATCACCTAGAATCTGGAAATAAAATTGTCATGGACTATATGTTAAGTATTTTAATTGATTTAAGATGGCATAATGATGAAGCCAAGCATCTTAATTAGCAACTGAAACACACCTTATCTATTATATCCTTTGGAAGCCAAGGCTTATTTGATTGCAAGCCCTGTACAATCTGCAGGCAACCAAAAATGAAAAAGTCAATGCCTTACTCATTTTTAACCCATCCAACACACAATGGTAACAGAAGAATTTTCGACATAACAGTTGAAACTTAAGCCACAAAAGACCTCACAGGAGTATAAAACCTAGCAAACCTTCAAGTTAAGCGACTCA
>JANQBM010000001.1:26190389-26209538 GCA_025594535.1 Erythroxylum domingense | reverse complement strand
TTACATGATTATTTTTTTAAAAAATATAATATAATTTATGCTTACTTTTGTAAAATTGAAAGAATTATTTTTAACATGATTCATATTTTGAAAATTTGTACTTATTTATTATAATTTCAAGTTGAGGTTTAAGAATTAAAATTTCTTTATAATTATATTTAAATAAAACTTTGAATTTTATAGTCCTAGTAAAAATTGAAATAAATTAAATCGATGGTATTATTTTTAATTTTATGTACATATTTGATTGACTTGTGAGCCCAAGTCGTCTCTTAGGATGATATGTTTATTTTCTTCACCCTGTGCTCTTTTGCATCGAACAACAAATGTCTTTTCAAGGTCTGGATAATAACTTTGCTTATTTGACGGAGTAAGTATACATCCAAAAGTTGCGCTTATGCAGATCATTTTCCCAGGGAAGCCATACAAATTTAGACGATTCATAACGCAGGAATTATCATTTATGATATTTATCAAAGTCTTAAATTACCAATAATATTTTAATTATGATTATGATAATTATATATTAAATAAATAAAATTATATTTGTGTGTAAAGTAATTACTATAAATTACATTAATATTTAAACATTTATGCAATTACAATTATAATTAATATATTGCTTGGAATCATATTTCATAATTTGAGAAAGTATAAGAAATATAAAAATTAACAATTAAGTATTAAGTATTAAATTCCAATCCACAAATGTTGCCTCCAAGTTGAATGGGAATTGACTATTTTGGACAGTGAAACTCACGTTCATGTCAATAATTTTCAAGTAAACTAAGACTATGTAGATAATTTTTAAGTGACGATGGATATTTCTGGTTGAAACAAAGCAATTTTGGAAGATGATGTAGTCTTTAATCCCTTAATTTCCATTTTCATTAAATCAAATTTAAAAAGATTTTGAGAATGAGATAATAAAACACACACTCCAAAAATAATATAAAAATTTAAAAAACAGTTTTATAGTAAAGGACTAATAATAACTCTTACTTACAATACGTATCTTTCTTATCTCAATCACTCAATCCTTTAAATTGAAATAAAGAAAATCTTTAATCCCCAGATTAAAATTGAAATTCAACTTATTTCCTTTCCTAAGTCTTGAACTCAACATAATTTTATGAGATGGAGTTTTATCTACTCTTAAGTGATAGAATCGTTAGTCAAGGCTTAGATTATAACATTTGGAAAGAGGGGACTGCTAGAATATTCAGAAAATCAAAGAGAACACAAGAAGACATATGGAATAAAGTTTCACTCTGGATAAGACTACTGGAATTAAGGTCCATGAATCAAAGACAGGGTCAAATACTATAAGCATATAAGGCATTAGTAATGGAAATACTACTAGTGCAGAGCAGCTAAAAAGAGGAAGTTTGAAGAACTTACGTGGAAAATCTGGGAACCTGCCCTTCTTGAGAGGTGAGACTGGGTGCCAACATGATTGGAATAAGTGTGCGATATCTCATGACGAGTATACCGGTGGAGGGGTTGTCTGCAAGAGATTAGATGACAATAATAAGTACAAAAAATTAATGAAATTTGGAAGCTTTATTTGGAAGCTTTTCGGAAGCAGTCGAGAGAGAAGGATGGAGGTGAATCGAGGGAATATCGTGCAACAACCACGCTGGGGGCTCTGATATGGAAAGTTGATGTAGGGCAGAAACAATAGTGAGAGGATTCATGAAACAATATCAACATCACGCTTTCCTAAATGATGCTTGGAGATGACATGATTCGATGCTGCATGCACTGTGCGAACATAGGAGCTACCTGTGGGGAAATCCCTATTTTGACAATTGAATTGGGGCTGGGGAGTGGTGTACGAATCGAAAATGTGAAGAAGTGAAAAACAGTGCGTGGAATATTGGGTTTGTTAGGTTAGATAAGGGCCTGGAAGTTAGTCTGGTGTAGGGGGAATTGAAGATCTGAATGGCACGTACCCAAGTTCTATTTATTAATGATATTGTTTTTTTATTTCCAAAAAAAAATCTTATCCTTAATAAAAAAATTTAATTGGCTTCTCTCTTTAGTTAAATCAAATGTATCTAATTGTCGGGATTAAGGGTTATGAGATAATTTAAAAAAATTAAAGATTAAATCAATGAAAATTAAAAGAGAGAATTAATAGTTTTAAAATATTTTGTATTTTAGAAAAACTCGAAATAGTCAACATTTCTTTCATGTTTAGAAAATGTTAACAGCCAAATATGTAAAATTTTATATTTAAAATAATAAAATTTTATCAAGCGAGACAAAGGATGATTCGTTATGAAATTGTAATATTTTTATTATAAATTAGTTAATTTTTCAATATACAAAGTATCAGAATGCCTTTATAAAAAACTTATTAAAAGTTAATATAAAATTTAAAATAATTTCTGTCACGTATATATGGTAACATTATTGTCTTCAACTTTTATGTTAATATTAATAAAATTTGCCGTGTAATTAAAAATTGAGATATTTAAAGTTTAATTTGATTTTTTACAAAAATTTAGTGTTTTCACCCCCTCTTGCTTGTGTTTGCTTCTTCATTTGATATCAGAGTGAGGTTTCACATTTATTATGTTTTACAACACGTGATAAATCATAACACATACCTTGAGAAGTTTTGAAGGACAATTCGTCTTCAAGTCTCCTTACTTTAATGGAAACAACTACTCATACTAAAAAGAGAGAATGACCATATATCTCCAATTTGTGGATATCAATGTGTGGCAAGCAATTAAAGTTGGTGCTACAATTCCCACTTCCGATAACGTAGAAGTATGGACTGATGCTAACAGGATAAATGTACAACTAAATTATGAGACAAAACATCACCTGACATGTGCATTGTCTTTAGAAGAATATGAAAAGATGTCCTATTGCTCTACAACAAAAGAAATATGGGACAAATTTCATGTCACGTTTAAAGGAACAAATGAAGTAAAGAAGCATAGAGTAAATCTTTTAGTGCATCAATAAGAAACTATTGGCATGAAATAGGGAGTGACCATAGACGAAATCTTTAGACGCTTGAACAACATCATCACAACCCTAAAGAACTTGGGAAAGATATATCCTAATGACGAGCTCGTAACAAAGATTCTGAGGTCACTACCAAAAGAATGGAGACGTAAAGTGACAGCTCTAGAAACGACAAAGGATCTAGACACTATTTGACTCCACTAGCTACGAGAAAATCTGATGATCCATGAGTTTAGGAGAGATGAAGGATCTTCCTTCAGAAAAGGAATGGCATTGAAAGCAACTGACGAATCAAATGGTGATGAAAGTGACACTGAGTTATAAATAGATGGAGATGATGAGTTCACTTTATGGTCAGAAAATATGTCCGCTTATACAAAAAGAAGCTCATGAAGAAAAGAGAAGGAAACAAAAAAGCCAGAAACAACAAGTTTATGTCAAAAGACAGCAACAACAATAGCAATACATAAAACAATCAAATTATATGCTATAACTACCAGAAACCTGAACACACAACACCATAATCTCCTCTTCTTCAAAAGGAGAAGTAAAAAAACAGCAAATCCAGAAAGCAAGAGATGACTGCATCCTGGTCAAATGAGGATTCTGAAAATTTTAAAGATGAAGAACTAGAAGAAGCCAGCAATGATTACTTCATGGATGAATCAGGAGACGATGAGGTATATTATTCTGACTCTGATATTAAAGTTGATGAATTGAAAAATGCATATCGTGAATTGTATGATTAGTACAAAAGATTGACAATGAAGTACTTCAAAGAAGTTGATAAGTCCAAAAGCAATGATACATCTCTAAAGAGTAAGATTAAATCATTGGAATATGCGAATAAAAATTTAGTGACCAAGAATATACCTCTTGATATAGACTATGAGCAAAAGGTTTCAGAAAAGGAAGCTCTAGAAGAAAGAGTAGCTAAGCTAGAAAATACACTGCTAAAAATGATTATGAAAGGTAAAACAGTTAGAAGAAAAATTCGCCGCCTTAGAACTTGAAAAGAAGAAAAGTGTTGGAAAGATTTTATCTATAGAGAAAGATCTGGAAAATTTCGTTGATGGAATGAAGAATCTTGATGCATGACTTGGTAGCGGTAAATGCATTTTTGGTAAGGCTGAAATAGTATACAATGAAAATAACAATATCAGGTCATACAAAAACTTCTTTGTTAAATCCAACAGCTACTATAGCCAAAACAGCAGGAATCTGCTAAGTGGCAAAAATCATAACAACTATCATTCATCTGTTTTGTCCGATTACTGTGGTAAACATGGACACATTAGTCATTCTTGTAATTTTCATAAAAAGAAATTATCTCAAATATATGCTTGGCGACTAAAAGATCAAAATACTAACCCGGAAGGACCCAAAAATATTTAGGTACCAAAAATAAGATAATATTTTTTGTAGATATGTTTCAAAACAGAGATAAAAGAAAATCAATGGATAGTTGATATCGGCTATCCGAGACACATGACAGGTGAAATATTGCACTTCAACTATATTGAAAGAAAAGACAGAGGTAATATTGTCTTTGCATATAAAAATAAAGCAAAGGTCACCAGAGTTATTAAAATTGGTAAGTCTGACTCTACCTTTATTGATAACATTCTTTTTGTTGATGGTTTGAAACATAATCTGTTAAGTGCGAGTCAGCCATGTGACAAAGGTTACAAAGTCATTTTTTGTGCATCTCATTGTAAAATTGTCGATATTTATAATAATAATATTGTGTTTGTTAGTCCTAGAAATCATAATATATATTGTGTTTGTTAGTCCTAGAAAAGAATCTTTCAATATCTCCAGGGAACTATAGATTTTGGACTATGGTATCCAAAAACTAATTCATTTAACATAGTGGGCTATTGTGATGTAGATTATACAAGTGATAAAGTTGATCGAGAAAGCACAAGTGGTCATTGTCAATTTCTTGGAGGACGTCTAGTATCTTGGTCCTACAAGAAGCAAAATTGCACAACGCTTTTGACGACTGAAACGAAATATATAACAATTACCAGCTGTTGTGCTCAAATCTTATGAATGAAGCATCAACTGCAGGATTTTTCTCTAAACTTTTCTGATATTCCTATATTATGTGATAATGCAAGTGCCATAAATCTTTCTAAAAACCCTGTGTATCATTTTCTTACAAATCATGTTTTAGAAGGAACCATTGATCTTTTGCATGTTAATACGGAGAATTAAGTAGCTGATATTTTCACCAAGCCACTATCTGAAAATAAACTTTGCATGTTAAGAAAAGAGCTTGGAATGTGCTAACTCTCTGATATTATTTTTGCATGAATATTCTTTGTTACTTGTTTTTGCAGGCTCCATCTATTCTAATTCCTTAGAAACTCTAGGTTAATATAATAGGTCCCTTCTAGTTTAGAAGGCCCTTTCATTTTAGAAGGCGTCTCTCCAGTTGACGTTCCAAGTGACATGTGTACTAAAAAGGAAAATGTTTTTTGTCATTTCAGCATTTAAAGATGCACATAAAGTTCTGACAAGCAGTTGTATGGGTCTATTAGAAGATACGCAAGCGATCTCACTTCCTATATTAGCGTACAATTGTTCATCTTTATACGAGATCAATGCTCAAGAAAATGCCTAATATACTAGAAACATACTTCTCTTCTCCACTCACCCTCGTTGTTCTTCGAAGCATTGATCTCGACTCTCTGTATTCCAGCTTTCTATTTTTCATCTCAAATATTCTAAATCTCATCCATTTTTCTTACAATGGCACAAACTAGATCAAAAGGATAAAAGAAAACTCCATCTTCTACTAATAGTCATGGTGAAGATCATGTTTCTAAACCTATCTCCTTAAAGCCCCAAGTATAGTGTACTAGGTAATAAATGATGACTCAGATGAAAATCATTCTCGGATGATTAAACAACCACAAACTAGAGGAAATATTGCAAAGCAAGCCGAGAAAATTTTTGAACAAAAGGAAAACCTTGATATTGAAAAGAAAAAGGAATAAGAATCCCAAAAAAGAAAAGGAGAAGAAATAAAGAAGGGAAAGGTATATGTGATTGAAGAAACTGTTGATAAGATGTTTCATAAAGAGATGATTCCTAAAGAAAAAAAGGCAAAGAAGATAAAAACAACTGCACAAAAAGGAAAGACATCGATACCAAAAAAATGTTTCAATTAACGGAAGTTGAAGTTCCTTATAAAATGTAGTACAAGAAAAGGAAGGTGGTTACTGCACAGATCTTGCCTCCTATGATGTTTGATGACATAGTTATACCTATCTCTCCTTACTTTGATGCTATTGGTTGGGAAAATTTTTCAAAATTAAATGAGACAGTATGCGATGAGTTAGTCAGGATATTCTACACACATATGAGAAAGGAAGAAACTAATGGAAAACTAGTCATTGTCTTATGGGTAAATGAATGTGAAATTTGAATTTTTGAGGAAATCTTAGGAGATATATTAGAAGTAGCTCCCATGGTGAGAACTAATTTTCCTTATCATAAGTGGGATGTTAATGATCTGGAGTTAGTCGAAGTTGTCAAATCCATCTGCCTTCATATTGAAAACATCCAAGACGAGAGACCCTGGAGCAGATAATTAGACCTAATACCATGATGCCTTGATCGCTTTCAGCTACTTCAATTTTTCCCAGAAGTAGCTCAATTGAAAGGTTAAGTATGTTGGACACCTATGTGTTGTATAATATGTTAAAAGGGAATATAATGAATCTTCCAACTATGATCTTGAGGTTCATGGTAGATAAGGGGAATCATAAGAATACCAACGATTGCTTACCTTGTGGAATGTTGCTTACCAAGATCTTTAAACATCATGGAGTTCCTCTTGTAACTCTAAATTGGTATGCACCGATTAAGTTTCATCTTCCATTACTTATCAATTTGGATGCAAATGGTAAAACAATGTCTGGGTGGACAAAAGATCTGAAAGAGTAGTAGAAAAATTGGATCCTGCTTTAGACTAACAAACCTCTGTTCCTCCTCAGGATAAAAATAATGCAAATCTTCAACAACAGCTAAAGGATATTCAAGCCAATCAAGAACAAATGTGAGAACAAATAGATAGCATGTGGAATCAACTTCTTGACATGCAGATTCTGCTCAGAAGAATTCTTAAATCTCTTAAATAACTCTGTTGATACCTGCTTTCTACTTGGCTTATTTATACTAATGGTTTTGTTTGATGCATCATTTCCTCTTATCCTCAATTCTGTTTTATTTCCTCCTTATACTCTATTTCTTTTTTATAATGACTACTTTCTGCTTGGCTTATTTATACTGATGGTTTTGCTTGACGCATCATTTACTTTTATCCTCTATTCTGTTTTATTTCGTCCCTATACTTTATTTCTTTTTGATAATGACAAAGACGGAGAGTTTATTGATATATTTTGGCATATTTTTTGCATATATGATGATATACTTTTAAATGCATATTTCTCAATGTTGCTCGAATATATATGTGATTGATTATGCTATTGAAATTGTAAAAATCTGTGATATATAAACGATAGGTTCCTTTCTTAAGAGACAGGCTCCTGCTAATTATGACTGAACATATATACGTTCCTTTCTTAAGAGACAAGCTCTTGCTAATTATAACTGAATATATAAGAGTCACAGGTATCTTTCAAAATCATTTTATTATCTCTTTGAATTTTGAAAAATATATCTATTATTACTTGTCATCATAAAAAAAGGGAAGATTGTTAGCTCAAAGTTTATTTTGTAACAATTTTGATGATAATTGTATAATTTTTTAAAATTTAAGTTGGATTTATTTCCTTGTACAATTAATGGTCTTATTCTCAAAAGGAAATAAAATCATAATAAATACGTTTTCTCTTGCAGGAACCTTCTTTATGAACTTACCTTATTAGAAATGGTTTATCCGAAATGATTCTACTAATTATGAAAGTCATATATTAGTTCCATGATTACTAGAAGATTTTTGGAAAAAATGATATCGAAGTTATTCAGAGTTAAATTCATCTAGTTGACTAAAGATGCAAGTGAAACAATAGCTAGTTGAAGATTTTAACTGTTTAAGGAAGAGCAATGTCATTTATGAAATAAAACGAATATATTCAGACTGTCAAAATATTTTGAGTAACATCTATACTCTTGAGAATCATGTCATTACTATTGTACTTTAGAAAGTGAAATAACTATATCAAGAGAGAAATTGTTATTTTGTTTTTCTATGAGCTTTTTAAAAACTTGTTACATGCTTCAGTGTGAAAAGTTGGAGAACCTCGAAAAATATGTACTTCTAAGCTTTGAGAGGCTTGTCAAATTTAATACTAAGTTTTTATAGTGAAACACTCAAGTTAGATACTTGAGGACTGAACGTAGGCTTGAGTTGTAAGCCGAGCCAGTATAAATCAACTGTGTCATTTTCTCTCTTCTCTTAATTTTTATATTTTCGCATTATTATTTATGTGTTGTTCATTTCATTAAGAGGCTCCTTCAACGGCATAGTAGGCTCTTTCTGTTTTTAACTTGCTGAAGACTCCTTTCATTTTAACAGCCAAATTTTGTTTTAAATTGTTTTTAACAGGACTTTTCGTTTAGCTGACTCTTGTCGTTTAAAAGGTTTTATTATTTAACAAGCTCATTTCGTTTAAACAGGATTCTATCGCACAATAGGCTCTTACTATATTAATTATAAATGGGCTCCTGTCATTTCCTTTTTGAACTGAAATAACTTGCTAAAAATTACTATACACACAATTATTCGCCCCCCTCTTACGTGTGTTTGCTTTATCATTCTTTAATTCATAAAATAAATAAACAAAATTAAAGTACATATCAATTAGATAAAAATCATATAAAATAAATATAAAGCTACGACTTCTTTTATTATATATATTAAAATATTTACAAATACACTTATATCCACAATCAATTTCTCCATGATATAGCCAAAAATTATTATAATACAAGTATTTCCAAAAACTTAAAAATAATAATCATATAATGGGGTTAAATTTAACACATTATATATCATACAATTACTTAAAATAGTACTAACTAATCATTTAATAAAATTGTACTAATACATTTCCTATTCAACAATTAACCAACATGTTGATACTTATCTTAAATTAACATCAATTAATTCACCTCAAATAATATGTTCTAAGCATCAAATTGATAATATACTAATCTGACGTTAATTAATAGGCCTCGACTATCAAATTTTACACATTTTAAGAACCTCATATATGTTTCTCAAAATGCTCTTATTACACAATATGAATAAAATAAACTATATATTTAATTTTGAAATAAGTTCTAAGTTCTAATACTATAAAATGCATTTACATACAATACCAAATTAATCAATAATATTTTTTGACACTTAAAAATACACTTCACATTGATGATTACGTATCAATAATCAAACAATTACACAAATAAATAAATTGTCTAAACATATTATTTTCATAAAATTATGAATTCATTATAACCTTATATAGACTTTATGTAATTTTTATTCAATTTCAATTAATTTACACATGTATACGTTACTAATAACATTTTAAAATGTTTAAAACATATAATAACAAAATAATTAATCTAAAAACTTTTAATTGATATATACTAACATCTTTCATAATATACATACTTAAGTTTAATGATTAAAAAACCGAATCTGAACGATTGGTTCGACCGAAATAAATACAGATGGCCTAAGTTTTGGTTCAATGTGTTAAAAACTTTTATGAAACCGTCCGGTTATGTAGAAAACCGGCCTATATTTGAAAAAACCGGTTAGTTTTCTTAGAAACCGGCCATGATTCATTTATTTGAATATATGGGACCCAGTACATTATCCTGAAACTGGCTGTTTATTTAAGTACGCGGAGCCCACCATGTTGTCCTTTGTCATTCTTTATTTCTGACATCTTTTAACATATCATTAATGCATATTGAAGTACGAGACTTTAACGAATATATTTAATATTTCAGAAATTTGTAATGAAATCTTTTTCTTTTTAATTTTGTCACACAACCTAATTAATAAAATATATTTTTAGAACCAATATTTATATTTATATCTTTATATTTTAATTAAAATTTCTATTTTAAATTATTATTTTTAGAAATGAAGTATTATTTTTATTCTTAAAAAATACTAAATTTATTTAGTTTCAATAATAAATTATATTTTTCAAATTTTATATTCTCAATTTTCTCTTTATACTTTAATTTTAATTTTAAATTATTATTATTATTAAAAATTAATTATTATTTCTATTATGAATTTTTTCAATAAATTGAATAATTAATTAATAAATATAAGCATTTTTGCTTAAAATAATTTAAAAATGCGCTAAAAATAATAGTTAAACTATAAAGAAACATATTTAAGGACATTAAAAAAGTTATTTAAGGACATTAAAAAAGTTAAAGTCTATTTTCTCAAATATATTTCAACTTTTAATAATGATAATAAAAATATTTTTTATATTTATAATTATATTTATTTTAAATTTTATATTAGATTTAATCTTATTTTAATTATTAGATTTATTATTAGTTTATTATATATTAACAGTCAACATTAGTGCATTTTATGCTATATTTTTATTTGTTCTTAAAATTTTTATTTTTTATTTATTATATACTAATTTTATAACAGTTTAATACTAATTAAACCTTTAATTTTTTTTATTGATTCAATGTTCGATTTGGTTTTTAAACATTATTTAAGTTCCTTTTTCTTGTATTAAGAAATTGTTTAATTGCTACTCAAATTATATCAGTACTAATATCTAACATTTCTTGTCTTTTTCTTTTATTTGTCTCTTAAACCTTTTTTCTCGATATTTATTCATTTTTACTTTCTAACATTTATTTCTTTTACAATGTTATTATGGTCGTCAATAACTAATTTCAAAACGTATAACCACTGAATATGAGAGGCATGAATGACATGATCAAATTGCAGTTATAGGTATAAGTCGAAGTCACTTGTGGAAATTATATAAGGCATTCAAGCACATGCAATAAGTGATGAAATATTAAAATAAAAATTAGATTTAAAGTATTTCACTCTTTTAAGAATTAAAATTGAAATAGATAAATATTAAATCTATTATTTATTTTTTTTCAAGCGTTAGTAATTATATTTAATAATTTTAATATTAAAACTATCAAATTTTATAAAAATGTTTAATTTATCTATTACTCGTACCTTTTATTTTAAGATAATTAATAAATTTATCTTGTAAAAATATTAAATTTTTTGTTATTGTAATTATGCTTTTATAATTTGTTAAGAGGCCGGGCCGTTTTAGTGATAAGAGGGTGATCATGTTATGTCAAAGACAGGTTTTTGCTATGGGCCTGATTCACTACTAAGGTTGCTGATCCACTAAAGACCAACTCCAGCTTCTGACAAATAAACCTGAAACTACACAACAGTAGCACACCACTATGTTACACTACACAGAGGCACAACATGCGACACATAGTGTTCTTTATCCTTTTGCTTTATTTGCTCTTCTGTAAATATATAGTTATGGGTACAACGGTCTCGT
Source organism: Erythroxylum domingense (assembly GCA_025594535.1). Taxonomy (NCBI): domain Eukaryota; kingdom Viridiplantae; phylum Streptophyta; class Magnoliopsida; order Malpighiales; family Erythroxylaceae; genus Erythroxylum; species Erythroxylum domingense. The sequence continues at coordinate 26,197,983 of JANQBM010000001.1, read as the reverse complement.
AGCCAATAGAATTTAGCCTCTTTCTAGTATAAGTAGACACAACATGTACATACATTTCTGTGGTGAATCAAATAGAAGAAAATTCTATCCCATCTCTTCATAATTATTGTACAATAATAACAATAACAACATTTTACTAGAAATCTCACGAAAATGTAAGGCTTAGGGAGTTACAGAGGCATACAGGTTTATTTTTAATTTCAATAATTATTGTAATAGTATTGTTACTGGCCCTTCTTATTTAGACTAATTCCAATCTAACTAAAAGTTCTACTTTGGCCGGCTGTTCTCACCGACATAGATAAGCAAACGCTTGCTTCTCCTTCTCCAAAGCTTTTGCAATTCATTCAAAATAGCCCCATTCTCTTAGATCGTCCCAATGAAGAATTGTACTAGGTATCTCCTCGCAGTAGCCGTAGTTGTTCTTGCAGTCTTCCTATTGGTAGGACACCATAGTTGCAGTGCGCATAGCAAGTGCGATTCTATTTGCGGAGGCATATCTATTAGATTCCTGTTTCGGTTGAGAACAGACTCTGAAAGACGTGGTTTCAAATCCTTTGAACTTGGCTGCGAAGACACTCACAAAATAGTGCTTTACCTATCATCTTTATTAGGTATGCCAAATCAATCACACAAACTTTAGCATTCAATATTTTGCAGAAAAAATAGGTTAAGCACCGTTTTGTGATTATCAAATCAAATGATGAAGTTTGTATAATTGATTTGGCATGCATAATATTTTGCAGAAGAAGAAAGGTAAAGAACCGAGAATCCGAGATTTGTGATTGTCTTCGCAGTCTAGTTTGAAGGATTTGAAGTCGCAATTTTCAGGGTCTGTTCTTAAGCGAAATGGGTATCTAATAGATCTGACGAATAATTGAAGTTTTTGTAAGCACTGCAGAAAATGGGACTGAGTTTAAATCTTTAGAGAAGGAGAAGCATAGGCATATGCATATTTCTGGAAATGGGTATCTAATAGATCTGACGAAGAATTGAAGTTGTTGTAAGCACTGCAGAAAATGGGACTGAGTTTAAATTAATAAATATTAAATCTAAATTTACTATTTATTTGTTTTTTAAGCCTCATTAATTATTTTTTATTTTTGCTAAAATATATGATTAATTTTAAAATAATTGAATTCGATGATAGAAATAAGAAATTTTTATTTTTAAAAAACTTCTATTTATCTTAAACATCATATATTTATTTTCATTTGAAATATTGAAATTATGATTGTAATTTTATCATAGTTGATATTGATATTTCAATGTAAATTCTAATTTTAATTTTTGTCAAGCTTAAAATTTGATTACTGGTAAACAAATTTAGTGAGATTCTTTTCATTAGTTAGGTATAGATTTGACTTGTCAGGCATTCAATATTATTATTCTAGGCCCAAGTTAGGCCCGCAAGATTTGACTTATCAGCCATTCTACATTTAACGGGTTCAGATTCTCGACATCTCAATAATAACAAACTCAGTCCCAGACACCGAAAAATATTTTGAGGAATTGCTCATAAAGATACCTGGAGGAAATACTTGAGTTGTTCTTGTACTTATGCCCTTGGGCTTATGAAGGTACCTGGAAATTCCATGTGAATCACCTGGAGCATTCGAACAAACAATTATTGTTTGCTCCTTATCATCTCGACTATTTAGTATTTACTTTCACGCAGTGGTAATTGAGGAGACATTGGTCATTGATTGTTTCAATAAATGGGAGGCCATTCTCATGGTGGCATGTGTCATTATTTTCTTGCTGACTATTGAAGACACTGCGTATTTCTCTGTAATTAATGGAGAACAGAGGCGATGCGTATTTAAGTAGTTTGTTATAATAGATATGTACAGATAATAACAACAGATTTATTAAATTGAGTCTGATGGCCTATACTTTTTTTATGAATAAAATTAAGACTTTTATTTCAATAAAGAATGAATAATACCCCTGCCACCGAGGGACGATCAGGTTGAAATATCCTACCACTGCAAGCCCCCAATGTAAGTTCATGGGAAAGTTTGGAAAGCAACTGGGAAAGTGTTTAAAACTGACTATTATCAAGAACTCATCAATATGGATCAGACGGGACAGGATGATACTACCCCTGCTACCGAGGAAACCACCCCTCTGGGGAGGCATCACCGATCTTGAAGGAGCCTAACCCACACTCTGATCCTTCTCTCACCAATTCACTGGACACCACCCCCCTGCCTTCCGAATGACACCAGAAGCCCACTTAACTCTCTTGTGGAAGCAACTACCTATCTGCTTCACATCCCTCCATTTACACTAAATGAGACTAATTTTGTTCTGGGCACAGAGGGGGGCGCCAACTCCTGCACCGTTTCAGACAGTGGAAAGAAGACGCTCCCAATGGAGCAATAAGAAAAACTCCAGATATAAACATTAATGTCCATACTTGTATGGAATGTACGCGGGTTAAATTGCCCAACAAAGCAGGTGGCTTTGAGGGATTTTGTCATGAGAGAAAAGCCTCAAATAGTAGGCCTTTTGGAAACGAAAATAAGAGCTGATAAGGTGGCCAAATTGAAGATACTTGGCTCTCAATGGAAATTTATTTCCAACCACTCTCATCATGCTCTAGGCAGAATAATTGTATGTTGCAATGAAGATCCATCACAGTTGATACTCTTCACGCAACAGCCCAGATGCTGCACCTTCGGATCCATTTCCTACAGCAGAATACGACTACCATTGTTTCTTTCATCTACGCCAGTAACTTTGCATTCCAAAGACGTGAGTTATGGACTGATCTAGTGACCCTCTGCCCTCACATCACATCCCCTTGGCTGATCTGTGGTGACTTCAATACCACACTCTATCCTTCAGAAGCTCAAGGAAATTGCAGCCTCAAGAATTACTCTTCAGACCTCAAAGATTGTGTTCATCTTCTTGGAGTGGCTGATCTGAAACAGATGGGGTACAATTATTCATGGACAAATAAACAAAGTTCCAGATGGTTCATCAAGAAGAAGTTAGATAGAACTCTTGTGAATGCTAACTGGATGGCCTCCTTCACAGAGCCCCTCTTCTCCGACCATACTCCTGTCATCATTGCCAACTTATTTCAGCATACCCATCAACTATATCCTTTCCGGTTTAATAACTTCTTCACCAAAGATCCCAAGTTTATTGACGTATGCCATGATGGTGCTGATGTGTTACTAAGGGATACCAAACAATTTAGGTGTGTCCAAAAACTCAAGGGTATTAAATCTGCACTTAAGATGCTCAATTCTTCACTAAATCCGAATACTGCTTTAACAGTCCAAGCCACCCGACAAGAATTGATTACCATTCAAAGGACTTGTGCTGCCTCACCCCAAGACCCTCTCAATATAGACCACGAAAAGCAAGCCTTACTGAAGTATATTACCGCTGTTCAACGTCATTCCTCATTACTCAAGCAGAGAGTAAGGGTACATTGGCTTAAGGAAGGTGATAAGTGCACTAAAATTTTTTTCAACACTGCCATGGCTCAGAGGCATCAAAACCACATCCATCTTATCACTAAGGAGGACGGTAGCCAGCTCCATGATCTTCAAGACATCCAACAGGAAGCAGTTCGCTACTTCTCAACCTTACTTGGCACTTTTAGCCCAAGTGCCTTCTGAAGCCCTCTCTGGAATTATTTCCAAACGGATCTCCAATGATGATGCATCTTCTCTAACTAGGCCGGTGGAGGATAATGAGATAGAGGCTGCGCTTTTTGCTATGGATGGGAATAAAGCCTCGGACCAGATGGATTCAATGCCTTCTTTTTCCAGAAATCATGGGAGGTCACTGGACTATTCATTAAGGATGCATTCCAAGAATTTTTTTGAGGGGAAAATTACTTAAAGAGATTAATAAAACATTCTTATGTTTAATTCCCAAATGCTCTAACCCTTTGAACTTTAATGATTTCAGGCCAATTGCTTGTTCGAATGTTTTATACAAGCTCATCTCCAAGATTCTGGTGAAGAGATTGCAACAGGTTCTTCCTCCCCTCATTAGTGACACTCAAAGTGCATTCTTGTGTAATAGACGTAGTCGCAACAATAGCCTCATTGTTTAGGAACTCTTAAAAGGATATGCTAGACATCATTCCCGGCCAAACTGCACTATCAAAATTGACTTTCGCAAGGCTTTTAACAGTGTTAGTTGGAGCTTTCTTTGGACCATGTTGGAAGCGCACAGCTTCCCTACCATCTTCATTCACTGGCTAAAGGAATGTATCTCTACCGCAAGCTTCTCCGTGCTCATTAATGGTAGTCTTTCGGGGTACTTCAAGGCTGTTAAAGGTTTATATCAAGGAGATCCCCTATCGCCTTACTTATTCATCCTATGCATGGAAACACTGAGCTCTCTCATCACTAGGAGATGGAAGCAAACTATAACTTCAGCTATCATTCGTTCACTAAGAAGGTAAAACTGACTCACCTTTTCTTTGCCTATGATCTACTGCTTTTCTGTGGAGAAAAGCTCGATACTAATGATACATTTAGGTGGGATTGTTGAGGCTTACCTGTCTATCGGGCTTGGAAATCAACTTCCATAAGAGCCAATTCGTACTATCTCGAAGTGCTCTTCCCTTGGAAGAGTCTATCACTCAGGCCGCTGGCATAACTATGCAGAGCCCCCCCATTAATGTACTTAGGGTTGCCCATCTCCACTAAGAGGCTGAGGTATGCTGAATGGCTTCCCCTCATTGAAAAAGTTCAGAAAAGGCTACATCATTGGACTAACCGGTTCCTCACGCATGCGGTCAAGCTACAATTTCTCAACTCCCTACACATCTATTGGATTTCTTATGTTTTCTTATCTAAGAATGTTATCAAAATGGTGGAGCGTCTCTTCAGAAACTTTCTATAAAACCACCCTATTGGAACTCGAGGCATCGTCAAAGTCAAAAAGTGAGATATTTGTGTCCCTAAGGCAGAAGGATTAAATATCACTCCTTTAAAACTCATGAATCAGACTCTTATCCTCAAAAGACTATGGCAGATTCTTGATGACAAACAATCGATATGGATTCGTTGGCTCCACTCCTACTTCCTTAAAGGCAGGAGCATATGGGAAACCATCACATGACCTTCTCAATCCTATTTTCTAAATTAGATGATCCTCCTCAAAAACTCAATTCAGTATGATGTTGTTTACAAAATTGGTGATGGAGCTCGGGCCTCATTTTGGTTTGATAACTGGACAGGACATGGTCCTATCTTTCAGCACCAAACCTCTAATCCCAGTCTCTTATCTGTCCTTATTACCACCAAGATGAACTCTTTTATCATAGGGAACACATGGGACTTCCCTGATCATCTACTCTACTTCTAACCCCCTTATCCCCCTTCATCCTGTCCCGATTCCTTCCTATGGAAAAATTGGCCTATCCATTAGTTGAAGAACTGATGCATGCTTGATCTCCTTCGAGTGAGACAGCCTCGAGTTGCCCGGAGCAGCATTATTTGGCATAGGGATCTCCCCTAAGGTATCTTTCCTCCTTTGGCTGACTATGAAAAACAAGCTCAGTATAGCGAACCGCCTTTCTTATGTTAATATGGATCGCCACTGTCCTCTTTGCTCAATGCAAGCCAAGTCACAAGACCACCTCTTCTTCTTATGCCCCACTGCTGCGATGGTCTAGACACAGGTTATATCCTTATGTGGGTTGAGGCTTTCAGATACTTCACTGCATGATATCGTCAGTTGGCTGACCACTTACCCGTCTATTACTAGAGCTATCAAGCCCTCGGGAGAGCTTCGACGATGCTCAATCCTAGGTTCCCTAAAAAATTTTGGTGACTGTAATTGGTAGATTCGGATCCTCTTTTTTCCTATTGGGCTTCATTTCTAGACTGGGTCAATATCATTTAAAACTTACGACACTACTTGGCTGACCCACTCCATTTTTTCTTGTTTTCATTTATTTTTTATTTACTCTACCAGAAAGTTGTTACTATAGTTGTCGTTTTGTTACATTCTGTTTTGTACAAGCCTATACATAGGCAACAAATGATACAATAAGATTTGAAGCTTTTTTTGTCTTCCTACTATTTTTCTATCATGGTATCAGAGCTCCACAGTAGCTCTTTCTCTTGGTCGTCTGTCATCTAGCAGCACCACACCATTTTCTTTTCTGTCTTCTTTTTTGCTACTCCTTAGCTATGCAGTTTTTTCTTCTTTCTTCTTCCTTTGTCATGTCAGACCCCTCATACGCCCATGTCACTGCAAATCAAGGTTATAAAAATTTCAGACCAGAGGACCATCCAGCTAGTCCTTATTATCTACACCCAAATGAAAACCCCTCTCTTGTTCTTGTTTCTTCCCCTCTCATTGGTACCAACTGTCACCCATGGGCAAGGTCTATGCGAATGGCCCTTTTATCCAAAAACAAACTAAGGTTTATTGATTGTACCGTACTTACACCGGACAAAGATGATCCCTCTTTTGTGTATTGGGAAAGATGCAACACAATGGTTCTGTCTTGTCTCTTGAGATCGGTGTTTGAATCCATAGCACAAAGTGTAATATGATTTGATTCAGCACTGGATGTTTGGAAGGATCTAGAAGGACTTTCTCAGGCTGACTCCTTCAGGATATCAGATTTACAAGAAGAAATCTACACTTTCCGTCAAGGAACCCTCTCTATCTCTGATTACTACAGCCATTTGAAAATGTTGTGAGATGAGTTCTTCAATCTCAAACCTCTACCTAAACGTAGTTGTTAACCACAGTGTTCATGTGCTGTCCTAGACACTATAAAATCCTATCAAGATGGAGATTGTGTTATCTGATTCCTTAGAGGTTTGAATAATTCTTTTTCAACTGTTAAATCTCACATTATGCTTATAGAACCCTTACCCAACATTAGGAAAGTTTTTGCCATGGTTGCCCAACATAAAAGACAACAAAATCTTACTGTCCTGACACCTTTTATTGAACCTCAAGCCTTCTACATTAAATCTGACCCCAAAAGATCATTCTATCCCAACAAAAAACCTTTGTGTTCTTTTTGTGGCAACAGTGGCCACATAGAAGCTAATTGTTATAGTAAACATGGCTACCCACCCAACTTTTCTCAAAACTCCAGACCTTTTTCTTCCATTAAAGACAACCATCAACCAAGCCATTAACCAAGTTGAAACTAACCTTAACAATGTTGCTGCTGATTTCCCTGATCCTCCTATCTTAGACCCGTCTCAGGACTTCACAAGATTTCATCTCAATGCAGAACAATACTCCCAGCTACTACAACTCCTACATCGAGAAACAAATGTCAAAAACACACCAGTGAGCACTTCTCATGTTAACACAATTTCTACTACTCCTTAAGGTATTCCAAGTTCCGTTTTACCTTCTATTTTATGGTCATCTATATGGCTTCTTGATTCCGGTGCTACTGACCACATTATCTGCTCTCTCGATCAGTTTTCTACTTGTAGGACAGTAGACAATTTAACTGTTAGATTACCAAATAATGTGATGTAGGACAGCTTAGAGGTTGGGCGTTTAGGATATTTCGGTGGGTTAATAATAGGAATTGAAGGGTAGATTTCTAGGAATCACACCTAGAAGAAAATAACCT
>JANQBM010000001.1:26059699-26071119 GCA_025594535.1 Erythroxylum domingense | reverse complement strand
TATTTTTTAATACAATAAATTCTAATTGGTTATAATTTTTTAAATTCATATTATAGAGTTAAACACAACTCCAAGGGCAAAAGTATGATAGGATCACACTGTATTAGCACACACACTACAAGGAAGGTTAAGGTTGGATATCTGAAGAGGCACAAAGTAATTATGTAAGTGTAAATAAATTAATATTAAAATTTATTTTCTATGTAATAGTAAGTAATAATTTTTTAGTTAACTCGATTTTCTACTTTAAATTGTAGGACAAGACGCAGGAGTTGTTGCAGACGTCATTGGTTAAGGGGAGTCAACCCAATGAAGATGACATTTGCAACAATGTCCTTGGTACATGATCGGGCTATATTAAAGGTCTTGGGTATGACCCTAGGCCTGTTGGTGCCTCTTCGTCACGACCAGTATATATGTCACGATGCTTCAAGAGGAGAACCAGGCACTAAAGACTAAATTACAATGTATGGAAGATAAGTTATAATGTACAGAAGACAAGTTAAATCGTAATGTAAAAGAAGTTAACAAGCTTTAAAAGATGGTAAAACAATTACTAGGCTTAGCATATGTTAGTAGCAGTGACGACAATGAGGAGTCTTAGTTTGTGTATGACCTGTAATTATTTTTTATAAAATACATTCCATTTTAATGTTTATTTTATTTCAATTTATTATTATTTAAAAAATATGTCACAAACATTAATTATAAAATAAATAATTTTAATATTTCAAACTGTCTTAAAAATTGTAATAAATTAAAATAAATTTGTTTTTAACAATTATAATAATATTTAAATTCAAAATTAGATTTTGTCACTAAATACTATTAGCTACCAAAACAAAATCATCACAAAAAGTCATTAAATACGTATATAAGAATATCGTTAAAAACTTTTTTCTATAACCACATATTAGTAGCTAAAAATATTTTGCTACAAAAACAAAATCGTCACAAAAAACTATTAGCTACCAAAATCAAAATCGTCACAAAATGATTTTACTTATATTTGCATAAACGTCTTTGAAAACATTTCCCTACAATAGATAATTAGTAGGTAAAACTATTCTGCTATCAAAATGAAATTATCACTAAAAATAATTACCTACGAATATAGTTTAGTAGGGAAAAACTTTTAGCTACGAAACAAAAACGTCGCACAAAACTATATACAATGTTCATTGTTCTCATCGATTATACTTTTTACCAATGAATTATTTGTGTTGAAAGAACATTTTGGCGATGACTTTGGAAAAACATCGCGGATGTTGTTTTGTTACCTAGATTCAGTGACGATTTGGGCGACGATATTGTTTCATTGCAAATAGGTATTTGCGACGATTGATTATTGTTTAGCAACGTTTATTTTCGTCGATAAATGCTCTGTTTGTTCGTATATTACACATCAAACATTTTATAATCTGATCCAATACTTAGGTGCTATCCAGTGTGTAGGGTTGGTGCAAAATCTTCATTTACTAGAAATTTACTACCAAGTACGAAATATAGTTGGATTTACTCTTAGATAGTCCTAAAGAATCCACCACGTCCTTAAGTTTTTTCTCTTTTACAGGATTTTAACACGAATGCTTGTAATTATGGCCTATCATTCGTGGAAACCCATATGTTAACTTTGGAAACAGTTCTGCTAAATTTCAGGACACATAAGGTAGATACTATATGTCCTTAATTTGTAATACGTAACGATACCTTAGTTACGTATCTCAGATCGAACGTGAAAGGGCAATAAATAAAGAAATGTGGAAAATAACTGATTTCGGTTCCATAACTTCAAACGAGCTTTTCAAAGTTGAAACGAGCTCGAATCCACTGCCGTCTTCACGAGAACTATTCACCGAAATGTCGTCAACGTCTTTCGACAGTTTTCTCAAAAGCTCTCTTAATAGGTTAGAGAATCTTTATGCTTACAAATGATATGAGCAACTGTAGTAGACCTTAACTTTTATATATAACTTCCATATTGAGCTTCCCCATCACAAGCCTGATATGGATCCGGTCTATACTAATTAGGATCTATTTTTCATCCGAACTTTGACCTATTGATTTAGATCATTTATTAGGCCGTTTTTTTTATCTTTATCTGGATCAAATTATATAACTTAATTGACAATTTATCAAAAAAAAAAATACAATTAAATGTTGTGCAACTTTATGGGAAAGGATAAAAATGTCCAACATTCTCCTCTTTGGACAATACTTAATTGCAGTTTTGACTCAAGTTTAAAAACAGTTTAAAAAACCAATTAAGCTACGCTACTGTATTAGTTAACTAAGTTTAAAACAAAACATTTGATCCAAAGATAACAAAAGTCCAGCATTCAGTCATGCAAGGCCTTCGATACCGAAAATTATCAAGTGCATATGTCATGTGCGACACAGATCCAATACAATCACGTATATCTAATATCTCACTAACATGAATGGAAAAATGGAGTGTGGCAAACTAAGATGATACTTGTATGATCTAAATTATATCATCTTCGTTTGTAGGTCTCACTTTTTCCAACTTTATGCTAAACCGTATATGCTAAACTGCATTAGAGAAATCTTATTTTCTCTCACCAAATGCTAAACAATATTAGAGAAAACTTGTTTCCTCTCACCAAATGCTAAACAACGTTAGAGAACCTTTATGAGATTAAAAACTTATATTCCCCTTATATCATGTGAAACGTTAAGGATATTCGTATAAAACTGTATGTGTCTAAATGACATAGGCTCAAAGTCAATCTGTATATATGCCCAATGACCTTTAAATGCTTAAGATTGACACAAATCTTAAGACTTTTATACGTATTATGTCAATGTATGATAACACGTACTACTGAGGATAAACAATGATCATCATTATTGATGAACTATCATACCATCATAATACATCAAAACGTACAAATGTACATGGAGCAAACATAATGATCCCTTAACTAACAGTGCCTAAGGACTTCAAAATACCTATACTATATACTTGTTTTCCAAACACAAGTGGACAAAGTCTTTTAGTTAAAGAATCGACTTATAGTTCCTCAAACCTTAATGTCACTTTTTCATATCAACTACTTCATGGTCAAATATTTGACCTCAAAATGCTAAGACCTTATGATATTCAATTTCGTTATTAAACAACACAGTAGTTTGATTATCACATTACAACTGAATGAGTCTAGCTACTGAATTAAGCATAGATAACTCAGAAATCAATTTTCTGAGCTAAACCGTCTGTGAAGCAGCCTCATAGCATGCACTCTGCATACATGGCCGAGGAAATCACCCATGTTTACTTGACACTCTTCCACGATATTGTACCATCTGTAAACTTAAACTGTAACCTTAAGTGAACTTTCGATCATCCAGATACATAGCTTAATTTGAATCTGAATTCCCTACAAGGTTTAGTATGTTGTCTTTTCTATATGTCAACATATAATCCTTGATTCCTTTTAATTATCTTAACACTCGCTTGACTGCATTTCAATAGTCTACATTTGGGTTAATCAGATACTAACCAAATAGTCAAATAGTAAATGCAATGTCCTACATAGTACATAGCTGAGCCTACGTCAGGCTATTAACCATACTAGAATATGGAACATTCCTCATAATCTCTCTCTTTACTTTATTCTTTGAATATTCTGTCAATGATTATCTCTCACTATGAGAGATAGTTACTACGACAGATTTACTGTTAATCATATTAAACCTTTGTATCATATACTCAATGTATGCACTCTGTGAGAGGTATGATGAGTGTTAAGATTTGTCCCGATGAATTTGAATACTTAGGACAAAAGATACTACGTCAAGGTCCTTCATGTCAAAGTTCTTGACCAAAAGTTACTTAACCTTATACAGTATAATCAAGTAATTTGATGTGAGCAATATATCATCTACATGGAATAATAGGAAGATAAGTTTGCTCCCTTTGACCTCATAGTACAAGCATCTTTTTAATTCATTTTCAATAAAGCCAAAAGAGGTCAAACCTTATCAAATGTAAGGTATCACTTTCGAGAGGTTTGATGTAAATCATATATTGATCTGTATAACGCGTAAACTATGTCAGTTTCATCTGGATCCTGCAATCCTTCTGTTTATACCATATAGGCCAATTTATAAAGATCTTTATTCAAGAAAGTGGTTTTGATAACCATCTGATGTAATTCTATATTATCAAGACCTACAATTGTCATAATCACTTAAAATGTATCCTTCAAAGATAAGAGAGAAAATATAACATTAAAGTTATCATTTCTCCCTCAGTGAACCATCAGGCAAATGAGCGAGTCCATAAACCCATTGAACTTTATCCTGAAATCCTTCAAGTCTTTAAACTTCATTTACAACTGACGGTTTTGCAGTTCTGCTACAAAATCAACTAGATTCCAGACCTAACTATGCTTTATGGTTTGCATCTCATCAGTCATTGTAACCCACCATAATTTTGCATTAGGTTCAAAATAACTTATATAAAAGTAACTGGATTCGTAACATGTCTAATATCATATTCCTGTTCACCTATAGACTATGTAATCAGATGGGATAGCAGGTCATCTCACTCTGGCAGATCTTCATAACTGCATTAGATCTTGGACTCCTAGGAACTTCTGTGTGTACAAGTATGGGTTCCTATTCCTGTACAGGCATGGTATAAAGACCTAAATCTACCAAATCTAATTATATAAGTGGTAGGTATATAATAACTGTAGTATCCAGCCTGTTATCATCTGAAGGGTCAAAGGGCCTACCATCATCATAGACATCTTATTCCAAAATCTTAGTTGTTGTGGTTCCACTATTTTGGTCCCTCCTTGTCTACAGTAAGATCTGTAGCCTTTAGAGTGGTCAGGACATCTTACTAAATAGCAATGGGCATAATGAGCGTGCAATGTTTCTTTATAAGGAATATACTACCTCGGTAGGGCAGCCTCATACACGAATGTGTGGAGACCATGATGCAACAACTTTTATCGAAGGAGATTCTTCATGAGCCCATGAAGGAAATTGGAGAAAGATATCCAATATGGTTGGAAGAACATAAAAGTAGTTTGAACAAAGAAGAACATGAGCGCTACTCTCACCAATATAAACTCATAAAGGATCTTAATGAAGTTTATGAGAAAGAACTAGATAACTTTACCAAGATTGTTGACTTAATGCAAAAAATGAAAGAATGTGGGCAGCCACCAAGTGATATTGTGACAGAGCTTGCTCCTGATATTAATTTGGCTAATCATGGACAAATGTAAGTGCTCTAACTTTCCCATACACTATCACAAAAAAGTGCAATGATGTGTGCTTTATGATAATTGTATATTTGCATGTAGTACTCAGTTTATCAACTTACATATTTTGATGTCTTTGATTGTGACAACTGTGTGAAAATTATATGTTTAAGTAAGTGTATTGTTAAGAGATTTATGCTCAAATCAGCAAGATTTAACAATCCTTGTTGCTTTATTGATGGGGGCAACTTCTAAGGATCATAAACTCTTTAGTAGGCATTCAACATACCTCAGAAATCTCATTTCTAGGTATTTTATGCTATTGCTGACACATAATTCTGTTGCTGATCGCCAGAGATGCTTCAATTCTAGACAAATTGTTGCATAATGTGAGACTCTGTCTTCATTTTTGTTTTCTATCAGTAAGAATGCTACATTTATGAAACAAATAATGTTGTTGGCCTAGGTTCTGTTATCTTTAATTTTGGGTTTCACAATGAAGTGATCAAAATTTGAGGGCCTTGAACTGTGATACACTTGTATTTCAAAAGAAAATTTAGGGAAAAGGGGCTAATGAATAGCAAGGAAACTTATTGCTTAGTGGATTTTCGAAGGCAACTGACAAGTTTTTATTGTGTAAACACTAGTTCAATTTTTAGGTTTAGACCTATATTACTTAATATTGAAGCTAAAGTCCATTGTTAGGGATTAGAACTTGGACATTAATTGGTACTCTGGATTGGAGCTGGTTACATTATGAGCGAGCCTCATCTAGGAAGTACATAGCTACCTGTTAATTTGGTCATTTTCATGCATTTCTGAAAGCTGAATGCCTAGGCAACTTAAGTTTGTTGAAGTTTTAACAAATTTGATATGCCTCCTCGCACTACATTGTTAAAAAGTTTGCTAAGAATCCATAAAAAGTGCTCTCACACACCATTACATCAACTTCCCGAGAGTTTTTTAATCTTTCAGAACTAAAAAAATATATATTTTCAAAACTCCTTTTATATTTAAATCAAATTATGAAATATGCTTCCAAGTAAGATTGTAATTATAATTGTAATTGTATAAAAGTTTAAATGTTATTTTCATTTATAGTAACTTTTTATACACAATTATAATTATACTTATTTAATCTATAATTATCATAATCATAATTAAAATATAAAGATAATAAATGATAATTCTATTGTTATGCGTCGTCTTCCACACTAATAGGTCATCAAGTGGACCTATACTTATGGACATGTACTTACAACGTCAAATAAGTAAAGTTGTTATCCAAACTTTGGAAATACATTTGTAGCTCAACTCAAAAGGCCACAGGGTTAAGAAAATAACATATCATCGACTTGTCTGTTTCGTGAGACGATTTGGGATCATCCTTCTACAAAAGTGACTTTGACTAATTCCATTCTAACTAAAAATTCTACTTTGGCGGCTGTTCTCCGGATATAGATAAGTAAATGCATGCTTCTCCTTCTCCGAAGCTTGCAATTCATTCAAAATAGTCCCATTCTCTTCTCTTACAATTGGTAAGTTCGTATTTTACTTACACAATTGGAAAGTTCATAATTCTTTTTTCCATTTTTCTCAGTTCTATTCTCTTACAAGTTTGGGAGAAACTCCTCTTCTCCAACATTAAGTTATCGATGGTATCCACCATTGATCGTAAACTTACGAAGTTCAAAACAACTGATTAATCTAAGCCTCAACCAATGGTTCTTTCACTTAAGAGTAGATGAAACTCAATCACCTAAAATTATGTCGAATTTAACACACACTCATTCTTAACGTGACACTGAACAAAGTGAACAAAAAGGTCTTAATAAATCAGCAATATATAAATATATAAAATTTAAAAACATATTTTTATTATTGTGACACAATCGAAGAATCTAATGGGTTGCATTAATGCTTAACATTAATATTTAGAGAACAACTAAAAAAAAGAAAATTAAATGAAAAAATATGTAAAGAAAAAAAAGCAAGCTAAGAGAATTTGCCTCATTTTACTCTTTATGAGTGTCAAAAATGAGTTCGACCCTATTTTGCCTCATTTTACTCTTTATAAGGGTTAAAAGTGGGCAATATTTTATCTCATTTTATTCTTTATAAGAGTAACGAGTAAGCCTTATTTTGTTCTTTACGAGAGTGAGCTCCACGCAAATGCCCTTTCTGCCATGTTAAATTTAAATTTAACATTTGTCTGTTTCAATTTCAATAGTTGAAATATAAGATATCTTAAATTTTTAGTTTTATTTTAATGTTCCATCATAATTAACAGGGAAAGCTTTCCTATAAACTATTGGATTTACTGTTGTACGTGTTTGATTGTCATAATTTCTACAAATGACTTTGACTTATATTTATAAAGTTGATTACCTGTAACTTGTTATAATTTGAGTAGTTATTATCTATCAATTGGAAGTCTTTATCGTGATTTTGTAAAATTTTACGTTCTTCAGTATAACCCCACACATGATTCAGCCATAAACAAGGAAATCGATACTTTTATCATTGCGAAAAACATGTACATTACTCTTACCATTTATATAAAATCAACCAAAAAGATATTAATATAAAACAAAAGTTCTCAACTCATATTTTAACTCTTGTCTATTTTATAAGAATTATATTTAATATTTAATATTAAAATATTATAAAATGATTATTTGTAATGCAATCATGTGGGCAAAATATTAAATTCAATTGAATTCAATTCAATTCAAAAGAATTTAGAATAAATTATGTGTGATACAATCTTATTAAATAATTATATCTAATTTAACAAAATTTAGAAAAAAAACCATCATACTTAATACTTATATTTTAGTTTCTTTTATATTTAAATCAAATTATGGATTAAGATTCGAAGCAAGATTGTAATTATAATTATAATTGCATAAATATTTAAATATTATTGTGATTTATAGTAATTACTTTATATACAATTATAATTATAGTTATTTAATTTATAATTATCATAATCATAATTAAAATGTTATTAGTAATTTAAAACTTTGATAAAGATTATAAATGATAATTCCATCCATCGTCTTCTACATTAATAGGTCATCAAGTGGGATGAACGATTGCACATCAAAGGAAAGGGTGAAGAAAATAACATACCATCGACTTTTTTGTTTTATTAGACGACTTGGGATCATTCTTCTATGCAAGTAACTTTGACTAATTCCAATCTAACTAAAAAGTCTACTTTGGCCGGCTCTTCTCCAGATATAGATAAGCAAATGTATGCTTCTCCTTCTTCAAAGCTTGCAATTCATTCAAAATAGCCCATTTTCTTAGACTGTCCCAATGAAGAATTGTCGTGGGTTTCTCCTACTAGTAGCAGTGGTTGTTCTTGAGGTCTTCGGACACCATGGTTGCAGTGCGAACAAGAACTGCAATTCTTCTTGTGGAGATATATCTATTAGACTGCCGTTTCGCTTGAGAACAGATCCTGAAGGTTGCGGTTTCAAATCCTTTGAGCTTGACTGTGAAGACAATCATAAGACGGTGCTGTACCTGTCTTCTTCTGCAAAATATTACGTACGCCAAATCAATTACGCAGACTTTAGCATTCGAATTGTGGACACCGGTGTCCAAAAGGATAACTGCTCCTCACTTCCTCGCCATCCTCTAACATGGAATCAATTACACTCTTCGAATATGTCTGAATTGATTCCCGAATATAAAGAGGACTTGGTTTTCATGCGATGTGTGAATTCAGTGGCACAGGATGTTAGATATCGCAGTGATCTATTGAATTATTATGGATATTCTTGGAAGTCCGCGTTTAAGTACATAGATACTTCATCTTGCAATTATTCTGCTTCTCACTCCTTAAAAAACGAATATTCTTATGTAGTCATCAGTTTTGATGATATTAGAGTATCAGATTTGGAGGATTCGTGTCGTGTAGAGATGACGGTGCTTCGGTCGGTGTCAAATTGGGAGAGTTTGCTAAGTAATAGAAGCAACTTAACTTATCAAGACGTCCATGATGCTCTGCTGTTTGGCTTCCAGCTTTCTTTTTATGGTTTTTGCTGTTATAATAAAGACATTTATAATCCTTGCAACTTTGAAGGAGATCGCCAAGGTTGTCCTGTTCCTACTGTAGGTATGTTAATCCTCTTCTGCGCTTTCACTGTTATCTTTATTTTATCTCACAAGCTTATTATTAATTTGGGATTGTAACTAATCTATTCTTGTGAATTCTCTTTGAAATTTCAAAATACTAAATATAAGGAAGTTCTTTACTTTAAATAATTATCATTAAAGCTTAAAGCAAAATTTAAAAAAGATGATCTATTTATAATATTATTTAAGAGAAAAAAATGAAAAATATCTTTGAAATTGATCGAATTAGGAAGAAACTGAATATTTTCTATAAATCCTATTTATAACTAGAATTTAATTTCTAACTAATTCCATAAATTTACATAAAAATTAGGTATTAATTCCTTAGAACCTAATTACAAAAATATATGTTGTAGTTATTATAAGAAGGGGGACAATATTATAAAAATAGTTATAAATTAAAAATATATTAACAAAAGGAGGTTAATATTAAAAAATAGTTAAAATTTCATACAGAAATATTGAAGAAGTATAATTTTACTATTATTACTTGTATTATTGGTACAAAAGATACATATGTTAATGTTGAATTATTATTTTTATTATTTGTATAATATTTGACTAAAAAATTTATAAATTGATAATGTTTGGAATGTATGAAATTTATTAATTAAAGTTAGTTTAGATTATATATCTTTTCATTAATTTTAACTAATTGAAATTACATTTAAATATTAACAAAAATCATACTTATAATAGTTATATTAGAGATCCAATATTGATTTTATTTATAATAAGATATGTATGAATTCTTGAGAAGAGAGGAGTGGCGATAGTCTTCCTTAAAAGACTCTTCCAAGGTGTGTCCAAACCGTTCGAATTTATTTTACATTAAAATTCATCTGATAATAATTGATGAATATGATTTTAAATTCTTTTTAATTGATTTATATTGTAAAAAAAGTTAGAAATGATAATGTTAAGTGTAAAAAAAAAAAATAGTAATATTTGATTTTGCCCTCTGTTTCTCAGATTAAATCTTGTATTTAACTCCAACTTAATTTTACATACGTTAATGTCTCGATTTTAAATTTTGCATTTTCAGGTTTTTTGAGCTTCGTCATCCCTATTGTAAAATCTGTCACCTATGTTTTAGCGGCAGGCTTGGAGCAGCTCTTATATATTGGTGGTGAGACATCTGATAATTAATGAAAGATTAATGGCACCATATATGTTTCTCAATCAAATAATATTTTAAAATCAATGTACATTTGATCAAACTAATACATTAAATTTATTTTCATCACTACCTCAATCATTTATACATTTTTATAAATTATAATAAAACATTCAGAATGGACATTTTTATTAACAAAAATAAACATGTCAAATATTTTAATGAATATTCCTAAAAAATTTTAGTTGTGACTTGATCTATTGGATTATGTAAATATCTATTATTGTTAACTCTAATATTTACTGGAATGTAGGAAATCACAAGCAATTGCCTCAATGGATGGATGAAGGTGAGTATTCACTATTTAGGAGTTATGCCGTTCTTATCCAATCTAGTGTTGATGACATATATGTCTTCGAGATGAGTTTATCATTTTTCGTTATTAAGCTCTCTGGTCATTATATTTATACCGAGTCACAGTCAGTTACAAAGGACCCAACAATGGTTCTTATTACAGTTAATTTTAAGAAACATTATTTTAATTGCTTAACTTTTGTTGATTTTTTTAATTGCAGAAACAGGGCCACGTTATTGGATTTTTGCTTTATTTGCAGACATCATTGACATTTTCAGTAAGATACTTTTATCTTGTATCAGCCATTTAATTAAGATTTATAAAATTGCACAATATAATGTAATTCATATCTTCTTTATATAGAGGTAGCATAATTTCAATAATACTTTGTTTTGTTATTTTTTAAAATTTTGTAATTAAAATTTAGTCAAAGAAATTTCATAGTTCATAACTAATTAAATAATATTTTACATAACGTACAAGTATTTAAATTATAATTACAATCAACTAACTACTAGTTAATACTTAAGTACACATAATTTGATATATTCATATAATA
>JANQBM010000001.1:25995115-26015487 GCA_025594535.1 Erythroxylum domingense | reverse complement strand
ATGATGAGGCTGAATTAGGAATAGGGCTTTGATGGACCCATTATTAAGGTTTAGCCCAGTGAAGTGAAAACTTGGTATCTACAATAATTATTATTGAAAAACTTAAAATTTTGATTACATTTTTTTCTATCAATAAATAACTTACATAATATATATATAGTTGAAATGAGATTTTGGTGTAAAAAAGCTTAACTCTTAAATTTGAATTATACATAATTTTGACTATTTTTCTTTAATTAGTAAAATATAAATTTGTCTATATAAAGATTGTTTGATTCCATTTTTGTTTTTTGTTGATTTTTAATTTTTAGTTTTTATTTTGCTTTTAAATAAAAACCTATTTATTTGTTAATATTTATTACTGATAATAATTGTATATTAGATAAAAATTAAAGAAATTTTATTTTTAATTAATTAAATTTATTTTAATCTCATATATAAGATTTATTAATAAATTATCAATAAAATTATTTTAAATAATTTATAAATTAATTTTTTAATAAATTAATATCTATTTTAATTATTAAATCAAAATTGTATTTAAATTTATATATTTTGAAAATATTTTAAATTTAAATATATTTATTGATAATTACTAAATTAATTTTATTTAATCTAATTAAAAATTAAATAAATTTATTAAATAAAGTTAAAATATTCATAAATTTTATTAACAAAAACAAAATTCTGTTAAAGAAACAAAAAAATAGAAACTAGAAATTCAAACAAAAAAGAAATAAATGGAAACAATAATGAATCATCTTAAAGAGAAATTTAATATTAACGATGCCAAAAAATATATAGAAGCCATAAAAATAAGTATTTTAATCTTTACTTTTTAAAATATATATCACATTACCATTATTTAATACATCACAATACAATTATTAGAATATTAAAAATTATATTCCTTCATATATAAATTGAGTGGAAAATAATAAAATTATTAACTTGTTAGTTTATTTTAGTTCATTTTAAATAACACGTGATAGTTTATTTTAGTAAAATTGTGAAATACACTTCATTTAGTAGTAAATATTACATATACTCTTATATTTTAATATTTCTTTGTGCAATAGAAATAAATTATATAACTATACATAAAATAAAATAAATCATAAAAATGAGGATTTTTTAATTTTTTGCCAATGATAAATATTCGAATATGATAATAAAATTATTTATCACTCCAATCAATCTTTGAGGTATTTGGAATGATATTATCCTTCTATTTAATGGGTGTTTATGTACTTTCACGTCAATACGACAATATAAGTGACTGTACGACCCGCCAATTTTAAGGCCAACGATGACACGTACTTTAAAAACTGCCGGGTGGCTGTAACTGGGCGTACGTTAGCGTCCTGCACCATGTTTACACTATCATATAGTTCTATGCGCGCACTACGCACCTTTATTCGTTACTATAACCCCGCGTTCACAATTCTCGAAGAGTGTTCTCGAAAGCATATACAGAAGAGAGAGCGAGTCGCGGACTCTGTGATTGAAACTGAAAATGGAAGTTGAGCCGACTCGGATAATGATTGCGGTAAACGAGTCTACGATCAAAGGTTACCCACACCCTTCCATCAGTAGCCGGCGAGCTTTCGTGTGGACTCTCCAGAAAATTGTTCGCTCCAATACCTCCGATTTCAAGCTTCTTTTCGTTCATGTTCAAGTCCCCGACGAAGACGGTTCTTTCTCTCTCTGTGTCACTCTAGAGCTAAGCAAGTTTGAATCTTCGCAGTTTTTGGGTCTTGGGTCATGAGCTATATTGGTTTTTGCACGATATTTCTTGTGTTCTGTTACTGGTATTTATGTCTTTATGCCGTTTGTGTTAATGACTTATTAGTTTAAGTTCTTAAAGATTGTATCTTTAGAGCAATTGCCCATTGCAATGGCGGCGTGATAATTTAAACGTAAATGATTTGTGAAAGTGAGGCTAATACAGCCCATTTGATTCGTTAGACCACATTAAACTACCTTGGCACTTGTTATCTATTGAGTTTCGTAATTGTCGTCTAAACTGTAACAAAACTGTATAAGTTAGTTATTTGTTAACTAGTATTAGATAATCTATATAGATGGAAAGGCATAAAGAATAGTGAAGAGAACTATGTATCTTGCCCACTTCCAGATAAAATACTTTTTCCAATCTACATAAATGGTGTTCCTTCTTCTCTGAACTTTCAGAAAACGCCTTTATGCATATAACTTTTGCTGATCCTCTTAGTAGAGATGGAATTTTTGTTTTAGATAGCTTACTTGAGTCAAAGGTTTTTATATCCAAATTACAGTGAGGAGGCAAGTTATATTCTTATTATTTTTGCAATAGCTCTAGTATTTGTTATCCCTCTTGGATAATTAATTGAGCCCTTGCCTTCTAATGTAGTGTGATGTTATTGTTTCCCCTCTTCTTAATGTGGTTTAAGCAATGTTACCTGATAACTGTTTCTCGTCCAGGTTTTGATGACATGGATAGCATATATGCATCCCCTGATGATTTCAAAAGTATGAAGTATAGGGAGAGGATAAGAGGCCTTCATCTATTGGAGTACTTTGTTAATCAGTGTCATCAGTTTGGGGTAACTGATATTTCTCGCTGTATACCTACCCTCATGGATCTTTGGAATTTTTTTAGTAACTGATATTTCCTATCTCTTGAATTTGTTGTTGGTTTCAAACATAATCTACCAAATGCTTCTAGATTGCTTGTGAATCTTGGATCAAGAAGGGTGATCCAAAGGAAGTAATCTGCTTTGAAGTGAAGCGAGTCAAACCGGATTTTCTAGTTGTTGGAAGCCGGGGTCTTGGCCCTTTTCAGAGGTATGCTTTTTTTGTAGGTTTCTTCCATCCTTAAATTCATTTTATATTGTAAAATGATTTGCCACTGTCTTTTGTACTGATGAACATGTACATGGTAATCATCAATACGTAACTCATTTAACTGATACATGTTCCTTGCTGATCTTTTTCACAGGGTCTTTGTTGGTACAGTAAGCGAGTTCTGTCAGAAGCACGCAGAGTGCCCTGTGATATCGATCAAACGAGGTGCTGATGAAACCCCTCAGGATCCTGTTGATGATTGAGTTTCTTCCAGCCAGTTTGGTTTGGATGGTGTGCTTACTGTTGTAACTTTGGTGTTTGGACAAGCATGTCTTGTATAATAAAATAATTATTTGTTTGTTCATGGAAAATGCATAGAAGGGTACATAGAAAGTCCATGTTCAACACTAACATTTGCTCGGAATCACAAAACGTGTATTTCACTCTATTTATTTAACATTGTATAGGTTTTAATAATAATATTGCTCCTCAGACTTTCACAAAAATCTGTAGCAAAACAAACAAAGAAGGTTCTAACAATGTATTCTTTAAAGCAAGAAAACTAATGTTTTTTCTGATCGCTAAGACTCCGATCCCTTTCCAGTTCTCTTTTGCGTTGTCAAAATAGTTAAAAACACGCTAAAGAACTATCCATAGGGAGCTGTTCCCCGTCCTTCCAACGAAAAATTAAACCAAGATATGTGCCCTCTGTATCATATTGGGAGTTCATGAACCAAAACAAGCTGCAATCCCCTGTTTCACATGAATTCCTTTGTATACTATTACATAAGAAGAAAAGTGTCCTACATGCCAATAATAGCTCAAAGGAAAGACTCATTCTGAAGTTCTATCCTCTAACCTGCACATCGATTAATAGTACTATAAAGGAATACAAGTATGGTTCTAAACAACATGAGAATACTATGGAACATCACTGTGAACCTTTAGTCCTTTAAGTGTCAACACATAGTGCTCAACTTCTCCAGAAGACCTTTAATTTCACCTTGTAATTGAGATTTCAAATCTGGAGGCATTTTACCATCTGCCATCCCCAGCATTGCAGTCATCATCCCAAGCTTCTGTCTTACATACCCAAGTTCAGACACACTGCTAGTAGATGATCGTGAGGTAGATAAATCATTAGCAGTGTTTGTCGTGTCCTTCGCTGGAAGAATTTGGTTTGGCTTTGATATCTCTTTGAGTTCACGAGTCTTGGTCTCTGCAGAGAGATAGCGAAGTCGGAAAGTTACACTAGCTGCTCCAAAGGGACTGACAAGTTGAGATTGGTTGAAGGCCTCTTCCGCATCAGAACTTCTAAGAAATACAATTCTAGCACAGTAGTTATTGTAGAACATTTCTGTTTCCTCATGACTTAAATCTCCATATTTCTGGTATACACTAACAAGATCAGTTTTCTTTGGCAATGAAGATCCAGGGCCAAATGTCACAAAAAGGGCAGCTGCTGGAGCTTTCTTGTCTGGTTCATTGCTAGGTGGTGTTGTTTCCGGAAGATGGGCAGCTTGCTGCTTGCTAGGTTTCATTTCACCCTTTCTGATCTTTGACCTTTGAGAACTTTTATCAGGTGAAATGACATCAGCCCGAGTTTCCTCCAAGTGTGAAGGGTCCACTTGAGATTCTTGAGACTTTCTCTTTCTCCCTGTTTGATGCTTGCTATGGAGTTTGAAACTGGACTCGTTGCAAGATACTGAATTTCTAAATGCAGAAAGAAATTGCCCAACCACTTCAAGGGAATTGCTTTCCTGCAAATTCAGAGGATTGCATGCAGCATACTGCATTTGAGAAAGCACTGCATTTGCAGGAACATTAACTTTCTTTGGATCAATAATACTCGGACCATGTTTTGTGGTTTGAGAATCATTCCCAGCATGAGGTTCCTGAAAGGGCTCGTTTTGGTAGACCTTCGGATCTTGCAGAAGTTGAGAGGCTTTCAGAAATTGACCAGTAGATTTATTCATCATATCACCAGTCTGAATTTCAATTGAAGCCATCTGAGATTCCACTTCAAGCTCCTTCTTTCTGTGCACTGTTTTAAGGTCTGTGTAGGGAGGGGACAAATATTTACTCCTCTTTCTCTCTCTTGGTGAAGAGCATTGCTCAATATACTCTTGTCCATCATCATGATCAATTCGAATGCTTCCAGCACCATTCTTGCTTCCTGCAGATTTCATTTCTTCCTTCTGGTCTTTCCCACTAACATTTTCAACAGTGGAATCTTTTTTCTTCATCCTCGTTGTCACGGGTGTCTTCCTAACTTCCTTCATAACCACACTGGCACCAGTTTCAGGACTAGAAACTTTGGTATCTGCTGGTACAAGAGGTGTAGAAAGTTTTGTTTCTTTCCTCCTCGGTTTGGATGTCAAATTGTTGCTTCCTTCAATATCGGCTTCAGCACCAACTTTTATTTTCTTTCTTCCAAGGGAATACGCAGATTTATCCAATTCTTTTCTTCCTTTAGCCACATCCTCCACATTTATTTTGTCCTCTTCGACAGCTTCATTACTGCCTTTCCTTTTCTTCCTCCCAGAGGAAGATGCAGACACATTCAAAATTTCCCCACCACCCATTTTGCCAGGAGTACTTTGCTCTCCATGATTTAATTCCCCTCCCACGGTTCTAGGTCTACCTCTGCCTCTCTTCTTCGTTGTCTCAGCTAATGCTGTTAACTTGATAGACTCACACTCCTCTTCAGCCTCATCATCTTTCTTACTTTCAGCACCACCATCTACGTGGCCTCCCAGGATTTCAGCTATGCTTTTCTGTTTCCTTCTTTGATGCTGATCATCTCCTGAACCCCCTCGTGATTTCGGCAACGAGCTCTGATCTGTTTGACCATCTTTATGACCTCTATGTGGAGAAAGCCAGTCTTCTTCAATTGGTCCCCGAGTATTGGCTTCCACTGCACCACTAGCATCACCCAGACAAACAATCAAGTTGCTTCCATCGTCTTCAAGGCCTGGAATTGGCTGCGGATCTGAAAAAGATGGTAGTTGGTAGCCTCCTTTTACACGGTAAAAAACTGACAGCCAGCACTTCAATACTGTAAATTTGAGAATATTAGTATCGTCAGCAACCTGTGCAAAACCTTTCAACGCAGCAAGCAGTTCTGATGGTTCAAATAACACAGCAGAAAATCTTTCAATCCCACCTTCAGGAACAAGAAGTCCTTCCTTAATACCCGCATTGACAGCCAGTGATCTACCAACTCCACTGAAATTTTCCTTCGTTGCACAGGAGCAGGTAATCTTAAAGTCCAATAGCCTGCCAACTTCTTCCACTGCCTTCTCCACTGCAATTGCAAAGTTCTTTGAGGTATTCTGCTTTGACATCTCCACGAAATTCTCGTAAAAAGGCTTCAATTGAGATGGATGGCACCATGCAAATGTATGATCTCCAAAGTAAGCCACAAGAATTCTATCTCCTTGTTTAATTTTCTTAGCATAATCAGATGCATCAACAGGATCATAAACCCGACCAGGCCACCATGGATGACTTTTAACCTTACCCCATACAAAATCACCCTTAGCAAACTCATGCCTCTCACCTCCCATATCCTCCTCTACATCCATCTCCTTCTTCCCTCCTAAATTCCCAGATTTCTTATCTACAGCACCACCTTTTGAATTATTCTTCTCATCTTTCTCTATGGCATCCAAAACAGAACCAAGCTTTCTCAAACCCTTACTCTCCTGCATCTTTAATAAAGAAGACACTCCATTAATCTCAGAATCCTCAAGACCCCCAACTCCATCAAACAAAGGATTAATCTTTCCGTCTTCAGAATCACTCTCACTGAAGTCCTGACACTTGCGGCCCCTACTACCAACACTGAAACCCTGTTCTCTCCTTACAGCGGTTCTAACTCCATTTTCTTGAGTATTTCCAGCAGAAGAAGCTCTATAGCCATATTCGATAGTTTTGGCATCTGGGTCTAGGGTTTTAGGCGGTTCTTTTCCAAGATAAGAACTTTTAGGCAGGGCTTTACGTGGGGTTTGAGAAGCTTCCATCTTTTTTTTCACGACAAAACTTTATCAAGAAAATAAATTCAACCTCCCACTTCAAAGCTTCACAACTGAACACACCAACCAAATGACATGAGAAACAAACAAAAGAAACGTAAAAAATCAACACAAGATTATCAATTCCATCTAAGAAACGAGAAATGAAAATTTTCATTTTTCTTCACCTGCAAATACGTAGATATTTCTTAATATGTACAAGAGGATGGGTACTTGAACTAAATTTAAAAAAAAAACAGAAGGAAAAGAACAAATAGAGAGATACGATAACTAAAAAATAATAACTAAAAGCAAAGTACCTGAAAGACGAAGAAGATGGAAATGAAATTAGGGTTTCCAATTTTGTCAGTCCATTTTTGGCTCAACTCAAGAATCTAAACAAAGAAAGAGATAGAGATAGAGAGACGAAAAGAAATAAAGTAAGAAATAACAAGTCCAGAAATTGAATTTGAAACTACTGTCCGTATGCGAGATATTGGAAATTGTCGGAACCCAAATATCGTGCTCAAAAAACCGCGAGATGCGAGACTTAAAATTTATTCTGGCGGTAAATTATGTTATTTTCCCTCTTTTCTTTTCTGATGTATGCCATTTATAAGTAAATTAATATGCATAATTAAATTTAAAATTGTAATTATTCATAATTATTTAAATTTTATGTTTTATTAATTTAAATAAATTAAAAATTATTGAAAAAATAGTCCAAATTATTAATAAAAATTGATATTTTTATTTATTAAATTAAAATTTATATAATTTTTGTTTTTAATTTTTTATGTTGAATATTATTTTCATTTTGAAAATGTCGCTTTTGGACCTTTGGTGTCCGGAGAGAAGGGTGTTATTTTCTGCTTACTATCAGATACTCGCTGTCTCCAGAAAAAAAGGACACGCGCTCTACGAGCAATGCTAGGTGGCAAAATTATCAGATTTACATTCGTGGTCACCTTAAGGCCGCGAGTTGACAAGATTATATACTCTGAAGCGTGGGGAACGAGCTGACTGTCGTAGGAATCAAGTTTAATGGAGTAAAAGGACAAGTTACTTCGTCGCTTGATACGTGTCTGAGACGCGGAGCGGAGGAATTTTGTTGCAAAACTATCTTTCGGAACGGCGTCGTAGCGATTGGAATGACTCATCTCGTTTTATTTTAATTTACAAATAGTTAAATACAGAAGTGAAATTTAAATAAATTAAAACTAATTGTATTTTGAACCATTTTTTAGTCTGCAAATGGGCTTCTTGACCTCAAGAATCCAATTTAAAACGACGTCATTTATTAAAAATATTCCAAGCAAATCCAACCAAATCTTTTTTCACCCTTGTAATAGTAAAAAGGACAAGAAGATAAATTTTATATTTAAAAAACGTTTTCCAGTAAAAAAATTTAGAGAAAGGTATAATAACTAAACAACATTCTAAAAAAATAAGTAATATTTTTCATCACATAAAAATTGATATGAAAAGTTGTCTAACCACAGAAGAAGATCTAAAAGAGAGAGATGCTAACGTAGCCTTTGTGAAAATCTCAGGGATACAGAACCAGATTCATAGTGTCTTCAGCTGCAATGTCTCTTAACACAGGAGAAAAGAAGTTAAACAGTTGAATGCTTGATGTAGTGATCAGCAATGATGTCTTCATTATTGTTGCATCAAAACCTTTCCTGGGTTGGCTCAGTTACTATGGTATAATCGAAACAGAAATGGGACAAGATCCCCAAAATATCTTTCAGGAATAGTTCAAAGCTGAAAAAGGTTTTTCCCACTTTGACTACCAAACCCTTTCCTGGGTTGGGCAATCCAAGTCAAGAAAGTTCCACTTTTACACAGAACTAAAGACACTATTGCGAAACAAAGTTTCAAAAAATTTCTACAGCGGGGACTAGCGAAAATTTTCAATAGATTAAACATTTTACCTCACTGTACAATTCCAACAATTAGCCGATCATCAACATACCTTGCCTACTCTTTCTCCCCTGAAATAGCAACTAAACTAGGTAAAGATTCTTCCTCCCCGGACACTGCACTCTGGCTTGGCTCCTCCTGCTTGGGTGATCTTTCGCCTGACAAAGAGGTTGAGCAGGGTTTAGGAACTTCCTGCAACTCCATCAGATCCATCTCTCCATCTCTTTCTGGATGCTCGTGCTCTTCATTTCCAGATGCAGAGGCTTCTTTAACATCCATTTGTGTTGTGACTTCAGATGGCTGTGTATCAACTTTTTTAGGACCTTTAGGGGCTGCTAGAGTATTTTCCCTCCCATCATGATCCTTGTTCTGAGTACTTAATTGTGCCCACATAAACTGTAAATTATTACCCTCCCAACATTTACCATTTGAAAATGCCCTCTCCGCTGAAAGGCGAGTGGTGAAAGTCACACGAGCCGATCTACTTCTCAAGCTCTCTGACTCTGACTCATCAACATCATCACAAGGTTCAACATCTTCTAGTTCCACGCTAAATAGCTCGCCATACGAAGAGAAATGTTCCTTCAAGGCAACAATCTGGGAGAAAATAAAAGATCAGTCTACCATAACATGATAAACTGAACCTTGACGACCATGCAACTTAACAGGATACTATAGAAGATACTATAGAAGGACTAAGCCAGAGCAGCATATCAAACATTTAATCATAGTTGAGAAAGAGAGAGAGATAGAGAGCACATACATTTGTTAAACCAGCTGGCAAAGGTGGGAGAATTCTAAAAGTTGTAGGTCGGTTATCCAGCTTGTATCTATTAACCGTAAAAGGATGTCCTGCAGGTGCAAATGAACGAACCGGCTGCTTTGACCCCGGTGATTCCTGTAGTGCCATCGTGGTATTTGCTTTTGGACTAAATAACACAACATTATCTGCTGATTTGTTCCTTTCTAACGAAGACTCAGTATGTGGCAATACTGCAGTAGGAACAGAATCAGAAGACCTCAGAACAGTATCTTTTGCAGAATCAGCAGCATTCCCCAGTTTATGCCTCTTAGCGGCAGGTTCTGCCACTAATTCACCCTTGACTCCTGTAGCCTGCAAAGACCAAAGTCGAGAACAAATTAGGGAAATATGCATCTACATATGATTCATTTACAGAGAGCATGCTAATCCCGATCTTTATTAAAGAGTATGAATAAAAAGGTGCATCGTTCTTTCTCCTCCACTATTTCACCCACCAACAGATCACCTCTATGCTGACCAATTTCAGACTGGCATTTGCACTTCGTTAAAGAAATAAGAGCAATTAGCTTTCGTACTAGGTATGCATCATTCAATACAGAGCATGAATGAGCAGATAAACTATTACAGTTTAGCCTTTCATTTTCTTACATAAATCACAAGCAACAAGTATAATCATATATCACTGGTGAATTGTAAGATTACATGAACGGAGAGTTGGTATTACCTGTTTCTCTAGTTTATTCAACTGGCGCCTGAAGTCATTTCGCTTTTGGTCCAACAGCTCTTGTTTCTTGCGAAGTTCCTCCTTCAATTGTTCTAAGGTCTCAAGCTTTTTCTGCATGGGAGGAGGAGTTATGGGACCATTTGTCATGACAGGCTTCGAGTGATCAGCTGCAGTAAGAGAAGGATCGGCGGGTGGGGCAGAAGTATTCATGGAAGCAGTAGTTTGTGAATTATCTCTTCCTCTGTTAGTAGAGGGGTGATGTTGAATAGAAGCAGCTCCTAAGCCACGAGGAGGAATAGGTACACTACTGCTACTGCTCACGCCTTCATCGGGTATATTATCTCGATTGGCCCATCGTAACTTGATAAACCGGTTGCCCATTACAGCATCAGGTGCCCTCAGAGCAGCTTCTGCCTCTTCCCTTTTAGAAAACTGAACAAAAGCTCTTTCGCTATTCAGAGGAATATAGATATCAATTACCTCACCAAATTTTTGAAAATGAGAAAGAAGACTCTCCCTTTTGTTGCTTTTCTGTGGAATAGCATTGACAAAAAGAGTACGCAGTGCTTTTTGAGGTGGCCTATGCATATTATGCAAGCTTTCGTTTGGTTTCTTGGCAGATAAATCCATATATTTTTGGCCACCATCCTTGGTAATAATCCGTTTTCCTAGCCAAGAAATACCTGATCCATCTTGATCTTCTTTCGGTCCATTCTCCATACAAGTCGTGCTCACTGTTGGATCAGTTTTGTCTTTCACACCTAACCTATTTTTTGAACCACTGATTCTACCCCAGACAGTTGAACTTGTATGTGAACCAGCATCGTTTCTAGTGTTTTTAGCAGGGAAGTCAGGATCAACACCATCATATTCCTTGAAATGATGACGACCAGAAGGATCAACACCCATCAAGGCTCCAGTGTTATCATTTTTGGGTGAATGTAGTGGTAAGACTGGACTTGATGTTTCAGGGACACTTTTATTCCATAAAGGTTGATCTGGATCATACAATTCTGCACCACCCAAGCTAGCAGAAGTGGAATATGCATCATTCAAAGACACAGTCTCATCACCAATTCCAGACTTGCTGATTTTGCTTTGCACTCCTTTGCTGTTCATCATTGTGGTTGAAGAAGTACCAACAGTGGGAAGAGCCCCTGGTCCGGTAGAAATTCCAAGTAGATGTCCACTTGGAAGAGAAACAGGAAGGTTGAACTGAGAAAGGCTCTGCAAATTGGCATAAAGAACAAATTAATAGTGTTAAAGTGAATATGTTCTCAAATCAAAAGCATACTCCTAAAGTAATAATATCGCATATCAAAACTCAGGAAGTTCCCAGTACAGCAAGTTCACTAAGTCAATTCAACCAATGAGACTATGCACAAATTTAACAATGTTAAAACACTGCACTCCCTGCATGCCGGCAACAATTTTACAGCATCAGGAACTGTCCTGGAACAGCAACACTTTAAACATCCTACTTTGTTTCCATATGAAAATTGATCTGACAATTGACTCCACCATTCAGAGATCGCCTCAAAACTTAGATAAAGGTAACTATAATCTCTACATAAAAACTATCATCAACTACCTTACCGACAACAACGGTGACTTAGAGACACCCATGGTAAGTACAACAACAAAAACAGGACCGTGCAGAGCATAATCAATTGAAACGAGAAAAAAAAAGACCCAACAGAATTTAATTGTTATGTTCGTATCCATTCAAGAATATTTAAGAATATTGAAAATACCAACTAAAAAGACCCAACATAATTTAATTGTTATGTTTCATCATTATATGTTCTTTATGGCCAAATAGAAACAGTATATATTTCTCAGAGGATCTAGGAAGGCAAATCAAATTTTCAAGGGCATATGACATGAATTAGAATTGAAGTGGGCAATGAACTGGTTAGCTGTACATTAACTTCTTTGGACCACAAAAGAGCGAGCCAAACCCATAAAAATTGCATACATCGGTACTTTTTGCCTGACTCTTGCATGGCTTTCTGTGGGTTACTCAAGACCCAGAACAGAGTGCATAATCAAAAGTGACCGAATCCATTCAATTTCTAAAATGTATAACTAATTCTTAATTTTTCAAGGAAAGCTTTTCAATTTGAATAGAAATGAAAATATAATGAAAAACATCAATGAAAAATGGCTATTTTTGCACACCTGAACATCATCAACAACAATGCGATTGATACCATGCTCCATTGGGCACATGTCACCTCTGAGACAAAAACCACGCTCCTCAAAGTCTCTGCACCTTTGACGAGGAATGCCCATATTCAATGAAGGATTTACAGCTGGCCTGAATGATCCTTGCAAAGTAATAGGATGAAGAGCGTCAATGGCACCATTTGGCATTCCTGGAATCAATCCAAATGCATTCCAGGAAGTAGTCTGTGTATTGGAAACACTTGGCAAACCCCTTCCTGAAAAGAGACCTGAACCGATGGGCCCCTGCTGAACCATTTGAGAAGCAATATCAACTGAGTTGAACCTACTATCGCGTTGGTTCCAAATACCAGAGTCCCTTCCTCTTCCCCTAACAGGACCAGGATCTCCAAAGAACATCTGACTTGGATTGATTCTGTGATTCAATTCCTGAGGCATTCGAGACAATGATCCAGGGCCAGAGCGCCTTTTATCAAACTTTGTGGCGTATTTCTCCATAGGACCAAGGTTATAATTTTTCCAGGTTTCACTAGCTTGAGAATCATTTTCCTGGAAAGGATGACCAATTTCAAATTGTTTGTTGTGCCTCCTGTATGGCCTTGTAAAAGTTGATTCAAAAGAATCTTTCTCTAGTGATTGAGACGTCTCTCGTCTCCGATGCTTGTGGTTACGATCATCATCATCCTCATCACTAACTTCCTCCTCCTCGGGATCACTAGTGCAATCAGACGAAGAAAGGCCCTCTGGCTTTGGAGGCGAACCTTTCAGCTCCATTAGATAGCACCGAAAATTAAAGCGTTACTTTATAGCATTACAGTACCAAAGCCGATATGGAAATGAGGCTGCGTACTCTTCAGAAACTTGATAAGAATCTGAAATCAGGAAAAATAAAATAAGTCAATTAACATATAAACAATGATCTAAGTTCTTATTATAAACAAAAAAGGCAAAAAGTTGTAGCAAACTCATTGCATTGTCCTGCTTCCGTCAGGATAAAGATTCAGAAGAACATTAAAAAGGTAAATTTCAAATCATATCATTACATAGCACATTCGAAGAGGTAAATTTCAAATAATATCATTACATAGCACCAAAAAGAGACACATAATGATAGGGAGTAAATCCAAAATGCTTTTGATGCTTGAGCAAAATAACAAATACACTTCACATCCAACAGTTGTTGCTTAGAGGTTGTTCGCAAGTTGTCACAAGTCTTCTTGCACACATTAAGCAACAATTGCAGATCATCGGAGTTCAAGCCCACAATGACGGCTGAAGTCAATGATGTTAACTAGAACTGGAATATTATACAACTCCTTTGATGAATGATTATCAGCATGTCTAGTGTTTTTCCTCCTCTTCTTAGCTTCACTTTTGTCTTTCACATCATTAAAACTATAGCTCAGCTAGTTTCAGAAATAACCTATGCAGGCCACACACTATCTGATAGAATGGTGTTGAAAACTATGGAGTATATCACAAAAAGAGTCTTCAATATTGGAAACTTTCAGCTGCTAATGCTTTGTACTGATCTTTTCTATATGACAAGCATTTACGAACTTAGCACATCGCATATAATTAGCTGCAAGGGCACTTATGCATTATACACAAGAATTACTTAAATAAGCACCAATATATAAGAGGAAATTAGTAAACTTTACGCTGTTATGCCCAAAACAAGAGCTAGGCAAAGAACCAGCCATCAGCTAGTCCCAAGCTTGAGCAGCCCCCCGATGAAAATTTGATGCAAAAGAGTTTGCATATGATAGTCCACCAAATTTATGATGCCAAAACCGATTCACTTATTATCTGTCCTTTTCCTTATTTTTAAAATATTAATAAAAAGAAAAAATGGGCATATATGCCATAATCTAGGATGCACATGCATATGCATCTTCAAAGTACCCAACCATTCTCTGAACATTGAAAACAAGGATTTTTCAGAGTTTCACATTACTCTAAAAACTTGTTACCACCAATTCGTGCTCAAGTGCTTAGATGGATAATTAAATGTTAATATATTTAATGAAAGACAGTGAAGTTTTACTTGATCCATTAACTACATTTTCGAATATAAGTTCGTACCTAAAAGTGCACGCTAAAATTCCTAAAAAGTTTAAATCAAAAAAAGTCATGTACATAATGTTAATTTCAAAAGGAAACATGCAAATGGTAACCCGAATGCACCATGCATTCTGCATCTGATTCTATTGCTGAGCCTCTCAAAATTACTACTTTTAAGTATCACAATTTCCTAAATTATCCATCAAATATCTAAGCTACCGATGACAAGAAAATGCCACAGGAAATTCCTGTCACTAGCCATCTCTTCTTCGAAAGACTATTTACCACATAATCAAAGTGGCTTCTCTCAAAATTTTAGAATTTATATCATGATAAGATGTCAGAAACAAAAGAATAATCTATTGACCAAATACATTTGGCAAGCAGTAGATAAACTATGTGTAACCTTGGTTTCAACTGACTTCAAGAATAACGATAAAAGTAAATGGGCAAGCACAATTAAACGACTGATCTCTTTAGAGATTAGTAGATAAAGGTGGTCCTAAAACTCCGATGAAATATTTGCACTTCTTGACCCACTACAAGTTCAAGTAGAATCTGACAAGAATAACCTGAATTGTACAAATGTACTAGCCATTAGCTCATTCTCAATGTACTGATTTAAACGTATCGACATAACAACCTTTCCGGGATCTATTATCTGGACACATGAGCTATGATTTCCTTTACATGATATAGTCTCAGCATAATAAATTCAGTTGTTGACCACCATTACGATGCATATCATGAGATAAAATGTCACGGGTCTTATGGTGTGCCAGTTATACTCATCTCAACTCAAGCTGATTCTCATATACAAACACACATATGCATATACCCTAGTTTAGCTACATCAAAGTTTCAACTCAAAAGTGGGATTCCAGTTCTTGAAACGACAGAGAAAAAAATTACAACACAACCACAATCCACTCAACATGCCTTATACGGAGAAAAGTTTTCAAATGGAAACCGTACTGGAAAGTACCTGAACGATTAAGCTGAATATAACACAGTATTCCAAGGAAAAAAAAGAACAGAATTAGACAAACACAAGCTCTGGAAACAAAACCCTAACCGAAAAAGGAAGAAACGTGAAGACAAGCAAGCTTTGAGAACAATTGATGAATACGTGCATTCATTATCTATATAACGATACAAGGATTATTGTTCTACAGAAAATAAATGTCTACAAACCCAATCGATATGAAACGAACTAAAATCACACAAAAAAAGAAAAGAAAACGACAAACTCGAATTCGAAGCTGTATTCAGAGATTAAGATAAATAAACAAAAAACTAAAAGAAAATTAAAGAACCTTCTAGAAGAAATCGTGAGGAGCAGTGACTCAAGGTTTCATCCGATAAAAAAGAGGCGAAGGATATACCGCCGCAACCGAGGAAGGATATTACGAGAGGGGGAGGCGGGGGGGCAGGATCGTAATAAATTGGTAATCGAGGGCCGAAAACATAAGAAGGGGAAGGAGGAGGAGAGAAATAAAGAGATAGGGCGGATAGGGGTTTGTGAGTGTGAGTTAGGATCGTGATAAACTGGTTATCGAGGGCTGAAAATACATGAGCAGAAGAAGGAGAAGGGGAGAGAGAGGGAGCTTGAAGCTGTTGGAACTTGGAAGGGAACAAAGCACAGGGAGGATTTTGGTACCTCAGAAGATTACACACACAAATATATTTATATATATGTATAAATAAATAAATATGAAGACCAAAACGAAATTGTGGAATTACATTTTTAACCCCTTAAATTTCTTCAAATTGTAGGTTTAAGGACAATAGGTTTGGACTACTTTTGTCATAATAAATATTAAATATTCCAGTGTATGATTATGAACAAAATTAGAGACATCCCATAATCATGTGATAAGAATCGTTTATTTCTATTTTAATTTTTTAATTTTTACTTTTTACTTTTAAATTTAATAAAAAATTTATTTATTTAATTTTTAGTTTCGACTTTTGATTTTTGCTTCTTTCAATTTTCAAAATATGTTTATCTGAATTTTTATTTTCTGTTTTTAATTTTAATTTCTTGATTTTCAAAAGTAGTTTTTATTTCTATTTCTGTTTTCTATATTATGATTTATTATCAACTAAATATATTATTTAATTATTTAATATATTAATTTTAATAAGAATTGTGAATATTTAATTTTACTTAATAATGTTATTTAATTTTATTTAACTTAAACAAATTAAATAATATTAATCAACATAATTCAATTTAAAAAAATCTTCAAAATATGTAAATCTCAAATAAATTTAATTTAATAATTAAAATATATTTAAAATAAATATTAATTTGTAAATAAAAGTTAATTTTAAAATTATTTATTTTAATAATATAAAATAATCTTATTAATAATTTGTTAATAAATATTATATAAGAAGTTAAAAATAAATTTATTTAATTAAAAATAATCTATTTTTAAGTTTTTAATATATAATTATTAACAATCAAATAATTTTTACTTTTATTTAAAAGAAAAATTGAAAATCACAATAGAAGTAAAGCCAAATGGTCCCTTTTTTTTAGGGTTATTGAATTATAAAAACATTTTTAAGTTTAAACACAATTTTGAATTTATTTGGATTTTAAATATTCATATTTAAATTCGAATATAAGTTCTATTAAATGCGATATAATCTATTAACTTTATTTTAATATAATTAACTATAAATTTGATTAAATTTGTTAATTTTAATCAAAACTAATTATAATTTATTATAATTTATCATTCTTATAAAATATATCAAATATATAATTAAATTAAATTTATTTCATTAATCTTATGTCACGTTCAAATTAATTTATCAGGATATTGATCATTAGAAGTAAAACAGTTTTTGTTTTTTGTAATATATGTTTTGGAAGGAAAAACAGCAAGTCTCAAAGAGAAGCATTTAATAGGCTTATCAACAACCTATTTCAATCGCACACTATCCAGCAAAAATGATTGAAAAACACCCTTCATTCATCCCCAATTATAAAAGAAGAATGACGTCATGTATACGGACAAGAGGACCACAATGGAATCTCATAAACCTAAGTGTGTAATCCAGAGCATGTTTTCAATTTCTTACAGCCAATTTCTAGCTTCACTTTAACCTGCCAACTCAAAATCCTGTCTTTATTCAATAGGGAAATTAACTTGAAACTCTGGAAACTATATCGGATAAAGAATTATAGTCTAGGAAAACAACAATGATATGCCACTTCTGAGTTATTGTATGTACACACAAATAAGACTGACACTGACACTCATAAAGCAAGATCGACCAAGAAACGAGCATGAATGAGTATAGGAAAACGAAGGGTAAGCTGCAGAGGTATAGCATCCGGAGGGAAAAGATATAGTCCATGCTCTCCAAGCAAATAGTCTCTCTAGGCAAAACAAGTCCAGGTGGAAAGTGATAATTCTATACATCGGTATGAATCGAGACAAATTACCGACCAAACCAGCCTCCTCTTGGAGGCTGGATATCTCCATCATTCATCAGCTTATCCAGTACTATATTCAAGTCAACTGACTGACCGTTCTCTGTCAGCTTTCTAACAGTTGCTCGGACATGTTCTCTTGGGAATCCCATACTAGCCACTCTGTCCACCACATCATCAATTGGAACCCTGTTTCCATTTCCAGAAGAACCAGACCCACCACTAACACTTGAAGCAGTTGGCAGTGCATGTGGTAATACCCGACCAGCGGGAAGCTGTGGGTATCCACTTCCACCACTCGGAGGCATAGCTGGAGAAGAAAGTTGTTGCTGTTTCATTGCTGGGTTGCCACCATATTGAGAAGGTGATCCACCGTAAGCATAGGGTTCGGTAGGTCCAGTTGGCTGGCCAAATGAGGGAGGAAACCCTGCACCAGATCTACTGCTTTGTGGTTCATACATGGGAGGAGCTCCGTAATACTGCGGTGCAAGAGAGGCCCCACCTGGTGGTTGAGAGGATGGCTGTATACCTGGTGGGTAGTTATGAGAGGGAGTGTATGACACCTCTTCAGGATGCTGGCCTAATGAAGGTTTATGTTGAGAAGATTGGTGTGGCTGAGAATACTGAGGTTGAGAGGGAGGTTGATATGGTTGATTTGGTATCATTGAGGGAGGGGGCGGAGCCTGCTGAGGTGGAGGTGCTTGGTATTGTGGTGGTGGGGGTTCTTGAGTTTGTGTAGGACCATAGTAAGGCTCACGCTGAGGAATGGAAGCAATCTGGTTCTGAGGGAATTGGTTCGGAACTGCAGCTGGTGGAGCCAAATTCTGTTGAGGAAGAGATGGAGGAGGGACAGCAGGTGGAGGAACGGGAACGGGAACCGGAACCGGAACAGGTGGAACTGAATGTGGAAAATTGCCAGGAAGAGGAAGCTGTTGATGAGACTGTGGAGGAGCAGATGCCCCTTGCTGCACAGATACATTCTGTCCGGTGTTTTGGGTTTCTGATTGCTGCTGGTCTGGCTTTGAAGCTTGCAGTTTTGCAAGCTCCAGTTGAACTTCCACTGTATCTTGCTTATCCTTTAAAAGTTGCACCACTGATTGCACCTGATTGGAGACACATACAAGGAAAGCAGATCACCAAAAAATAGATGTAAAAAAGCTGCTAACAACTTGAGATATCAAAAATAGTCCCTGATTTGAGACAAACAATGAGAAGAAGAAATTGATGAAACCTTGCTTTTTAAAAATTTTAGCACTTAGTTTGTCAATGACAATTTCATACCAAGTTCACTGCACTAGATCTATATTTACAAAAGGATGCAACTAGTTTTTGCTTTCTATCTGCCATTTCAAAAATTATTATTATTCTTAACAACACTGACAGACACGGCAACTTATCAATAATAAATACGAGTTTTATTTCTAATACTAAGAAGACAGGTTGAGGAAGCAAATGATAAGTTTCTTTCAACCAAAAAAAAAACTAAACCATCAAGTAGGGTTCCCAAAGTTGCTAACTAAGTTCTGTGTGACACTCATGCCCTAAGCATGATGAAGCACGACATCCTCTCAGCACCTATTTTGACCAAAGGATAAGGTTGTGGATACAAAAACCAAAAAAAAGTCAAGGAAAAACAACTGGAGGGATAAGGAAGGTACCTCTCTCAGAATATTCTCCAGTTGCCTCATCTTCCCATCAGCACTCCCATGATTGTTGCCAACAGATACTTTCA
This sequence comes from Erythroxylum domingense, assembly GCA_025594535.1. NCBI lineage: Eukaryota > Viridiplantae > Streptophyta > Magnoliopsida > Malpighiales > Erythroxylaceae > Erythroxylum > Erythroxylum domingense. Next base: position 25,995,798 of record JANQBM010000001.1, on the reverse strand, counting down.
AATCATCCATAGAATTCTCGAGGTGATGGGTTCTGCTCTCCAACTGTGTTAACCGTGCACTAACACCTTCCAAAGCATGCAACAAGTTGTCAACATGTTTCTTCATTGTTCTATCAACGTCAGAGAGAATAGTTGCACCAATAGCATTCCGATCCTTCTCTAGAATCACTTTGGCTGGTTCAAGAGAGTCTAGAGAAGCATAACTCTGCACAATAATAGCACTATCTTCATTATTCTGAAAGAAGATAAAATAATATACCTACAGCATTCCATCTTGCATTGAAATAAAACTTGGAAGTTTCACATACACAATTAAGATCATATCAGGAAGGCAAATGAAAAGATGAAGAAGAAGAAGAATAGCACAAGCATAATATGCTTGGTAACATGAATGGAGAGAATTAAACTGACAGTTTTTCCAGACTGGATTTTAAGCCCAACATGAGATCGAGCAGGAAAAAGGACAAACAAGACCACCTAGATGTGTTCCTATAGTTATCGACTTGATAAATGTTTGCCCTGACAGTCAAAGAACTGCTCAAACTCTATGCCTACTCCCTCCATGCGCTAAAACTGGGTCAAAGATTTTATGCAAAATAATACAGAACAAGGAAAGACACCCAAATTATCAATGAAGCCAAGATTCTTAACTAGATATCGGTATCACATTGAAAGAACTACTG
>JANQBM010000001.1:25934222-25947491 GCA_025594535.1 Erythroxylum domingense | reverse complement strand
CCCCACAGCCTTCCTCTGATCCCAAACTTTCTCGACAACTCATCGGATAATACTCCACCCATTGGCCTGGAAAAACAATTCGCCATCCCAAAACTCGCTGCTATCATACCTGCAACTTGAAGATTCACCCCAAACCTATCGTAGAAGTACTCAGCGATTATGTTATCAGTTGTTAACTCCGAACCAAATGAGTACCCATATAATAATCCTAGAATCCACCCTCTGTAATTCCCTAATCCGTTAAGAAGAACTTGAAAGAAGTTGTTGTCTTCCTTCTTCTTCATGGACTCCCTCTTGTAGTCTCTATAGTTCCCATTTGGCAAGTCTTGTCCATATACAAGAACTAATATCGCTGTCACAGTTTGGAAGACCGCAGGCACAATAAAAGAGACCCTCCAAGCAGTGTTCAAAGGGACGTTTAGAGATAGAACTAGTTCATATATCTGAGGCATGACCAACTGTGCCACACCGGAACCAACATTGGCCCAACCGGCGGCGACACCGTTTGCGAGCCCAACGACACATCCGGAGAACATTGAACTCATCCAGAACTGGTTGGCTACAAAGTTGGCCAACGAAAAACCGACCAAGAAGCGAATAACGATAAAAGAAGTAGCAGAGTTGACAAAAGCAGTGCACAAGATGACCGGAGCTGTAACGAGAGATAGCGTGGCGGAGGCGAGACGTGGACCGACAACGTCGCATATAGGTCCCATGGCGAGACGGGAAAAGATGGAGCCAGCAAAAGAGGCGATGCCGGCGTAGCCTACATCAGCGTCGGTGAGGTGCAGGTCACGACGGATGACGGCCAAAAGTGGAGGGATCGAGAAGGTGGAGAAGAAGCACGCGAAGAGAGATAGCCATGCAAGGTGGAAAGCACGCATGTGCGGCGAAGACAGTGAGAATGGCCGGAATACGGTTGCTTTGTCGTCAGCGTCCACCGGAAGAGTGAAAGATGATTGCTTTACTGAGTTGGGTGATTGCATGATAACCACACGAAGACGACGGTTTTAGATTCAAGGAAATGGAGTGGACAAGAAGAGAGAGTAATTTTGGCTTGAGTTGAGTAGTACGAACATATTTATATGTATTCTTTATAAAATTTATCTTACAAATGTAAATAAAAAAATCAAAAATAAAAAATTTTATCATTCTAATTTGTCTAATGATTTATTTTAATTATACTAAATATGACTATACAACATATAATTTAATTTTTTTTAATTTAATTAACAAATTTGTTTATCTATAACAAATAAGCATTTAAATGAAAAATGATTGTTAATTAATTATACAAAATATATTTATATTTTGTTATTTCTTATGTTAGAACTTATTTGGAAATACTTTCTCTACTAGTTAGGGATAAGATTGTGTATTATTAGACTTTTTTAAACTCTACACTTTAGAAAATTTTTTAATAAGTGGTGTTTTTATTGTTATTGTTGTTATGTTAGAAGTTAGAATAGATTGAATTTGAGGATGGAAAAGACAATCTAAAGGAGTTATTACATTCTTATCAAAAGCAAAATCTAATCTTTAAATCATAATAATGAGATAATCCATTATAGTTTTATAGATATATTTTATTTCAATTCTCTTACATCCAATGAAACTTTTTAATATAGGTCATTTGGAATTAAAGATGTTAATAGGTCAAGTTGGATCGGATTGTCTTTGGCTTCGGGCTAAAGTGGCTAGTGACTCAGCAGGGCGGGATAGGTCAACTTACACCCAGACTTGTTTAACCAGTGGCCTGAGTTATGGCCTGACCGGCCACTGGCTAGCCCAAACCAACTTTCGTTTTTTAATTAAAAAACTTTCAAAATGATATTGTTTGGAAAGTAATGGACAGCTCATGGTCTGTCCATGATCAACCTGCAACCTGCGAACTCGACTACAGTCTCAAAAATGGGTCGGATCAGGGCGAGCTAAGCCAGACCGACTTTGACATTCTTATTTAAAACTAACCTTTTTATCGACTGGAAGTAAAGTGCGTATTATTCAACCTTCTTAGACTTTACGTGTCGAGGAGATTTTTATTGGGTATTGTTATTGTTGTTTTTATGTCTAATGAAAATATGAATAAAACATATAAAAAATTTTAAAACATAAAAAAGAATCCGTGGTTTGTGGATCATAAATGATGAAAGAAACGTTTTGTGCACTATCACTTTAATTCTAATACGACCAAAAGTATGACATATCATGGAGACTCTAAAGGCACGATTGCTTATTTATAAAGAAATAATTATAATCACCCGTACTGGTGAAATTATTTTAATTTGAAAAATATAAAAATAAGGTGAATTGTATATATAAATAGAATGCATAATTTATTATCTTAAAATTTTAAATTAATATTTAATGTAGCGTATAAAATCATTTTTTAAATTCTTTCAAATTTTCATTAATATAAGAAAGAGAATTATGTATAAAAATATGATTAATAATTTACTAACACAAATTCTATAAATATTATATATAAACTAATTAAATATTAGCATGACGATTTAATCTATCTCTTAAAATGAAATAGAATTGATTAAATTTGAAATGAATTGATAATTTATTATAATTATCTTAAATCATTAATTTATTAAAATCACATTTATTAATTGAATTAAGCTACCGTATCAATAAATTTTGTTTGATCTATATATAATATTCATATCGAGTGTATTTTATCGTTATTTTTTAATTAAAATATAAAGAAGAAGTGTTTAACAAATTAAAAATTAAGAAGATTTTTTGAAATTTTTTACAAATTTAGAGGTTTTAAAAAAAATTTAAACCCAAATTTCTACTGTCCACATTATTATCGGCTGGACCACCTCCTAAGGGGGCAGAAGCACAATTTTGGTGGCTGGTAGGCTTCAGCCTACAGGAACCTGTGTACGGTCGTTTTCTAGAAACTTGTTGTATACATTAGGACATGACTCTACTCGTGAAATTGACTTATGAGCATCCGTAAGAAACGAATCAAACGTGTTTGTCACTGACCAAGACTTAGGGTAATAAGACAGTGAGTTTGAAAGGTGTTGGTGTGAAAATGGAAGGCAAATATTCAAAGAGAAGTAAGAAAGTGGAGGCTTCTTCTGCAAATTATCGTTCTTCTCTCTTGAGAAAGACACGAGTCACCAAAGTTCTATCTACCATTAGCAATGAATGGGATTGATTATAATCGAATTTTATATGAACAAACTTCGGTCTCAAGTTTTTAAAATAATATTGAGTTTCATCTTAAATTCGATTTTTTTATTTTAAATTGAAAATAAATTTAACACATTTCATAGTTTTTTTAATTTTTTAAAATTTGTAAACTCCGAGTCAAATTTAAATTAAATTGAACATTCTAAATTTGAAATCTAAAATTGAAGTTTAAATTAATCGAATATTAAATCACAACTATTATAATTGAAATGTCTAATTAATTTTAGATGGGTTTCTAAAAGAATTGTGATTCATTGAACAACAACAATGACAACAATATCAGTGAGAGTCCTGCTTAAATGCGAGGTATGAGAAGATCCAGTAATTCGCAGCTTTATCCGTATCTAGTAAAAATGTTGCTTCTGATAAACCTACATGTAATGCAAAATAATGATATTATAAAAAAAATATGTAATATGTAATGCACTACGTAATGTAGTGGATCTAAAACATAAAAAAATTAACAATAAAAGATAAAATAAGTAAATAAATACACAAGCAAGAAAAAAATTACAAGAACAAATCAAACCAGTCATTGGAAGAAAATAATTAGACCAAGTAAGAAACTACTTAGGGTAAATAACTAGGAGTGAAGTACTACGTAATTAAAAAAATTAATGCTACCTATAAAATGAAAGTCTCGAAGGAAAATATTTAAAAGACTAAGAAAACAAGAAAAACTTCTTTATGTGAGATCCTTTATTCGTATCCTAGTACACTAAAGTTTTCTATTGTGGGTCATTTCCTCAATAAGTTCCAATAGATCTATATCATTCTTGATCACTTCTCCTCAATTCTTCTCAGGCTTTTTTTTTCCTCTTACAATTTCTAAGTATTATTTTCTTACATCTTCTTACCAGAACATTATAGTGTCTCCTTTTAATATGTCAAAACCACCTAAACCTCATTTTTTTAATTTTTCATGAATACCGGCTGCCTTTAATTTGTCTCTTACAATTACATTCTTACCTTATCTCTTATAGTAAGATTACACATTCAACGGAGCATCCTCATATTTGTCACCATTAGCTTATGATTATGCACTTGTTTGATGGACCAACATTTCGTCTCATATAACATAGCCAGCCTAATCACCAAATGATAAAATTTACCTTTGACCTTGAGTGATATCTTCTTATCACATAAGACTCTTGATGCACTTCTTCGTTTAACTCTCCCTAATCTGCTACGATGGACTATATCTTCATCGATCTCTTCATTACTTTTGATGATATGCCCTAAATACTTAAAACATTTCTTTTGTGGTATAACTTTTGAACCAATATTTATTTCCACACCGGAAGCCATCCTATGACCCAAAAAGTTACACTTTAAGTACTAAGTCTTAGTCCTACTCAATTTAAAACTTTTAGACTTTTAACGTATTCTTCCAACGTTCTAGCTTGACATTGACATCCTTTTTTGCCCCATTCACTACGACAATATCGTCAGCAAACAATATACACCAAGACACATCCTCCTAAATATTCTTAGTGAGCTCATACATCACGATTGCAAACAAAAAAGGACTCAATTGGGAGCCTTGGTGTAGCCCAATTTTGATAAAAAGATTTTGTATCTCTTTCGATCGTCTTTAATATAATCTTTACCGCTTCATACATATCCCTAATAACTCGTATATAGGTAAAAAAATTTCCTTAACCTCTAAACACCTTAACATGATTTCGATAAGTATATGTATTTTTTTAAACCTCAGTGCATAAAGCTTTTGAAAGGTCTAGGGGAGGGTCATTAATTGTACACAACCTTCCATTTACATTTTACAAAGACTTTATTTCCATGAATCAAAATTGTGACCTACCAGTTGGTCTAATAATCACCCTTTAAATCAATAAGAACCAAGTGTAGATTACTTTGTCTTTCCCTGTAATATTTCATTAATCTTATTAGGAGATGTAAAGCTTCTGTCGTTGACCTTCCTAACATGAAACCAAACCAGTTTTCCAAGATGAAAGCATTCTTTCTAACTCTCTTCTCAATTACCTTCTCCCATAAATTCATAATGTGACTAAGTAATTTGATACCTCTATAGTTGTCATAATTTTGGATGTCCCATTTGTTCTTCTATAGAGGAATTAGCATAATAAGTCTCTACTTATCTGACATTTGGCAGACTTAAGAATCACATTAAAAAGCTTGATTAGCCAAATAAAACCCTCTTCACTTAGGTTCTTACATACCTCAATGGGTGTCTCATCAGACCCTACTACCCTTCCGCTCTTTATCTCCCTTAAAACTTTTTTAATTTCTTCTCTTGTAATCTACCTACAATGAGTCAAATTACGAAACCTCTTAGGCATGCTCAAATCACTTAAAAATATGTTGTCTTCTATGCCTTTATTAAAAAGACTACAAAAGTTCCTTTGCCATTTTCTCTTAGTGTTATTTTCAGCCACGAGCACCCTTTCTGTTTCATCTCTTATATAACAAACTCTATCTAAGTCTCTCGTTTTTTGTACCCTAACTCTTTCCAACTTAAAAATGTCCTTTTCTCTATCTGTAGTTTCCAGTCTTTGGTACAATTTCTCGCAAGCTTTGCTTTTAGCTACTGAGATTGTCTTCTTCAGCTTTTTCTTAGGCCAGTTTGTATGTTACTCTATCGGTTACTCTCTCTACCTCTGTGTTGTTATTCAATAGAGCTTTATAGACACCCCTCTTTATCTTAAAAGTCATTAGGTGCTCCTCGTTTTTTTTAAGAATTGGCTATCGTTAAGTCAAATGTTACTGTAAGATCTAACAAAGCAACCTCACTATCATTCCTATTCCTATACCTAAAACCTCCATCTGTCCATAGTTCTCCTTGAATAAACTTCTCGTTATGGGAGATTTGATGAATCACCTCTTCCAACTCTTCCTAGAATTGAGGTTTAAGTTGTTTATCCAAACCTACTTGAGATACATACACACACACCACATCGAGAACAACAAATTTTCTTATAATCCTTATGAACATAATCCTATCATTAGCCTTCTTTACCCCTACAACATGATTTATAAGTTCTTTAACAACTAAGATACCTACCTCATTTTGCCGCTTCGAACACCCTAAGTATCAAAGTTTGAACTCATTTATCTCTTTCGTTTTAACCCCCATCCACTTTGTCTCATGGATGCATGCTATATGAATATTATATTTGTCTAAAATCTTGATTAATTCTAAATATTTTCTTATAAAAGTTATGATATTCCAAGAAATTATTTGTAATATGTTAACATCTTCTTTTTTCTTACACCCAAAACTCGCTGAAGAATTAGCCTTTGCTTTATCATTAATAGTCCAAGCCACCATTCCTATCCCTATTACCAATACAAGCTAAAGAAAACAAGTCCCTGAATGACTCCAATATAACTCGAGAAATGAAACAAGGATTATTAATACATTCCAAAAAGGACATAAAAAAAAGGTTTGAAAATTACAAGTACACACAACCCCAAGCCAATAAAAAATTCGTTGGTCCAAAATCTTGAACCAGTACTAGCAATTAGGATTATGCAGAACGCTAAAATCTAGTATTGAACAGATAAAATAGAACAAACAAAATATTGAAAATAAAAAAAAAAGAATTGAACCAAAAGAGATAGTAAACCCAGACCAAATGGAAAAATCTATGAAGAAAGCAAGTGCAAAGGACCAAAAACATCAACAATACCCAACCTACTCAATAACTCTAAGCCCAAGTAAAACTAAGCCATGTGATAAGCTTAGGAATTTTATGACAGCCTCGAATGAAAAGTTTAGTAACAAGAAGAACTAACAAACACAAATAATGGAAAGGAGAAACAAATCAAGTTGGCACAAAAGCAGTACCGACACAGAATTAAAGCTTTATGACAATCACAAAAACCAAAAACCTAACAATCACACAAATGATAAATTAATAATTTGTAGCAAACCAAATGATGAACTCAGAAACACTAGAGAGCTAAAGGATCAACGGTATAAACAAGAGCAGATCTGTGGGGAGAAGCACTTATGGTATGAGTAAAAAAGATCAAAACTTGTGAAACCCAAAATCATATAAGTAAATTGAAGAGAGAGAGAGAGAGAATTGAAACCCTTCACTTCCACACTCTAAAGGCTCTTTCTTTCTGCTCTTCTTTAACAACTTAAACCTGAAATCTCTCTCCAATCCAGAACCTTAACAAACGAAGACGATCTGATTAGATGCACGACCTTTTTGGATTTAATTTGCTAGTCGTTGGTTTTCAAGTTATCATCTGATAACGATGGTGGATTCAACGGTTTCGTGATTTAACCCCATAATCCATAAAAAGGCAACTCAAACAGAGTTCAATTTTTGCTTTATTATACCAAAATTTGTTATTAAAAAATGTATTAATTCAAGAATAAACAAACACACATGAAATATCAAGAACAATAGAACAAAAAAAGAAATAGCAAAAGCTTCTTTAGGGCACTTGTGATTCATTGACCGTATGCTAATTTGGTTTATGGAGGCTTATTACTACAACAACAATATTCAGTAAAAATTTTGCTAACACACGAGATTTAAGAAGGTCAGTAATACACAATCTTACCTCTAACTAGTAATTAGTGGAGGTTAACTATATAATAAATATTTTTTGTAATGAAGTTATAGTTTATTAATGAAAGTAAAATGAAATTAGCATATAAAAATAAATTCAAATTTTAAAATTTTTATCACTTTATTGAAAAATTATAAAGTGAAGTTTTGTACAAGAAAAAAAGTAACTTGTAAGCCAATTAATATTTTAAAAATTAAAAGTTCATATTTGAATTGCTAATTAATTATTTATTAATCTTTTATTTATTTAGATAAACACAGTTGTAAAGAGCTTATGGGTAGTTAGATGACTTCTCTAAACCTTTTTTTATATATTTGTAGTTAATCTTTTAACATAATTAATCATAAATTTTTATTTTGTGTTTCATTCTAAAAAATCCAACAATAATTAGACTATCACATTCAAGATTCTTCTAGAAAATGAAAATCTTTTAGAAACTATGTTAAGATTAGTCCACAACATTGAAATTTTTGAAAAGTCATTTTCTTTCAAAATGCCCAAAGGAAGAAAGAAAAAGAGAAAAGGTCCAAAAAATAGATTGTGATCGATACAGCCCCGGCCTTGGGTAGAGTCTCTGGATAGGGCGAATTGGGCCTCTATCCAAAGCCCACTTTTAATAATATGAAATGTAGTTTATTAAAAAAAATAAAAACCTGCACAATTTTTTTCTTGTTGCTCTTCTCTGCCGCCATTTTCCTTAGATTTGGACTTGTTATGTTGTTCTATTGTTAGGGGCTCACTTCTTCTTTTTTATTTCGAGCCTACAAAATTTCAGGACCGACCTCGGATCGATAGTTTTTCATCCACTACAATTTTCATCCACTACAATATATCGTGACAATTCCTCTCTTCTTAGCAATGAGGTAATTCTATCTAGTTGTCGTATTTCAAGACCGCAAAGATCATAGAGCACTACTCCAATCCAACTCTATATTATAATAAAAAATAATAAAACATTTTTATTTATGACGTGGGATTTGTCACTTGCCAGCTATGGATAGTCACGGCCCACGGACAACGCAACATTTTCCAATAACCTCAATTGCTACAAAAGTATCGTTTAGTTACAATGGCAATGTCGTTTAGTTGATCAGTGCTACTTAATATTGTCTTTTTATTTATAAGAATTAATTCTGCATCGAAAAGGTCTCTCTTTCAAATGAAATTCGGGAGTTTAAGGGTTAGCATTAGTATGGACCGGTCTCAGACTCCCTAGGGCTAAGCTTTATATGAAGTCCAAATCAATTTGGCCGGTTAAAAATTTCATCAAATTTTGGTGAAATTTAATATTTTTAAGTTTTAGATCAAGTTGGATTAAGCGGTTGAAGCTTAACCTAAAGTCTAAAAATTAAATAAATCTAAACTTAACTCGAAGCTCGTTTAATTTATATTGTTCGTTAATTTCAAATTGAGCTAGACCAAATTAAACGAAACAAAAATTACCATCCTGCTGACGAGTCAAAGATACCATGTTTTTACTTTTTATTAATATTTTAAAAAATACTTATTTTAAAATTATATTAAAATTTTCTTATAATTTAATCAATAACAATTTTTTAGTACTTAGTCCATAAATTTCTTCATCTTTTTTAAAATTTAAGGGCAAAAGTAAGTTTTTAACCTCAACATTTATAGCATAATATAATTTGATTCTAACGTTTTAAAGCGTTCCAATCGAACAATAATGTTTTTAAAACGTTTAAACCAAATCTTAAATGGATGAAAAAATTTGACGGGTTAATTTGGACATGCGATTATTTTTATTTTTAAATAAAAATTAGATCTCACTTTCACATAAATTTTTTTTAATTAATTAAAAGGTGAGTCCCACTTATTAGTTTTTATTTAAAATATAAAAATAATGTTTTCAACAATTAAATCTTTAAATTTTCTATCTACATAGGGTTTACTTTGAAGTTCAATTTAAATGCTTCAAAACGTTAGAATTTTTTCTATATTATGATGAAAACCGTAAGATTTAAAATACAATTTTAGCCTAAAATTTCTACTATATAGTATTGATATAAATGTACATAAATGTAATTGAATTTAATAAGTCTAAAAATATTAATTGAATTTTATAAGCAAAACGACGCCGTAAACTATTTCGATCATCTTGAAAAATTACTTTTCAATCCCGAGTTGGTCTTGAATCCCGGTCAAAACGGATTTCGGAAATGAAAATCCTAAGAACATGTTTGTGCTTACTAAAGTTGGCAATTGAAAAAAAATCTTACAAAAAGAAGATAGAAGAGCTTCACAAATTGCAGTTCTTGATGGAAAAGCAAAAGGCTTTAGCTCCTCTTGTCTTTTGCCTTCAAACCTACTTGATATAAAGAGACCTTACTCTTCTATTGTTGGCTTCTTGGCACTCCATCTGAACTAGGCAGGCTACAGGAATCTGAAGAAGTGTAGGAAACTCCAAGTTTCGTTGCTTTATTAGACACAGAGCTCATTGAACTACAAGATCTTTTGAAGCTTTCTGGCGCTAGCATAGCTGCATTGACAATAAACGGTGGTTGCTTTGGAATTGGAAGATTGTATTCCTCACTGCTTAGCATCTCAAGAACTTCCGCCATGGCTGGTCTCAAGGTAGCCGAAGCTTGTGTGCAGAGAAGACCAACTTGAAGCACACTTGACGCTTGTTGTTCTGAGAAATCACCTGTCAGGCAAGGGTCAACAGCATCCACCACCCTGTTTGATTCGTAGAGCTGCCATACCTGGAGGCCAAAAGTTTTAACGAATGATCATTTCAAAACTGTCTTTTTGTCAGGAATAGCTTTATTGCAGAAACATTTTCCTGGAAAGTTTTTGATAAGAGAAAGTTCGGTGGACTTACTGTCTGTAATAGTGATGCAGACTCCTCTACCAATGCATTGCACCTCTTTCCAGTTACAATCTCAATAACAAGTACTCCAAAACTATAAACATCGGCCTTGTCACTGAGTTGTCCTCGTGTTAGATACTCCGGAGCCATGTAACCTCTGCATGAACCAAATGATTAGGTGCTGGTTGGAACTTTCAGATATGGATTGGATAAATGGAAGGAATGGAAGGCTTACAATGTCCCTGCAATTCCAGTGCTGTGATGAGTTTTATCAGGACCAATGGATCGAACAAGTCCAAAATCTGCAATCTTTGGAGTGAAATTCTCATCAAGAAGAACATTGCTGCTTTTGATGTCTCTGTGGATTATTCTTATTGGAGCACCTCCATGAAGATAAGCAAGCCCCTCTGCTGTTCCAAGAATGATCTCAACCCGTTCCTTCCAATTCAGACTTCTGTTTCTGTTCTTATCTGCACAGTTAAGCATTTAGAAAGCCATCACCAATCTAAATTTCCAACAGTAAATGAATCTGAAAAGATGATGAGACAAAAAGATTTACCAAAAAGAAATCCATCGAGGCCCTTATTAGGAACATACTCGTAAACCAGGAGACTCTCAGGACCTTCAATGCTACAACCCAAAAGTCTCACGAGGTTCTTGTGTTGAATCCCGCTGATCAAATTCACTTCATTGAAGAACTCATCTACCCATTGCCTCGTATTAAAGATCAGTCTCTTTACAGCTACAGTTTCTCCATTTTGCAGCGTCCCCAAGTAGACAGAACCATTCCCTCCGTGGCCTAATAACTTGGATTGACTGAAGTAATCTGTTGCTTTCTCCAGGATCTCATACTTGAAACTCAAACTCGAATTCTTGAAACTGATAGAGATTTTACCAAGATTTTTGCGCTCTGCATTAGATAAATCAGCAGTTCAGAACAATAAAGAGGTTAAGAACTCCGTAGATGGAGCTCTTACAATCTTTTATTTGCCATTCATTTACCTTCTCTCGTCCTGGATACTCTTGCGTGGATAGCATAAGCTGCAAAGATGGAAAGCATGAAGAATGCAGTGGTTGCAAGAACAACAGCAATGGTGACTCTTTTACTAGAAAATCCTGAATAAAAGTAAGGAAAGTTCGTTAGTTACTTCACCAATTTCTTTAATTGAGCATGGAAACTGGAAAAGAAAAAAAACAGAGCAGACAAACAGGACTAGAAACACCAGATTCTGCAATTTCTTGACAAAATAAAACACTTCAGAAATCGACTGGGAACTCACCTTTTCCGTTTCTTAAATCTCCTCCTTCATTGTAGAACTTCTCAGTCGAGTACCTCAAGTAACACCCTGCATTCATACCTCTTCCTTCTCTTTTTGGCAGACAACTTTTCACAGCTTTCCCCGCCATTTCCAAACACTCTCTGCAACCTTCTCTGTCAATACTGTCCCAACACTGAGCCAAGGCATAAACTTTCTCAATCCCCGCAACCCCAAATCCTCTTCTCTCCACAGCTGTACTAGTTACATTACCAATCGCATACCCAACGTTGGTAACAAACGCCGACTTCTCAATATCATCACGTAAACTCGGAACACTCTCATTACTGCAATTTGCAGTATCCAAAGCAGAGGACACAGACTCATGATAGAAACTGTAGTTGTCATAACGTAAAAAGCAGCCATCGAGATAGATGCGAGCTGATATAGAAGGGAGGCAACGAGGAAGTTTGGTCCGAGCGGTAGCGTAGCAGAGGAGACAATCGGTTTGGGAGAGATCATGGTGACACTGCGCTAAGGCATATATGGGAATGATAGAGTTAACATGGTAAGTGGCGAAATGGGCATTCGTTATGAGCTTCGCAAGATCTTCCATTACTTTGACAAAAGTTGGGAAATAGACAGCAGTAAGTGATGTTCTTGAAGTGCCACAGTAGAATCCAGATCCTGTAGTTCTTGGATCAGACAGAGAGAGTGGGACAAAGATGGTGTGAATGAGAGCGAAAAGAAGCCATCTTTGAGTTGAGGGATGCATGGAAGCTCTATCTTCTTAGTGAAGAAGCTTCACTCTATATGTTTCCGTCTTTGTGGACTTGTGGGTTATGTGAAAGGAGCAAAGCAAGCAAATTGGTGGGTTGATGAAGGTGGAGAACAGCCATAGATGTAGTCCACATCCAGCCACCATCGATTGCCACATTCCTCACGTTCAATCCATTAACAACTAATATCCACATTTACTTTGACATTTCTCCTTGTTTGTACTCAAATCTTGAAAGTTCTTAAGTGTCTCCATCTTTCCTTTAAGACTTCAAGTATATGACGAGTCCCTTTGCTCGGTTCAATTTCATATTGATTAGTTATGACGTTGGTAGCTATACCTTCTCCTTTATTATCCTTCATCTTTAACGCCAAAATTGAAAGAACTAAACCAAAAAGAGAAAACAGTCATTTGATAGGATAATGTATTGAATCAATGAGGTTGAGTAAACTTTGAAGAAACCCTTCAAGCAAATGGTCCAAATGGTGAAGTCACTCCTCTCATGAAGCTTCTAATTTAAATATTAAAAAAATGTGATAAGTTGGAGTCTATAAATGTTATTTGAATTAAACCGCTACTTAATTTTGAATCGTTGATTCATTAAATAATTTACTCATTTATTAATT
>JANQBM010000001.1:25901043-25923219 GCA_025594535.1 Erythroxylum domingense | reverse complement strand
ACTTGACCCACTTTCATCACTGTCATAATCTGAAATTGAGCTTTGAGCTGAATCGTTTGCATTTTTCCTGAAATTTTTAGATTTACTCACTTTTTCATCTTTAATTACTTCCTTCTTAGTTACTGTTAAACAAGTAACTGGACTTTTGCCGTACAAAGTAACCAACTCATCATTATTAACTTCTTCTTCACTTTCGGATTTGTTATCACTCCAAGTGCTCGTATAGGATTTTCCTTTTCTCTTTTTCATAGTATTAGCACATTCCGCTTGACCATGTCCGAAGCCTTGACACTTATGGCATTGAATTCTCTTTACTTTTCTTTCTTCCTTATGAGTTTTGGCTTGTTGATTGAAGTTGTTGTTCAATGAGGTCTTGCCTTTTTGCCTAAACTCGGGTATGTCCTTTTTCACTCTCTTCAGTCACTTACTGAACTCTCGTGTTAATAGCTCTATCTCCTCATTCTCGTCAAATTCATCTTCTAAGTCATTCATGACTTTACCAATCTCGGCTTGCAATGCTAATCCTTTCTTCTTCTCTCGATTGTCTCTCAACAAATTCATTTCGAAATTTGTAAGAATTCCAATTACCTTTTCTAATGACAAATCATTGATGTCATAAGCCTCCTCGATTGCTGCAATTTTCAAAATAAATCTGGGAGGAAGTGATCTCAACGTCTTCTTGACTCGTTTCAAATTGGAATATTTCTTCCCGAGTTGATGAGCCTGATTTGCTATATCACGCAATCTTTCATGAAAGTACCCAATAGTCTCATTCTCATCCATCTTCAGTTCTTTAAACCGCACAGCTAGCATCTGTAGTTTTGAAACTATAACAGATTTTGACCTTCATGAATAGTTTGCAACATATCTCACGCTTCTTTAGCCAATTCACAGGCTGATATCATTGAGAAACGTCCTTTATCAATAGCACTGAAAATTGCATGCAAAGCTTGTAAGTTTCTAAGTGCTCTTTCTTCTTCAGCTCTTGTTCATTCAGATGGATCTTTTAGAATTGTCTCTCTTTTATCGTCAGTAATCATCGGATGTGTCCAGCCATGTACTACCAAGTTCCATGCTCTTGTTCCCTGCGCCTGAATAAAGACCTCATCTGTGATTTCCATGCAGGATAATTGAAACCGTCCAATAGCAGTGGCCTTATAATTGATGCTTCTTCTCTTATAGTTATACTCACGAAACTAGGATCTGCACCAACTTCTACCAAGTTCTGAATCGGTAACCTCGCTCTGATACCAATTGAAAAACTGAAGGGGGTTAATTGTTTCGCAAACTTTCCAATTTTATACGATTGTCTCTGGCACAAATCAAACAAAAATCAATCAAATGAAAAATAACAAATGACACCAGAAATTTAGGAACGCAGTTCGGTATTCCTTGCCTACGTTTGTAGGGCCCTCACCCAACTTAATCACTTTCACTTAAGTACAATAGTTTTACCCAAGGCTTTACTGAGCCGACACCACTCAACCCTTGACACTATCTCTCAACCTCACTTCCCGTGAAAGAATTTCACACCCAATAGTACGACCGCCTCGTACTAACCTCAACAGAGGATTTTCTCAAATAATCTTTTAACGAAAGAACAATGAACAAATAACTCAAGTGATTAAAATAATAAAGAACAAAAACTAAATGCATTTGAGATAGAAAAGAACAACTCCTGATAAGTTCCGCTTCATTGAAATAAATTCACCCTTACATACTACGTTCCCAATAAGCATTTAATGCACACTTATGGACAATTAATGCATAGCCTTATCTCATATAAACTCTATGCCTTATACTCACATAAACACCGCACTGTAGTCTTTTTCAATGAGCAACTAACGCACTCACGTAAGATCTTCTTCAGCTATTGATTGGTACATCATACATACACGCAATAAAAGTCCCATTTTACTGTTGATTTCAAGACTCCAACATAAGATGCGTTATGCAGCTGGTGTTTTCATGTGCGCAACCAACAATCTTTCACACGTGACCTCCACACCACAGTAGTAACGCACACACCCATGGAGTTTTTCCAAGTGACCTCTTTTTGATAGACTTCAATTAAAACTCAATCTCTATATGCATATTTTGGATAGACTTCAATTAAAATACAATCTCCACATCTGTTACATATCCATTAAAACACAATCTCCGCCCATCTTCATCAATCCATATAATAATTGTAATTTTCTTATATGTTTAATTTAAAATGCCAAAACTAAATAAGATATATGCCATATATCTTATCAACCTGGAATAAGAGTGCTAATCCGAGAGAAGCACACTGAACATTCGTCGTCGGAGAGATCGTCCATGGATTGAGAGAGAACATATAGGCGATCAGGAGGCTTCCCAATTTCGTGGACCGCGAACTTGTTACGAGACATCTCGTCTTCCATGTACTCGGTGGCCTGGGAGTAGTACTTGAAGTAGTTGGAAATGTTTTGGACATGGACGTCGTTGCATTTACGTGAAACTATTTTCTTTGTGGGGTATGGCGTTGATGGCTTGATGATCAAAAACGCCATGGAAACGATCAAGGAAAGGTGAGAACTTGCCATTACAAGAAAGAGAATGGACGAAGAAAGGTAGTGGATACTGCTACTATGTTGTTTTTTGTGTTCTTTCTCATTGTTGTTCTCTAAATTTTGCTATATTAATGCTTAACCTTTGGAATATTTTTCTTTTTCTGGTTTAAGTACAAATTAAAGATGACAACGAGTCACTAAACTTGACCCTGAGCCAACAGTTTCTAACTCAGCCCGAGCTTGGATCGAGTCAAACTCGGTCAGGCCCAATTTGACTTCATTTCTTTATTTTTAAAATTAAAAATTAAATGAAATTATTTTTACAAAAACAACTTTTAATTATAGATGGGCAATTTTGTGCAGATTTTTTCAAAAATATTGAACTCAGGCCTCGTCAACCCTAAGCTCAACATGTTGTTTTCAGGCATGCCGCCTTAACTTAAGGCTTAGTTTGGGAGAGTGGTGGCAATTGATAACTTGCTAAAATTAACTTGCTAAAATGATAAATGCTTATCCTTAATAAGTATTTATGTATTTGAGATTGCTGTTTTGGTAACTGCTGAAATGTGAAAATAGATGTTTGACAAGTACAGTTGCGGTTGTGGTTGCTGAAAAGAGATAAAATGATTAAAAAACTCGTTGATTTAATAAACTATTAATTGTTGTATAAATAGTTTTAAAATATATTATTAGTCAAATAAATTCAAATTATAAATAAGAAAATATTAAATTAAAATAAGAAAATATAAATAAATTAAATTTAGTAAATTAAATATTTCATAAAAATATATTATTATTCAAATTATAAATATTAAAATATTAAATTAAAATAAGAAAATATAAATAAAATAAATTTAGTAAATAAAATATTTCATAAAAAGATACATTGGACTTGCTTTCTATTAGTTGAGAATATAATGGAAAATAATAATTATCATAAAGTTATTAATGAAAAGTAGAATTTTTACCACAAAAGTATTTTCTTACCGCAACTCTCTTTCTACTTATCGATTTCTACGATGGCACCACACTTTTCCTCAACTTCCGAATGTTCACTAGCATATCCAAACATATGACTGCATTTGAAAACTGTGGTGGATAAGTACATATTTTCACTACACCGTAAATCTAAACGCAGCTTAAATGTCATCTCTAATTGTAGGTTTATAATGTCCCTATTTAAGTATAAGGTTAACTATACCAATTTTTTTCTTTTTTTCATTTTAATTCCCATACTTAAAAAATTATCATATATCCCTCCATATTATATTTAATTATCAATACAAATCAAACATTCAAATTAATTTTACATGTATTTACAACTTCAAAACAATATTGTATTACAATATCGTATTAGAACTAATATGATATCATTTTGAATAAAAAGAATGGATGAAAAATTACAAAAAAGATAAAAAAAGACTATGTGATAATAATTTAGTACAATTTAATATTTTATTAAAGTTCTTAAAGAAAATTTAATAATTAAAAGACAAAAGAAATTTAAATTAAAAGATTAAAAATACATTGGTGTCATGTTAAAAAAACGTACCACTCAGTGTGTTAATCTGTAAGCATTTGGAGGACCTATCTATAAAATCAAGAAGCCACAATTAATACATAGGAAAAAAATCATTCATCAATTTAATTTTCTTAGAAGAAGGTTTCAATTCAAGTATTAGTGTTTTCATGATCTTTTTTTAAAATTATGTTAAAAAATAAACAACTTTATCAAGCAAAGGAAGTAGAAAACAGAAATTTAAGCTAAATTAAAGTTGCCCATTATGTTATTTCCTTTTTAATTACTATCTATATACAGAAATGTCAATAAGTCAGGTCGGCTCGGGCACAAATTAGGGTGCCTTGTGGCCCGACGGGCCAAAATAGGTTAACACGTAGCTTGGCACGAACAAACCATTCGCAAGCTGAACCAACTCAGCTCATATTATGTCTTTTTAAAACAAATGTCAAAAACAACATAATTTTTAAAATAATGATTGGGCCACGGGCCGAGTTAATCTGTGCTCAGCCCAACCTTAACCCATGGCTCGATCAAGTGGACCACTTTTGGTTCGTGCCCACATCAAGCCAGGTCAAAATCGACATCTCTATCCATATATAACGATTAAAATTTAAAATCGAACTAAAAGTTAATCTGATAAGATAAAAAGATTAAAATTTAAAAGATTCAATCATTATTATACTGTCATAAGATCAACAAAAGATTAAATATAATTAAATTTTAAAATATAATTTAAATCTATTTTTGAGAATTTGAAATTTAATTAAAATTTAATTAAATAAAAATTAATTAATTAATTTTAATTTATAAGAACTTATTAATTTACAAAAATTAATCAATTATTTAATAAATTCATCAACTTTTAATAACGAGAATTATTAAACTAAATTAAATTAGAAAGTTAAAGGCTAAACAAAAAATTAAATAATTCAAAAATTTTACAAATGAAATAGTCAAATTGGTTGAGTTTTCTAATCCTTCCCTATTATAAACCGAGACCATAGGCCATACAAATCATTGAACCTAATTCCAAAAGAGTGCCCATAGGCCATACAAATCATTGAACCTAATTCCAAAAGAGTACCTTTGATCTAGTCATCCAGGAATAGCATACAGAACTATCTCCAGTCATCTTTGCATGAAGACGAACTGTATGCTTTATGGATAATATCACAAACAAATTGCATCGGAACATGAGATAAAAGCCAACCTGATTAGTCAAGCTAATCAACTGAATCGACTGTGATCCGCCGGCCAATGGATGGATGCCGAGCATTTGAGCGACACAATTTGGCCTGACGGTATAAAGGTCGGATCATTTCAAGTACCAAGGACTGCGATTCAAGAACAAGCACTGAAATGTAGGAAGATTAAGCACAGAACTAATGCTTGCCCAAACTGCAAGTGTGTCAGATAACAGTTCATTTAAAACAAGCTCATCCGCATAAATCCGACGGCAAAACTTCTATCATTGTCCAGGCGTCACAAGAGCTTCTTTCCAGTCGATTTTTGTCAGTAACCATATGCAAAAACTAGGGTTGTTGGTATCAATGAAGTCAACATGAGACTAATCATCATCCACCAAAGACATAACTGGAATCCCTTTGCTAGAAAAGCTCGTACACTTGACCTTCAGCTTATCACCAACTTCAAAGCCCTTGCGGCCATTGCTCTGCATGTTCATGATCCAGAGAGAGACGAAATCCATGTAAAAGGAACAGAACTCAAAAAGGAGGACAAATAATGAGAGAAATGAAAGGGCAGGCATGTGTGAGGAAGAATTAAAGCATTTTCAACATAAGCAATTGTGTTTCGATACAGATAAAGAGAATGCACATCGTAGTGATTATCATGATGATAAAAGAATCATAAGCAGCAGAAGAATGAGATGATTTGTACCTCAAACCGATACATTCCATGAACTCCACTGCCCAAATCGAGAACCAGGCCAAGAGCACGAATTTGGAAAACTTTCGCACTAACCTTCGTCCCAAGTTTCAGAGTCTTGGCATTCACATGATCCTGCTTCGTATTGGTTTTAGATTTACTCTTAGAAGCAGAATTTAAGCCCGTTAGTTTTCCATCCTCATCACAAGACATGGCAGTTTGAAGTGAAATTGCAGTTGATGGGGGAATAGGTGATAAAGATGATAGATTAAGGTCACATTTTTCAGATGGGATCTTTCTCTTGCGATCCTGCTTTGAACCCTGTGATGTTTTAGAGGCGCCCTTTGAACCCTTTGTCAAATCACCATTTTTTGCTGCTTTATCATTCTCTGATAAGGAAGCTGAAGCATTGAGTTCAGCAGCATCATGATTCATACCATTCTTAGGTTGTGCAAGGACTCCAGAACTAAGAAATGAAGAATCAGATTCATCATTTTGAGGTTCGCTTGTCTTTCGCTTGTGATCCTGCTTCGAGGCTCGTGATTTTTTGGAGATACTCCTAGAAGCCTGACTTGAGACATTAGATATTTTCTTCTCATCATCTGAACTTACAGAAGCATGTGACGAGGTACTTGAAGGAATTGATGAATCAGGGTTATCATCTTGAGGTGGGCTCTTTTTTGACTTGGAGCCTCGTTTTGTAGATCGAGAAGTTTTAGAGTTACACGTAGAATGCTGACTCAAAATAGCAGATTTTTCCCTCTCATCACACTCTGTGGCACTTCGAATTACAAATGCTGGTGATGTTGAAGTAGAAGGATTCACAACATTTCTATTTATCTCCAACTTGTCCATCACAGGTTTCTGCTCTTCTTCTTCGTTACTATCACTCCTTTCTAAAATATCAGGCACTTCTTTTCTGACACGAACACGACCTTGAACCGCATTAGTTGCTTCAGTTTCTGTCTGTGGTAAAGTTGCTTTAAGTGATAATTTAATGTTTCCACGCACATCCTGCCCTATACACATCAAGGAAAGCTGCTGGCCGACAGATACTACATCTGAAACTTTGGAGACCTGATGAATGAAGAACACAGAACTTAAGAGGGAAACAAAATATAAAGCTAATTGCCAAATAACATATAAGTGAATCTCGGTTTACAAATATTAGTACCAACATATTCTAAGACTCAGAAAATCAGATAAAGAGGATGAAGAAAGAGAGAAAGAATAATGGAGTGGCTGTAGGGAGAAAATGCCATAATGGGCATACAAATGAGAATAAAAGGATAAAGCTCTTAGGCAACACTTCAAATAAGCGTGACATACCTGGTCGTGTGTAAGCTCAGAAATATGTAGCAGACCCTGCTGGCCACCATTAAACTCCACAAAAGCACCATACTCTTTTATTGAAGCTACCACTCCTTTATATATTCCACCGACTTCAATTTCACGTCCAACGATGAAATCAATCTGAGAAGCAAAGGTACAAATAAAGGCACTTAGCAGGAGCAAGGATGTCTTCACATCCTCACTCAGAGGCATTTCGCTAGACGCTAAAATGTAAACAAATTTGCTTAAGGTAATAAATTCTACTAAATTAGTGCTTCCTTAGCATCCTGATCCCAAGTAGTAGATCATACACTAGAGAGTACTTTTTAAGGTAAAATGAGTAGACAAAAGAGTTACATGTAACAGGCAAACTAGCTAAATTTGATAGCTTTTACCTATAAAACTCATAAGAACATTCCCATCAGTCCAGCAGGAGACCGTAAAATATCGCAATTGTGTAGCAAATTTTTAAATGCTTCATTAACTGAAAATTTTGTTCGCAGTTTCCCCTAAATTCTTTTATTGGCATAATAAGGCAATGAGGCACAAAGATAGTTTTATTTTCTTAGTTAGATAAGGAATTGAAAACTTTTTATTTTAGTTTGTCCTTGTTGGTTTAGGAATTAAGTTCACTAAGAAATAATAAGAATTCTTATTGGAGTCAATTTTTCTTTTAAAAATTTAGCTGGAATATCTATTCCATTAGGATAAGGATTCTAAAACTTATAATATATATAGACTTTTCAACTAAAGTGACAAAAACTTAAGAGTGATAAGTGATAACCTAAATTCCGTTAAGTGTTTTTCAGATATCTATCGGTTTGATTCCAATAATTTTGGTTGTTTTAAATTCTAGGTGTAATTCCTAATTCTTGATACAAACCCTAGGAATTATTCCTGGACCTATCCCGTTGCTTCAATTCCTTATTTATAAATTTCAACAATAAAGTTCTCTACAAAAATACAAATCCTTCTGTTAGTCCTACATCCAAGTGCTTCCCCTGTATAAATTCTGCTAAAACCCGACAGCACTTGACAATGGGCAAACTTACTAGGTTTGTTGACCAGAAAAAACAGTCTCCAAAGTTCATATGAGAAAAAAGAAAAGATAACTCATCAAAATGGTGTTACTAGCAATTCATTCATCTTGAACAAATATGTACCCACGAGTAATAGTTCCTATAAGTGACAGCTTATTTTCTCCATAGAATGTTTTATTAAAAACAGCTCAGTATACCAAACCTCCAAGAAGGTTAGTTTCCTCACAAGGAAGCAGCAAATTAACACCATGTAAAGGTAAGTTCATTCAAAATACCGTAGGCAATGGTTGACTTCAAATCCAAAGCATGACTCCATTTACTCGGAGTGTAGCATTCAGAAGAACCAGATGAGTCAAACAAGAGATATACTAAGACAGATAAACTAAATGCAGAATACCTTTTCTTGCACCTTTTCCATTACTTTCTGGTTCTTAGCTACTACAGTAAGTGTTCCATCACCAACAGACAATCGTGCACCTAAAATTACATGATATTGAAATAATCAATATATTCCAGTGAACACTTTATCATGATTGCAAATTATAACAAAACTGCATAAGATGTTACCATCTAGCAAGAATGAATATAAGTTGGTTTTTATAATATTTTACATGAAATAATCCAGGCATGTTATAACTGAAACCAGGAATAAGAGATTGATCCTAGGCTACACAAACAACAACTGTGGAACAATGTTACATATAACAATTTAACGTCAGCTCAGACTCATTAATAGCGTTTCCATATCTATCCACACATAATTAATCTAGTAAAGACAGAATAATATAAGAAAGCATTACGATACTGAATTGTTTTATAGCATATGAGGAAACAGAGCTAAGTTGATTCTTTAAAGGGCATAACTAGAACCAGTGCAGCTACCGAACTTTTTGATAGTGATGTATCAACCAAATGCACAGCACAAAGTTATATGTACAACTTTCATTATAAACTTCAAAGGACCAATTTGAATAAACTGTTGAATAGATACTAGAATAGTTAACTGCCATAGTAGCAAAACTAGAAGAATAAACCCTAACTATGTTATAAATGAGATATTTTAACCTTCTTAAAAGTAAAGCCATGACAATGTATAGTTTTTAAGCATCCTTTATTATTGTCAGGGTCGAACTGGACCTGTTTCATCTTCAATTTTTCTCTTTAGAGAACCTAGTGGCCCAATTAGGCGACGAAGGGAATCATTGCTGAACTTCAAGTTAACTGCATCATGAATCAAAAGTTTCACATAAGAACAATAACCATGACAAGGCTGAGTGCAGAAGAAAACAAGGAGCAACAGGTCTTGAATAAGAACCTATTTGGGGAGCATATTGATAATCTTGAACACGTGGTTCACTGATCTCTCGTTCCATGTGGTCAAGGATTTGGAGACGAGCTTTAAGCGCAGGCTCTAAGCACTCACAAATGATGTCCAGAGGAATTCCAGCAGGTTTTATATCCAACTGAATTGCAGTGACCCCTTTACGAGTTCCTGCAATTTTGAAGTCCATGTCTCCCAGATGATCTTCTAGACCCTGAAACAACCCAACTTTACTTTTAAGGACTTGTTAACAAGTTAGTAGATTGGTGGGATTCCAAGGGATAATATGGGCAGCATAAGACAGATGTAACCCTTTTGTTATCATTAAAATAATTCTGTTTTCTACATTTAAAAGCCTCACAAATAGTGATGAAACATAAGATCCATATAATTATGGAAGATGAACAAGAAGGATAAATTCCAGAAGTTCCAACCAATTTTTAGACTTGATTAAGTATAAGCCACAACACTAATGAATAGTAAAAACGATGTAAGCCACAGTGAACCAACAAACAAGAATTTCACCAGAATATCTGTCAGTATTTGGTAGTCCTTGATCGCACCAGTTGAGGGATCACTTTCACTGACAAGACCCACTGAAACTCCTGCAACATGTTCTGACAGTGGAATGCCAGCATCCATCAAAGCCATGCTACCTATAAGATTCATGTGAAAATTTAAGTAAAATGATGTGATCAAAACCAAGTTTAAACAATGCTTTATCCCTCAAAAAGAAGAGTATTTATGCACATATCAAGTTCAGAAGAACAGCTACTGGCCAAAAACACAAAAATTAATAGTTTCACTTTTAATAATGATACAAGAAGTGGAGACCAATAGCTATATTAAAATTAGAAAAGATACCTCCACACACAGTTGCCATTGAAGTTGAGCCATCAGAAGCCATGACTTCTGAGTTCACACGAACAGTGTAAGAGAAGCCATCCTCTGGAGGTAAAACAGCAAGTAGAGCCTTCTCCGCAAGAGTTCCTACAATTGATGATATCAACCTTACAATAGTTATTACTAATGAGACATAGGAAGCATAATAGTTCTAATTCATTCTGATGCAAGAGAAAACAAGTAACTCTTTGCTTATGTTTGCTGTCCCGAACAACAAAATTAGCTGGGTTTCCAATATAGCAATTTGTTATCCATCCTACATTCCATAACTCCTTGCTTGTGTTGATGCCCTAGGCAACCAAATTGACTGAGATCAATACAGCAATTTGTTATCATCCAACATTACAAAGATTATAACCTCACTTATGCAACTTGCTAGAAAGAGTACATGCTGTGCCAAGAAGCATGATGAACTGCTCATGGTGAATTTCACAGCTTGGAAACAGAAAGCATGCTTAAATTTAAAATGAAAGAATCAGCATATTGAAAGATTAAATAAGGAAAGCCCATTAAGGCAGCCAAATTATGGATAAAATTAAACAGCAAATAAAACAGAAAGAGAAGGTATCCTGAGCACTGACTTGTCTCAGGGATACAATGAAAAGGATATAAGAAGAAGGAAATGTAAAATTAGATTACCATGCCCAACTTCACGTCTGTTCAAGCCAGTTCGTTTACCAACTTCGTTAATTGAAAATGGTGGAAAGCTATAGTGGACCATGAAGCGCTTTGTCGCAGGACCAACCAAGGACTGTAAACGTTGAGCATCTCCAGGTGACCCAAGTGTCACAGTGCAGAGAACCTATACAATTATGGGTGGATGCATAAAATGAAACATAACCCTACTCAAACATGGCATATATCAGGCTTATATTTCCTTATTTCACAGGATTTTAAGAAAATGAAGGCAATATGTCCACTAACCTGTGTATCTCCACGAGAGAATAATGAAGACCCATGCAATACAGGTAAATTACCAGCCTCACAATACAAAGGCCTAACTTCATCAAGACGTCTGCCATCAACTCTAAATCCTTCAGCAATAATCCTTTTCCGGACAACCTGATAGATTGATAATATTTTAGAAGTTGCAAATCGTAAGATGCAAAGGCATGCATTTGCAGAAGAGTTACATTTCTGTAAATCCCAGCCTAGTGATGCCCTTCATATAGTTCACTCCTTGGTCTCTTACCTGTTTTCTCACCATGTCTATTGCCTTTGGAAGCACTTTTAAACTTTCTTCATCAGATTCTTCTTCAAATGTCCTCTTAACCTCTTGTGCAATATTATCCAGTGCCTCTCCGCGCTCAAACTGTAGGTAAAGTTGATGTAGGGAGTGGAAGTCACAAAAAAAGAGACACCCAAATTACAAGAAGACCTACATATACACTAGGCCTCAAGAAAACCAATTTTAGTTGTTGAACGTATTTTCCAGTAAAAGAATGCACCTTTCCATATGACGGATCAGTGAAAACAGCTCCAATTTTTTCTTCTGCAAGATCTCTAACTCTTTCCAATGTTCTGTCTGACACCATAGACAGTTTATATTCCTTCTTAAGCTTCCCTGCTTTGGCAGCTAGTCTGATTTGAGGTTCAAGATATTTAACTGCCTGGAATATCAAAGGCATCTAAGATTCTTTTCGCTAACATAATCACATTGCAAGTACGAAAAATAAAATATGTTGCAACTGACCTCTGGATGTGCCAGTCTTAATCCCGCTTCTAGATCTTTTTCTGAGATCTCACGAGATTGGACATCTATCATTAGAGTTTTTTCCTTTGAACAAGCATACACTAGGTTCAAATCACTCACATTCAACTGCATTAAAAGAGAAAGCTAAGTTCATAACAAAAATCCGAAGTCAAGTAGCAGTGGAAAAAACATAACTGTTTGATGTTCATACGTAAGAATAATCATTTGAAACAAGGAAGTTGAATATGTCTATAAGTATTTAACCACAGGAAAAAAAATCATGCAATTAATCAACTCCAAGGTGTGCATCTAATGAATCAGAAATAAGAGCAATGTATAAAACTCTTGGAAATTTACAGAAAAGACTCCACATAACCTTAGGATGTAAAATCTAACCCATGTTGGTCTTACCTCATCCATAGTTGGATTAACAATGAATTCACCACAAACTCTTCCTAAGCGAATCATGCCAATGGGACCACCCCAAGGAATATCTGATAACATAAGAGCAGCAGATGTGGCATTAGCCGCCAATACATCCGGATCATATTTCCCATCTGAAGAAAGAACACTTGCCATTACCTGTAAACCAGACTCGTCAAAGAAGACGTCACAAAAAAATGGAACCAAAAAAAAAACCTCTCCAACACCATCTCAAGCATAAAAGAAAAAATAAAGAAAACAAAACAACGAGCACATGACATTCCTAAATACTGACTCAAGTAATGAAATATATCGTCCTTATATTTAAATTCACCAAAACAACCGAACTGAAGCAAAGA
The DNA here is from genome assembly GCA_025594535.1 of Erythroxylum domingense. Classification (NCBI taxonomy): domain Eukaryota; kingdom Viridiplantae; phylum Streptophyta; class Magnoliopsida; order Malpighiales; family Erythroxylaceae; genus Erythroxylum; species Erythroxylum domingense. The sequence continues at coordinate 25,910,202 of JANQBM010000001.1, read as the reverse complement.
GTTTAGCATAAAATTATACCTGAACTTCGTGGTAAAATCCAGGAGGAAATAGCGGTCTGATAGGTCGATCAATGATACGACCACACAAAAGTTCACGTTCCTTAGGCGCACCTTCCCTTCTCATATATGTCGTGGGAATGACACCTTGTGCAAATTGTTTCTCTTGATAATCAACCTTTTAATGTACCAACAAAGGCGTTAAGACTCTATAGAAAACATCAAACCACACAATAAAACAACGGAAATTCGAAAGTGTTCATACAGTGAGAGGCAAAAAATCGCGAACTCCATCGCCTCTAGAGGCGGTGACGGTGGACAGCACCTTGGTTTCTCCCATGCCCAAAACAACAGATCCATTAGCAAACCTAGCTATTTTTCCAGTTTCAAGGGAAACAATGCTCGAGCCAATCTCAAATTCTTCTTTGAAGGTCTCGAGGACCTTGGTTTCCGCGACGACCGGTTCGTGATCGGAGGGAACAAAACCGAGACGACCGCTGCAAATGGTGCGAAACCCTAAGGAGCGCCATGTGAGGAAATGGGGAATAGAATTCAGAAGAGGGTTTGCTTTGGTTGCTACAGAGGACATTGACTGTTAAAGAGAAAGTTCGGAAAGTGACTTTGAGATGTTTCAGGGTTTAAGGGCTTTAACAATGGGAAGAAGAAAACAGACTCGACAACGAGAAGCCGAGAAGCCGAGGGTTTTAGGGGCTTCAATCATATACGTTCATGTGTAACGTAAGTTTTACGGGTAAACCAAAACGGCACCGTAGCTTATTTTAATCATAAAATTTATCAACCAAAACGGCGCCGCAGCTTGATCGAGAAATAATTACTCAATATAATTAAACTTTTTAACTAATATTTAAAAATATTTTTAATAGATCTTAATATAATTTCATAAAACAAAATCTGATTAATATTTTATTTATAATTTAAAATATTTTATATAATTTATTTTTAAAAATACAAAACATTACACATTCGTAGATAGAACTTATTTACTGCTTTTATACGGTAATACTTTCAAAGCATCACAGAGACTGACACAAACGAAACTGAATTCCTCAACTATTTGCATCGATATCCAGTTTTCAACCAGAGATCGTAATGGATTTGACTTCAGCTTTCTTCACTTCCTCCTTAGGTACAGTAACGGTAAGAACACCGTTTTCCATAGACGCTTTAACCTGATCCATCTTGGCGTTCTCCGGGAGCCTGAACCTCCTCAAGAACTTCCCACTGCTTCGCTCCACGCGATGCCACGTGTCGTTCTTGTCTTCCTTCTCCACGTTCCTCTCTCCGCTGATTTGGAGCACTCTGTCGTCTTCAATCTCTACTTTCACTTCCTCCTTCTTCAGGCCTGGAAGATCCGCCTTGAACACGTGGGCCTCAGGTGTCTCCTTCCAGTCCATGCGAGTGTTGACGAACGCTGAACTTTCCCGAGGAATGAGCGAAGAAGAGGAAGGGAAAGCGAAGTCCCTAAATGGATCCCACGAATCCAATGCGGAGAATGGATCGAAGACACTGCTTCGGCGGTTACCAAAGATGCTTGGAATCAGCGACATTTTATCTAACTGAGCTCCAAGAACACGCTATTCGTTGATTATTGTTGGATGGTTGAAATGTTTGTAGCAGAAAATCAAACTGATACTAATTACTTATTTCTCTCGGTGATGGTGAGCCCTGCATAGGTCAGGAATTTATAGCGGAGTAGAGGAGAAATTCTAGTAAATTCCCGTCCTTTCGCGTTGGGCTTCCTTTAGCTAACCTTGAACTTACCAGAATATTCTGGACCTCCAAGAATAAAGATAGTATATTACAATGGACCAAACTTCTGTTAATTGTCAACAGTAATGTTCTTCTTATTCTCTAATTTTTACATATTTAATTACGAATAAAACAGAGAATAAAATAATTAAAATAATTTTTAAATAATCTTATACTTTTATTCTTAAGGGTGTGTGGCGACAAATTAAGATAAATAAGCGATAAAGAGTGAATGAGATATTATAATATTAAAATATTATGAAATTATTGACTATTTATTAAAATATTGTTATCAAAAATATATATTATGCATTGACCTGAAGCTAGATAATATAAGAGATGTTAGAGATTTTTTTATTATTGATGAGCTTATATAGAAAAAAAAGTTATTAAATTCATCTACAATTATAACGGTGTCCTGAATGTAATAAAAAAGAATTTCACAATTGGTAGACATGTCGTTCAACTGTTACAATTGTGAATGTAAGAAGAAATGAGATCAAAACAATATTGTGTGTGAATTGAGATGTTGCCCATTAGGCTCCTCAGATGGAGTTTCCCTCGTATTTCAAAAAAAAAAGTCATTTAATTTTTATTTTAATAATCATAAAAATGAAATCAAATTTGATTCATTAAATTGTTATTTTGTTAATGAATTTATATGAAGCATATAATTTACTAATTATTGTTTTTATATAAAAGGTATCTAATATATGATTAATCATTTGAATATAACATTAATATATAATTAAATCATTTAATATGTGTAATTGAGTTAAGAAAATTAAATATTTGCAATTTTATATTGTTTATTGTTGTTGATGGGAAATAATATTACAAATATTAATCATATTTTATGAGTAGTAAATGCATATTCATCATCCTATCTTAGTAGAAAATAGTATATGAATTTTTGAGAGAATACTCATTATTCAATAACTAAACCAAACCAAACCAAACATACTCAAATTATTGCCTAAGCAGGGTATGGAGAGGGTAAAATGTACGCAGTCATGCCCGTATCTCCGATAGAGATACAAAGACTGTTTCCTTATAGACTCCCGGCTAAGGTAAGAGCAAACAAATAACAACAAACAAACAAACACAAACAAACAAATACCGACAACAAAAACAGGCACAAAAACAAACATAAACACATAGAACAAATAGACCAGACTAATGCAAGGACAATCCCTGTATAAGTATAATAATATATGTATATGCATGGAGACTATAACCGATAGAATGCATATGAAAATGAAATTATATAAATAAGTAAAAACATGAAGAAGTAAATAGGTGAGCAGGCATAAACAGGGATAGAAAAAAATTAGAATCAAGAAAGTAAAAAAAAAATCTACCGTCTGCTATCTATTATAGCAGAGGTAAAACCTAGTCATCTCTTATATGAGACTCTAATCCCACCCTAAACGTTTTCTGCTTATCCTGGGCAGAGGTCGTATCCTCATGGGACTTCAGTAGAAGGGCAAGTGGTCGTTAGAAGGTACGGTCGACCGACATACAGGCTATCCGCCGCACTAGGAGTCTATAGTCAATATGGAGCCCTGTGACTCTGTGAATGACAGGTCGAACAATAAACAAAAATAAACACATAATACATTTACTACTGTAGACCACTCTACGGATCGACTTGTAGATCTTTGTCTCCCCCACTTCAAATCACAAGTCATGTTCTCAGAGCAATCTAAAGCCCGCTGTACCTCACACGTCCCTACGCTCCCTATAAGTCGAATATCGAAATTCTGCGTCGCCAACTGTTTCTATCTGATGTCATATCCTCAGATAGATTTAGCGCCTCTAGGTCCAATCTGATATGCTCCTCCCATGCCCTCCTTGGCCTCCCTCGACCTCGCTTTCCTTCGACTTGGATCCCTTCAATTCGCCTGAGTGGTTCCGTCACACTTCTCCTGCTCACGTGTTCGAACCATCTCAATCGCCACTCCCTCAGCTTGTCACTAATAGTCGTGATGCCTAACTTCTCTCTGTACTCCCTACTTGGTATTCTATCTAACATCGTACAACCACACATCCATCTCAACATTCTCATCTCCGCTACTTCAAACTTTCGTACTTGCGCCACCCTCATAGACCGACATTCAGAGCCATAGAGCATAGCCGGTCGTATGACCGTCCTATAAAATTTTTCTTTCAGCCTTAATGAAAATTTCCTATCACATAGGATTTCATTTGCCGCTCTCCACTTCACTCATCCAACTTGGATGCAATGAATTACATCGCTCTCAACATCTCCATCCTCTCGGATGATAGAGCCTAGATATTTAAAACTATTCTTGTGGGTTATCGCGTAAGTTCCAATCCGAACGTCTTGTCCATCGTCCTCTGAACTCTGTGCAAAATTGCATGCCATGTACTCGGTCTTCGATCTACTTAACCGCAGACCGTATGACTCCAGAGTCTGTCGCCACATCTCGAGCTTCCTATTCACTTCTGCTTTCATCTCTCTGACCAATACAATATCATCTGCGAACAACATACACCACGGCACCTCATCTTGTATATCCTGCGTGATGACATCTATTATTATCGCAAAAAGAAACGGGCGTAAAGTTAAACCTTGATGCAACCCTATATCTATCGGAAAATACTTTGTCTCTCCCACTGGCGTGCGCACATAGGTTTTAGCGGCCTCGTATATATCCTTTATAGTCCTAACATTGGTACTAAGAACATTCTTCGCTTCTAAACATCTCCAAATGACTGCTCTTGGCACACTATCATATGTCTTCTCTAAGTCAATAAAGACTATATGTAGGCTTCGCTTATGCTCTCGATACTTCTCCATCACCCGTCTTAAAAGATGAATTGCTTCAATAGTTGATCGCCCAAGCGTGAATCCAAATTGATTTTCTTTCACTTGTACTATTTTACGCACTCGTTGTTCAATAACTCGCTCCCACAGTTTCATAGTATGTGAAATTGTGAGTGTTTAAACGTTATGTATTATCACAAAAAAAGTTATTTTTGTAACGTGTGTTATCATAAAGAAGGGTGTAAGACTCTTGATATGCTTATAATTGAATATTGAATATTTATAGTTACGTAATGATATTGTATCCAAAAGTTGTATTTTTTTAACATTAATTTATTAATTTAATTTTAACATATGTCTTCATTTATTTTTACAAAAAAATGAAAGGAAATTTAAATACTCATAATAATTAAACCACTTTAGAAAAATTCAATGATCCAGTTTAGACTCGTATTGGATTGATTTCTAAAATGAAGAATTATACCATTTTTTTAACAAGCATTTCAAAGTTGAAAGAATAACTGAATTAAAAAAAACATGTAGCTTGGTCAAAGGTGATGTGGAGCTTTTTTAAAAAGTGAGTCATGATGTGAAATAACATTTTGCTTAAAGAGTATTAGCATGAGAAAGATAGGAGAAAATATTGAATTACAAAATTAGTAATAAAACTTCTTTTGTTAATGGTCAGGATAAAAGTAGAAATGTTGAAAATGATAGTATTCCTACCTAACAAAGGAATTTTGCACCTTATGTTAGGAAAATAAGAAGACAAATGTTTAATTTTTTACCATGAATAACTCCTAAAGCTTAGTCTTTAATCCATAATGCCTTACAATCTAAAGAAGCGACTCGTAATGTCGATATAGCCATGACTAGACAGTGGTATGATTTAGGTATAAAATTCAATGAGGCCTGATCTTATTATTATCAGCATATGGTAGATGTTGCTGATTTTTATGGTCCATCATACAAAGCTCATTCAATTGATGACTATAAAGATAACTTTTGAGTAGCTCTACTTATGAGATAAAATTTTATTTGGATGAAAGAATAATAAATTAGGTTACTTTTAAGTGTTTAATCATGTGTGATGGTTAGACAAATAAAATATAAGAACCTATTATTAATTATTTGGTTTATTTTACAAAGAGGACAATATTTTTTAAGTCTATGCATTTGGCTTTTTAGGAATGTCAATACTCTATTTCATATATTTGATGAAGTTGTGAATGAAGTTGAGCTAGAAAATATTGTTCAGTTTATTATTTAAAAAGATTCCGCTTATAAAGCAACTAGATGAAGATTGCAAAACATGCATAATTCTTTTTATGTAACTCTTTGTGCTACACCTTGCATTGACTTGAAGTTGGATAATATAAGAGATGTTGGATATTTTCCTATTATTGATGAGATTGTATAAAAAGCTAAAAGGTGACTAAATTCATCTACAATATATGTGTGTCCTAAATTTAATGATAAAAGATTTCATCTAAATGTAGGTTTGTAACTCGAATTTTGAGTCAATAGGTGAGTGCAACAGGATGTGAAAGGAATTATAACACATTTGAATTTATCCATTCCAAAAAAGTAATAAATTAGAGCACAAAAGAGTGAACTACTTGGTTTTTATTCGATACAATTTAAACTTTCAGAAAATGTGTGTTATTATCATTATTAAGTTTCATATAATTTATAGTAATTTCTTAATAATTTAATTTTATTTATTTACTAAGACTCTTTACAAAACAAGTAATTATATAGATTCAATTTCTAAGGTTTGATAGATGAGAGTAACTTGGAAGACAATCTTAGATGAGAAAATATTGACTTGTCATTTGATGCAATAAATTTGAATAATAATGATGATCAGACTTTTCTCAATAATCAAAATTTTGTATCAAATGAGAATTATAGTCAATTCGATTTAATCAGGTATTTAATTGAATGAAATTTCAAAATTTTATTTCTCTTATTCTTTTAATTTCACTCTTATTTAATGTATATTAAATTTTATATCGATAATATAGATAAAACTGTAAATTTTATTATTATTGGCTACTTCCTTGATATAAACTCTTATTGTAAATTATAACAGTTAGAGAGTCATAAATATTTATTATTTATTATTTGATATTTTGATGTAATTATTATTTATTATATAATAAAATTATAATATTTTAAATACTTTGTATTATTCTTAATTTTTATTTATACAATGATTAAATATTGTTCATATTATTATTATTATTATTATTATTACTATTATTATTATTATTATTATTATTATTATTATTATTATTATTATTATTATTATTATTATAAATATGTAAAAATAATATTAATAAAATAAATATATTATTATTTTAATTTTATATTATTATGATTTTTTTGAGAATTAATATAAATTATATACTTATATAATACTTAATTTTATTATTTAAAAACTAAAAACTAATTTATAAATTTTAAAAATTACTTAAAACGATATCTAAAAATTAACTAATACCGATATAATACTATACTAATATCAATATAATGTCATGTTAAAATCAAATTTGCTACCGATACTATTAGGATATAAGTGTTGTACTGCTATCTTTTTCAAACAAAACTGATAAAGATTGTTACCTTGCAGATAATAAGAAATGTAGAAAGTAAAGAACACCAAGAATTTTTACTTGGTTCGATAGCCTCAAAGCTATCTACATCCAAGGTTCCCAGTGATGTGGTTCCACTAGTATGAAAAAGAAGACGAGAACTTTAAAGTCAAGGGGCTTTTGTAATCTGTAAGTAGTCCCTACAGAAAATAAATTTCTTTTTAGTTAATACTTTTGTCCCGAAGTCTGAAGGGTTTTGCTCTCCTGTGATTTTCTCCAGGTTGAAGAAGCTTTGCGCTATTCTATCTCTCACGAAATGGAGCCGGACATCAACATGCTTGGACCTCTCATGCAGGATCAGGTCTTTACTCAGGTACAGTGCACTTTGACTGTCAGTGTAAATTATTGTTGTTGCTAGGTTAGCTTGAATTTCTCTTAGGATGCTTGATAACCATGTTAATTCTTTGACCCCTTCTGTAATTGCATAAAACTCTGCTTTTGTAGTTGAGAGTGATACAATTGATTGTTGTTGTACCTTCCAACTGATTGTGTTTCCTACTAGTGTAAAGTAGTATGAAGAAATTGATTTTCTTGTGTCTTTATCTGCTGCGTAGTCTGCATCTACATATCTATGTAGGCTTAGACTGTTGATTTTAGCTAGCTTAGCTTTAGTGAAACACAATCCATAGCTTAGGGTTCCAGCAAGGTATCTGAAGACATTCTTCAGTCCTTACCAGTGCTCAAAACCAGGATTGGACATGAACTTGCTTAGAATGCTTATAGCATATGCAAGATCGGGTCTGGTACATAGCATCATATACATGATGCTACCAACTCCAACATCATAGGGGTAGTTTAACATAGCTTTATTTTCTTCTTCAGTTTGGGGGCTCTTACTAGCAACTATCTGAAGACATGAGCTTATAGGAATAGAAGTAGGTTTTGCCAATTCCATGTTAAGCTGAGTCAGTACCATTTGGATGTAACTTTATTGATTCAACCATAGTTTTCCTTCCCTCTTATTCCTTATAATTTGCATCCCTAGTAACTTCTGAGCTTCTCCCAAATCTTTCATTTCAAAATGTTTGCTCAGAGTATTCTTCACTTTAATTATTCTACCTAGCTCTTTTCCAGTAATAATTAAGTAATCTGTATAGATCAGCATAAAGATGGCCTCTGTCCAGCCCAAGCTCTTGTAGTATAGCAGTAGTCATAGGCACTTCTGACAAAGTTCATCTCACTTGCTATCTTATGAAACTTCTTATTCCATTGTCTAGGTGCTTACTTCAGCCCATATAGGGACTTCTGAAGCAGGCAGACATAGTCAAACTTATCTTACGAAACTTCTTGTTCCATTGTCTATGTGCTTACTTCAGCCCATATAGGGACTTCTGAAGCAGGCAGACGTAGTCAAACTTATCTTTGTCTACAAAACCAACTGGTTGTTTTATGTAGATAGTCTCCTCTAGCTTTCCATATAAAAAGGATGTCTTAACATCCATTTGATGGGTTTCCCAGTCATAAACAGTAGCTAACACTAAAATGAGTCTGATTGTCTTAAATTTAACTACTGTTGAGAATATTTCTTTGTAGTCAACTCCTTCTTTCTGTTTATACCCCTTAGCTACAAATCTTATCTTGTAAATTCTTGGTTCAGCTTCTGGTATTCCTTCTTTTAGCTTAAATAACCATCTGTTCTCCATTAATTTGACTTTATAAGGTCTAGTCACTAAAGTCCAAGTCATATTCTTCATTAGAGAATAATACTCATTTTCACAAGCCTCCTTCCACTGTTTAGCATCACTTCTAGTCATAGCTTCTTCAAAAGTTTTAGGAGCCTTCCATTCAATAGCTTTAGCCACAAGATAAGCATATTTGTAACATCCCCTCACTTATGAGAAGGGCATTTTGGTCATTTTGAATCGGTTTAGGATTATTGAAAGTGTTTTTGACATATTCATGCATTCATATATGCACATGAATAATAAATAGTGAATTTTTGCA
>JANQBM010000001.1:25750160-25769450 GCA_025594535.1 Erythroxylum domingense | reverse complement strand
TTTTTATAACAAATTAACTTTTATTTCAGTTTTTAAAAAATTGCTATTTATAAACAATTGAAATAAAAATTAAATTGTTAAAAGTTTAAAAGTTTGTATTAAATTATAATTTAAATATAATTAATAGAGATTATATTCATTTAAAAGTTTAATTAAAATTATTAAATAATAATAATTAGTAAATAAATAAATAAAATAAAATATTAGAAAAAATATCAATTAAAAAGCAAATAGGGAGCAAAATGGAAGAAAAATCAATCAATTAATTTATAAGGTAATATAACGTAATCTTACCGTTAACTAATAAATGGATTGTTTTATTAATTTATAAATTTATATAAAAATTTTTCCAGTTTTCCACTTTCTATCATTAGTAAATAATTAATATTTACCAAAAAATTTAAAAATTAAAAGAATCTAACTATAATATTATTACATTTAAAATTCTTTCAAAATTTTTAAATTCGTTACTAAACTTGCTTTTGTCACTAACTTATTTTGTACAGACACGAGACTTGAGCGAGTTCTGATATGTCCGAGGCCGAGTTTCACTGTGCTTCGCCTGAATACAAATTCCGATATGAAATTCGGCGCTCATGGCAAATCATCCGAGGTAGAGATTTAACATTGTTCATTTATCCTATTCGAGGCTGCCCGATCTCGTACGTATTTAGTTTGCTTATAAATTATATCTTCTTTACCAAACCCTGTTGCACTTGTGTTCGCACTCAATTCTGTAAGTTTGTGTCTTAATGCTCATGAATTTTCTGTTTCCAATGCCTGATGTTCAAGCTGATTCAGTTCAGGTCGGAGGAAAACTGTGATCCCACAAGGACAAAACATACAAGCTTAGGCAATGAAATTCAACAATTCAGACCAAAAAGACAACACCAACTCTACATGAGATAAAAACAAACAACTCAAACATAAACCGAACCCCATCCCTTTCACTTCCCCTCATGTTGTGCCTTCCTCTGAATTTCCTGCCCAACTTCCTTAGTCTTCTGTCCAACGAAACCAGCCATGTCCTGCATGCGCCTCTTTGCGAGGTCAAGCTGCTCCAGCACGGTCTGACCGGCCAGTCGGAGATAGTTCAGGACCCATGACAGCGACGTAAGTCCTGTGAGCCCGAAGGCCCCCGAGGTCAAGAACGAAGTGACAGCAAAGGCAAGGACAAGAGCAGCAGGGACAAGAATGGGACTGAAGAGTAAGAACACGGGGGTGGCGATGGCAAGCCCGATGAGGGTTCCGACGAGTGTTATACCTGCAAGTGCGAGAAGACCACCGCCAACTGGAAGCATGGTCACCACAGCCAAAACTTTCGAAGCTGACGGGCCTCGCTGTTGTGGAGGAACAGGACCACCCTTGAAGCCGGCTTCGAAGCGGTGGTGTGGGTGAACCTGGACTTGATGTGGCGGTGAACGTTCAGCCATTGTTGTTGATAACTTCAAAGCTTGTCAAATTGAGAGACACAGAGAGATAGGAGACAAGAGGAGATGGTAAGAGAGGGAGTTGGGTGATGGACATTTAAGGAGGAAGAGGTTTTCTGCATGATGACACGTACGTGGTGAGATGGTGAGCTAAGGCTTTGCATGAGAAACAAGTTTCAATGCTTCTGAGGAGGGTACCTTTATCTTCTCTTTTCAACTCTGCACAATTTGTCGTCTTGTTCCTTTGGTTTCACACGACATGAAACTGCGGTGAGCTTATAATGTTTTATTATCAACGTCATTTGCCTTTTTCATTTTATTAAATCAGGCACGGGAAGGTATAGATTAACAAGAAACTGCAATTGTAGTATATAGAATGAGAATAATATTCAAGAGACGCGGATGTAGGTCGGGTCCTTTTGTCCCGAAATCGACTAGGTGTTCGAGTTTGATAATTTTGTACGGGGTCTTTATATTGAAAGTTCGCATAAGATACGCAAATTAGCACAAGTTCAGCCTATTAGATATTGGAATGGCAAAAATTGTTCCTTTCAGTTTGGTCCAACCTAAATTAATCAGGATTTGAATAGGTTCAAATTTTAAAAAATTTTAAATTTTGGGATGAGTTATGGCTTCGTCTATCCGATTCGGCCCACCTCGACTCAATTTGAAGTTTAAAATAAACGAGATAAAATATTGTTTTAAATAAAATAATATCATTTTTAATTTTAGGTTAATTATAAAAAAAGTTCAAACTTTCTTCAATTTTTAATTATAGCCCGAATTTTAAAAAGTAGCAATAAAATGCTTAAACTTTCAAAAAATTTTCAATTCTAGCCAGTTAGGTTACAACTTGAGAATGACGACTAAGTGGGTGAGATTGTCTCAGTTTTGTTGAAACAACGTCGTTTTACTATCATTAAGAAACGACGTTGTCTCATTAATTAGACTGACTTCTCCTAATGATGTTGACGTGTGTAAGTAGTGAGGGTTCATTAACACATCGCGGTGTCATATTAGTGAAGATAATAATGAGATATACGTCGGGCTAGAATTAAAAAATGAAAGTTTAGGAATTTTATTGCTACTTTTTAAAGTTCGAGTTATAATTAAAAAATGGCTAAAAGCTCAAATTGGGGCTTAACTTTTTTGAGTTTGATTAGTTTTGGACTTAAACTTGCAACTTGCTCAAAGAAGGTCTAACATTTTATAAGTCTACTCAATTTAAGACTTTTTTGGACGGAAATTAAGGAGTACTTTACATGCATTGTTATAATGTACAACGTGGCACTGTTACTATTTTTTAAATGCCACATTTAAAGGAGTAAAAGCTTGCTTTTTAACCCTAAATTTTGTAAATTTCCTAAAGTAAAAAAATAGAAACATAAAAGTTATAAATTCCCACCGTATTCCCTCTTTGACACATCTTCACCATTGTCCATTCCGCACTTTAGTCTTTGTGCAAGGGTTGTCTTGCTTGGTTAATGCATCAAAATCGTCACCTAATCTGCACTTTTTCCTTCGTTGAAGGGGTTATCTTGCCTGGTTGTCGCTTCTTCACCGTTGCCTGATCCACGCTTCCTCTTAATTGAAAGGGTTGGCTTGGCTGGTTAACTCATCGTCTCTTGAAACTAAGGTAAGTCCTAGAATTTAGTATTAGCCATTAAACTTAAGAGCGGTAAACCATTTGATCATGATATTGGTAAAAAGAAGAAAGTACAAACGTTAGAGAAGCCTGAGGAAGATAGTATAAATGAGATGGGCAGAAACAAATTGGTATTAGTTTCATCTTCAACCGAAAATAGTCAGGAGCATTCACCTTGAACCACTATCAGACCATAGAAGTTACCCATTATTTAACCTCATGTGCTAAAGAAAATAATAGAAAACTTCAAGTACGAAATGTTTTTAAGAAGTTGCATATTAATATTCCCTTCATATACTAATTTTTTTAAGAAGATTATCTCTAAAAAAATAAACTTGAGGGTTATGTTATGTTCCTTTAACCAAGGAGTGTAATGTAACTTGCATGACCAATTACTTGTAAAGATAAAGGATCTTGGGAGTTTTATGATTCCATGCCATTTTAAAGCTTCTATTGTTATTAATTGTTTATGTTTGCTAGTGTTAATCTAATGACTTTATCACTTTTTAAGTAACTTAGAATAAGTGAGCTTGAGCCTACTATAGTGTCCGTCTAACTTGTGGATTAGTTTATAAAGAACCTAAATAGGGTAATAAAAGATCTACTTGCTAAAGTAGAAAATTTCATCTTTCCTACCAATAAGAGCACAATAGAAAAACAGTTGATCCCACTAAATCTTAATTTGATGCTTTGTAATAGATAAAATATGTTGCCCTCCTACATCCTTTTTTCTTTAAATGTTAAGTGGTTGTTCTATTAAAGGAAAAGTTAACATGTGACACTTGCAACTCTAGTTTGATTACTAAAAATTAGGAAAAAAATATTCATTTTAAAGAAACAAAATGTTAACTTTTTAAGGACGATTTATTGATTAATTTCCAATATTATTGGTGCATAATTCTAACATGTAGTCCTTTATTTCAATAGAGGATTTTATTAAGGGAAGAAACATTATTAGGAAAAAAAAAGAAAACATCAAGTAAGAAGGAAATGAATTGTGATCATATAGAGAAATAATCTTTTTTAGAGTTATTCTTAGATCCTTGTGTATATATACGAACCATATGGATGCATAGTCGTTGCCTATGGTCCAAATAGAATTAAGGTCTCAAACATTTTGTTTACGGACTAAATTATTCATCTCTCAATAAACTTGCTTTAAGAGAGGACTAAGTTTTTTCCTACTTCTTTTATAGGTCCAACTATGCATTCCAAAGAAATTCCTTATAGTAAAAAATCATAGATATCCATTATTGAATTGACTCTCTATAAATTATTCTAAGTGAGACTTTAACATAGTGCTCCTTTATACTCTTAATCTGAAGGGCATATTTTTAAAGTAATTTAATGAAGATTTTGAGATTTGTGCTAATCACATAGAAGCTACTGATATAAAGTATAAAGACAATTTCTTTAGTTGGAGTAATTAAAAAAATGGGGAATTGGCACATAAGAAAAAATTTAGATGGGTTTTGGCCACTAATGACTGGTTGGATGAATTTCTACAAAGCAAAACAATCCTTAGTAGCCCTCTCTTCTTAGATCATTCTCCAAGTATCATTCAGAACTTAACAACAAGTTAGTATAGGGAAGCTCTCCTTCGCTTGATTGAATATCTTAGATCATTTGTTTGTTTCTATTGTTTGCAAGCTTTATTTTGTGTTGAAGAGTGTCCATAATCATCTGACGTCCTCCTTCTTTGTAGATTGTGATTATCCGTCCATCTATGTAAGTCGTCCAACTAATGTCACCAATATGTTTTGCTTTACTAGTGGGATTATTTGTGAGGAATTTTTTTTAATTGCAAATGAGGTAATGTTTTTATGTTGTTGTTTGCAATATTCTGAGTATCATTAATGATAACATAAAGCTCTTATTTGAAGTTCTAGTAGTAACTTAAATATGAAAGACTCTAATTACTAGTAACTTAAATTTGATGTAACAATTGAACAATGATTGCATTTAATATGGGTATTTTTGAAACACTGAGGCATAATAAATCATTGGGTAGGTATATAGGCTAGAAACCAATGATGCAGCTCCCGTGAGGCTTATAGGTAAAAAAATCCACGAGCCTAGGAGCTACCGCGAGAATATGTTTCTCGATTCACAGGTGTAAACAATGTCACGTACCTTAATTAACAGAACTTAGTAAGTTCTTAGAAGAGTTATATATATATATATATGAGGTTAGTAGGAAATGTCACTAACTTTCATGTTTTGTGTTGTGCTTCAATTTGTCACTTTCACTTCAATGTTTCCTGTCACCTTTCACCATTCTAAATTAGTTGGATAATGGAATTCTTATGAATATGTTAAGCATCATGTGTTGTCCTAGGCTTCAATTTCTTACTTTCACTTCACTGTTTCCTTTCAACATTCTAACTTTGTCTCTCCCTTTTCTTAGAGTTGCTCATTTCGATTTAGCATAATGACATTTGATAAGGTAACTCTGAGGTTCTACCATACGGGGTGTTTTGTTAATGTGGCTAATAATGTTTGATATGAGGGTGGTTTTATGGATAAAATTCAATTTGATCCTGACTTACTGAACTATTTTGAACTAGTTGATGTACGTAAGAGAGGTGAGTATAACAATGTGAAAAAGATATTTTATCTTATGCCTGGTTTTGAACTATGTAATAGTTTGAGGGTTGTACAAGATGATGCTAGTATGTTAGATATGGTTAGTCAGATGATGGGAACAGGTGGTATTGATATTTATATTAAACATAGTGTGGATACCCCTATTGAAATGATTGAGAATGAATGTAATGAGGTTAATCAGGGGAATGTAGTTGAAGATAATAGTAAGGATGTTAATAATGAGGGGTTTGGAGGTAATGTAGGTAATTTAGACAACGTGTTAAATGTGGATGATGAAAATGATGCAGATATGGAGAATGAAGATGATACAAATATGGAGGTTGAAGAGGATGAAGAGGATTTAGAGCAAGAAGATGAAGTTAATAGTCTGAATGAAGATGACGGAGATAATGGACAATATGAAGTTGATACAGGTGATGCAAATGAGGCAGTCTTGTCTGAATATTATGACAGTGATGAATATAGAGAACTTGTTAGTGATGTAGATGATATGGTAGATGATGTTACTAGGAGGAAAAGAAAATACGCTGTTTATGATGAAAATGCAGTTAAGCCTTACATTGAAGTAGGGATGATTTTTCTTAATCATCTGAATTTAAGCGTGCAATGAGTTTGTTGTCCATCAAAACAAAGAGGGTTGTCATATTTACCAAAAATGAGCCCAAATTTGTCCAAATAAAATGTAGGACAGAGAAATGCTTTTGGTACATATATGGAGCATTTGAAAGGAAGTTGTAGTCATTTCAAGTTAGGAAATTCAGGAACAGTCATGATTGTAATAATGTATATACAAATCCTAGGATGAACACTAGTATCTTATCTGACTTGTTAAAGGATAAGTTTACAAAGGAGCCTTCTATGAAGAATGATGATATCAAATTTTACGTTAAGGATTGCTTAGGTGTTGAAGCGTTCATGAGTATGGTGAAAAGAGTAAAGAAAAAAATAGTAAATAATGTTGTGATCAACATTGAATAGGAGTTTAGGAAGCTTTAGTCTTATGCTGAAGTAATTAGGCAGACCAACCCAAGAAATACTGTTACATTGATAGTGTCTCGGCTAATTCCAAAATCTCCACCTATATTTGAAAGAATGTACATATGTTTAGAAGCTATTAAACATGGGTTTAGGCATAAATTCAGGCATTATCTTGGCCTACATGGATGTTGGCTGAAAACTAAAACTAAGGGTGAACTTCTATGTGTTGTGGGAAGAGATGGAAATAATCAAATGTTCCCTATTGCTTGAGTTATTGTTAAAGTTGACTCGACAGTCACTTGGAAGTGATTAATTGAAAGGCTAAAAGAAGATTTACCTCATTTGGGCTTCGGATTTGGTTGGACTATAATGACTGACTAACAAAAGCTAAAAGTTTCACATGAGTCTTATTTTTACTTTCATTGAGAGTGTAATTGTTATAAAATATGCAGATTTGTGTCCACATGCCTATTCAAATGGTTATGTTTTCCCTTGTAGGGACTTGATAGAGCCATTGCCGATTTGTGTCCAGATGCTGAGCACAGGTTTTGTGCTAGACATGTTTATATGAATTAGCATGGAAGAGGACATAAAGGGGAAGGGATGAAGGAGCACATTTGGAAAAATGTGAAATCCTTCACAGTAAGGGAATATGAAGAAAATTTGGCTAAGCTAAGAGCCAAAAAGGATAGGGCAGCAGTAGATATTGAGAGATATGCATCAATTCAGCAATGGTGCAGGGCTTTCTAGAAGGAAGATTTTATAATTGAGTTGATTGACAATAACTTACGTGAGGCCTTCAATAAGACTCTGTGATACAAGGAAAATGTCATTTTTGGGGTTTTTTGAGCATATTATAAGAGAATTGATGAAAAGAATTGTGAGAAAAAGGAAAGAGACTACTAAGTGGAAGGTAAATTTAGGGCCAAGAATATGAGAAGTTATTGAGAAGAGTGTTATGATTACTCAATATTGTTAAGTACATCATAATGGAGAAGGAGGGTATAAGATTGATCATGGATAGAACAAATATTTGGTAAGGCTTCAAAACAAAATATGTTCTTGTAGGAGATATACCCTCTCTAGCATTCCTTGTGCACATGTCATATCTGATATTAGAGACAACAAGGTTAATATTGAATAGTACACTTCTAGTTGATTATGGAAGACTGAATATGTCAAAGCATATGGGAAGGCAATTCAACTGATGCCCGGTATGAAGGACTGACCCATTAGCAATGATGAAACTATTAGGCTACCAGAATTCAAACAAGGACTTGGTAGGTATAAAACAGTTAGGAAAAAGGGCATTGATGAGCCTCAAAAGAATATAAAAGTAACCAAAAAGCATAATCCTGACCATGTGTCTAGGAGGGGCATGATCATAACATGTAGCCACTGTCATACAAAAGGACACAACAAAAGAGGTTGTCCTTAGAAGGGTATAGAGGTAATTTCTAAGCTATTTTTTCCTTTTTGTGGTACAACTAAGATTTTTTTCCATAGTAATGGTAATCTTCTAGGTTTTTGTTCCATTCTCACTATTATTAATAGCAGGTTCCAGCCCAGTTTCAAAATTCGATCCCAGACCAGTCAACTCATTTCTATATGAAGCAAAACACAATGAACTCATATAGTCAACCTTAAAAAACATATCTATTGTTCAAACCAACATTGACATCCCAGTAAGTGCCTCTAAATCTACATCTAACAATGCTAAAAAGATTAAGAAAAGTAAAAGAAGAGCAAGTGCCTCCGTTTCTACCTCTGCCTCTGCCTCTGCTACTGTGTTTACATCTACTGGTGCCACAACTACTTTAGGTAATGCCAACACCTCAAGTACTGCTCATGTATGTGGAAGTGTAAATGCAATAGCCTTAATTATTCTTTCAACACCTGAAGGTGCGTCAGAAATAACAAATATCTATACATCTTTAATGGCCACCACAAAAAAACAAACCAAAGGGAGAAGATGGCCTGGTTATGGTATTGCAGATGATGGAAGCAAATTGAGGATGTTTGGTGCTAGAAAATATAGTCGAAATTCTCAAGCGAAAATTACCGAAAAAGGTCTGTCACATACTCTTCTCTTCAATAAGAAGCGGATAAGAAGTTCTAGAAACAGATGGAAGGGATGGGGATATACACAAATGAAACCACAAGGTTACATATGCTAAATTTAAGTGTTAAATATTTGCATTCTGATTAAACATTAATTAATTCATACAACTTAACAATGTTTGCATTTTATCTACAGCCTAAAAGGAGAAGTCAAAGACTATTATACCTTAGGCATAAATCAGTAAAGAGGAAGGAAGTTGTTACTGCGCATGTAAATCCAAACCAAGAAAGTCAAACTGCATCTTCAAAGGGAAAGGAGAAAATGTAAAATTTAACATTTAATTGTTAGTGAACTGAACAATTTTGTGATATTTGTGTACTGAACAACAACAACTTGTAAGGATCTTGTTGGCATTTACATGTTATTAATCAATTAATGTAATGACTACCAATTTCAGTTTGAATTGCATTTCTTTTAGGTTTTTCCCTTTTTGTTGAAGTTCATGAATGGTTATTAAAGGTGATGGAAGCTTAGTTGGAATTGTCACATTCTCTGTAATGTTAAAAGTTTTCAAGGAAAGCTTAAAGTCTATGGTATGAAAGAGATGATAAGCTTGTTGTAGTAAAGTGTTGGTCCCCTTTATTTTCATCGTTTAGTCTTGAATTGAGATCAGATCATCAAGTGGCCATTTTATGTAGTATATCATAAACTAATCAATGTGAATTGCATTTCTTTTAGGTTTTTTCCTTTTCATTGAAGTTCATGAATGGTAGAACATGTACATTGTTAATACAAAGAATTGGAATTATAGGTTTATTAAACATATTTGTCTCCTCATCAATAATTTAATAACTAATAAAACAACTTAGCAGTTGTGTTAATCATTGGAGCTAAAGTACGGATGACATTTTTTAGAGTAGTCAATTGTTGCCTCTTTTAACTCCTTTTGACTACTAACCAATACTCCATCTCTATTGAGTAAAGATCTTATTTTGCCACTAATCCTCCTTACCACATGTTGAGCCATCAAACATCTTTAGGCTAGTACATTAAACATTTTTAGGCTAGTACATCAAACATCAAACCTGTTTAGGCTAGAACATCAAATTACGAATACAGCAGATGTTGAAACATCTAACAATTGCACTTTCCAACATCAGGTTAAGTGAATTACATTTACACATTGTTCTAGTACATCAAATCATTTCCAGGTAAGGCTTTAAAGGTATAACTATTATTTATATTGCCTTCATTGCTTAGCTAACACACATAAGTAAAACTACTAAACATAAGCTTAAACAAGCAACAAATTTCCAACACTTTGATGAATGTATTTCATTACTACTCCTCATGGCAACTAACTCATTCTTCAACTTCAAATTTTTTACAATCTTTTCATCTTGCAAAACACCGCATCCAGAGCCTCACCCATCGCCAGTCCCAGGCTCCGTCCATCGCAAGTCTGAATTGAGTAAAGATTGGAAAATGTGAGAAAGTTGGGGTTCGTTTTACCCTAATAGTCTTGATTAGGTAATGTTAGAACGTCGTAGTATTATGGAGTCCCCTGTCGTTTTGTATTAAGTAATTGTGCACGTGTATAAGACTTCAATTTGGGAATCCTTCAAATTAATGAAAAAATTTTAAATTTCTCAAAAAAACTCTTACATTTCAGCCTTCAATAGATTACTTTGACGATATAGCATCTTCTCTCTATTTTTCAGCTCTAAAATAATATGTCTTAAGCTTGGACAAAATCTTTAATAATGTCACTCATAAAATATGCAAACATTTTCACTATACCATTAAAGAAAAAACATTAATTCCTTAATGAAATATATGAACATATTTAGTTAAAACAATATAAAAATGTACTAAAATTATCAAAAAGATTCGATAGCTATAAAACCTTCTTCCTGGATTTTCATCAGTCCATAAAGCCCATCAAGGTGTTTTTAAGTTACAAAAACAATATTTAGCCTCTTCGTCATAACCCCATTTAACTAGGTAAGTTGAAGAAATCAGCTTGTGTGATCTCAAATCAAGCTTATAACTCGTCCTTCTATTGCCAAAGATGAAATTTTCAAAAATTTTAACCCAACATAAAATTGCAACCAAGAAAACAACAAATTAAATTCTCTAATCAACCTCGTTACCTTGAAGAACTATTACTTGAGCTCATTCTCAAGTATTACAGCATAATATTGTAATGTTGATTGTGCAACTAGTGATAGCTAAATGATGTTTACAAAACTGAATTTGTTTGTTCCTAAGAATCTGCATCTCTTCCAAGAATGCCATATTTTATCTTAAACCCAGCAGATAGAGATAAACAAAATATGGATAACTACCAACAAAGTTAAACCAAGTGACATAATTCATATCTTGCATACAATGTCAAGTAGATGGGGAAGAGAAAACTTGATCGTATCCTATATACAAATGTATAATAAAATTGCGCATGAAAACAATTATAATCTACATGTTATTCAACCATATAATAAAACTCATTTAAAGAAGATAAAGTAATTTACCTAAATGTAACATTGTTGACAAAAATTTCCATAAAAAGGGAAAAAAGGCAAAGGAATAAAGTGAAGATTCAAACATCATAAATTATATACAAAAATTAGAAGGGAGCGTGAGTTATTACCTACGTGGGTCTTCAATCAGAGCACATATATGTTTCAGATCTTCAAAAAACCTAACCGCTCATTCACCTCCAACGCCAAAAGAGAAAGCTCACACTACGTAGAAGGCACAAGTGAGATTGGAGTGAAGGCACATGCATGAACTGATGATGCATGCAGGGATTGAAGTGAAGCCACAACCGAGAGAAGATAAAGATAGTGAAAAAGGCTTTTGAGAAAAATGGTTGATTTAGGGTTGAAAAGTATAAATTTAAATGAAATTAATTTTTTTTCTTAAATTCCACTTGGCCTGGACAATAACTTATGTGTTCTTAACGTGACATCTAAAAACTAACTGACAAGCATGTAACGGCGCGTATAAAATACATCCTAATTTATGTCTAAAAAAGCCTTAAATTAAGCAGATTCGTGAAATTTTAGACCTTCTTTGAGCAAGTTACAAGTTTAAGTCCCAAACTGATCGACTCAAAAAGGTTAAAGCCCCATTTTGGGCTTTTAGCCTTAAAAAATTGAGAAAAGTTTGAGTTTTTTAAAGATAATTAACCCTTAAATTTTTTAAACAATATATATATATATTTAATTGGGAATTAGCCAAGATTTGAAATCTTGAGTTCGATCAGATTTTAGATTAAACTCAAAACTAAACACAAAATTTCTGAGAACTTGGACCATGTCAAACCTACTTAGACATAATTTAATGTTAGCATATTTAGTCTAATTAGGGATGTCAAATTTGGACCTGCTAGTCTGATTTGGGCCCGGGTTAATCGGGCCACGGGCCAACCCAATCGGTGGCCCGACCTTTACTTCAAAATTTTTTTGACTTTTTTCTTTTAAAAAACCCAGGCCATGGTCCAATTAACCTGTGGTCGGGTCACGGGCCACCCTAACTTGTTGTCGGCTCATTGACATTCCTAAGTCTAATTTTAATTATACTCAATTTTTGAATATTTAAATTAATCAATTTGATAAAAAAATTCCACTAATTATGAAAAGTTGGCTGGATTTAACATAATCAATAAGTTATTATAATTGTAATTAAACTCTATTTTAAATTAAGCATCTCGATTTAATCATTATTAATCGTATTAATACTTTAAACATATTAATTCCGAAATTATAAACTATATTCAGTCGAAATTTGCAATTCTTTAATTTTTTAAAGTAGAGTGTTGTGGGCATTTTAACTAAAGCATATCTAAATAGTAATTATAAATTAAAATTAAGATGCTAAATAAACTTATAATAATGGTCAAAACCCTAAGCTGTGCCTTCGTGTCATTAAATGATCCGTCACTGCGTTATTAGATACATGAACAAGAAGGTCAATTTAAAGAAGCGAACTCAAACGGGCTTGTAAGTTCGGCACGTGACATTAGTGATAGGCCTCCAAGCCTAAGTCCAACATAAACCAAGAAAATAAGCGCAAAATGTACTGAAAAAAATGAGACAATTCACAGTCATCAATTTGGTGTAAATCCTTTTTTAATATCTTTGAAAATTTTGAAATTTATTAACTTTATATTTCTTATAAAATTTAATTTAAAATTCAATCAATCAAATTCTTTTTTGTCAAAAAACAAATTTTAACTTTATTGTTTAATTCAAATTTTCTCGTCAAGGAGTTATTATCGACATTTAGAAGAATACGTATATTAAAACGTACTATGTTTCAATTCTTTAAATTTTCATCACTATTATTATGTCTATAAATATTTTAAATTGTATTATGTTATGTTTGATAATAACTCGGTAATGAATCTCTTCTAGAAGATCATTTGAGAAGAAGAAATATAATGTAAGTGTACTTGAATCCATAAGCAAAAATGAAAGAAGTTTTGCTGAAAGCGAAATAGTACTTCTAATAATGTAGTTTTCTAATTGAATGCATTCGAATTCGCAAATGATAAATGAGAACTAATGTAATATTGAATAAAAATTGTTCTAATACGTCAATTAGGGACCGTAACTATTTAAAAAATCTAACGGGTGTAATTATTAATTTAGCTTATCATTAACTTGTTAATTACATCTCAATAATTCTAAACGTGTTTATATATTAATCTCCAAACTTTTATATTAGATGACATGGACCCTCAAATAAAATTAGATCTGTTTAATTAGGTCTTTAAACTTTATAATAGAGATATGTATATGATTATTTACTACAATTTGTGTACGTCTACATGTCAATATGCTTTTGTAATTATATATTGCACATGGTGCATAGTTTAAAATTCTAACAATCTCCCACTTACAGTGCACATTCACGCGCTCACACAACAAACCCACCAATCATATACAAATCTTTGTATCCAATCTTTATGTGCATAAAAATGAAGATATGCCATCTAAATCGATCTGGTCCATTAGTTTCAACAAATAAAGGGGCAATCATTGTCAATTTTGCAACTAAACCCATAATGATTTCATGCATTGATTTAAACGACATAAATCAAATGATGATGTGTAGCATAGAAATTACATGTAATGTGATCTATACATACTTATTTCGAACTGATCCAACCTTAACCAAATGAGATTGGATTTCAGAGTAAACTATACAAAACTTGAAAAACATTCAATATTCCACTTATTTCGTGACATCAAATTTAGTATCAAGCATAAAGAACTCAATATGAATTGGAACTAAATTAAATAGCATCAAATGTATCAACACTTATATAAGATACATGTTCATGAAAGGCCTTGGCTAGTTGGCCTTAGTAAGTGGATCCACAATTATGGAGTTTGTTCTTATAAACTCAATACTAACAAAACCACAATGAACTCTTTCTTTCACAACAAGAAACTTAATGTCTATACGTTTAGGTATATAAGAGCTCCTATTTCTATTTGAATACAAGATTGCTACTTTATTATGACAATATAACTTGAGTGACCTTTCAATACTATTAACTATTCGTATTGTCGTGTAATGAAATTGCATAGCCATATAGCATGATTGAATTCCTCGTAATATGGAATAAATTCAGCCTCCATAATGGAATATGCAATGAGTGTTTGCATGGCCCTCTTATAAGAAATCACACCTTCGGCTAATAAAAATATATAACAAGATGTCGATTTACAACTATTATGGCATCCAAAGTTGGAATCAGAAATTCAACGATCTCAAGTTTTTCTGACCTCTCATACGTGAGCATATAATCATTAGCCTTCTATAAATATTTGAAATTTTATTTTCCTATTACCAAATTTTTCTTCCTGGATTGCTTTGGTATCTGTCAAGCATTCCAACAACATATATGAGGTCAGAGTGAATACAAACCTATGCGTATATCAAACTCCCAACTGCCAACACGTAAAGGATATTTTACATAAACTTGGATTATATTTCATTATTTGGACACTGCTTTAAGCTGAATGTATCTCTTTTAAACACAGGGTATCATGAGGTCTATAATTTTGCATGCCAAATCTATGCAATATCTTTTCGATATAACTTTTTGTGATATTCCTAGAATTTCATGTGAATAATCACATTATATCTAGATCCCTAATATGAAGGATGCTTTGCTAAGATCTTTCATTTTGAATTGCTCCAAAAAAGATTTCATGGTTTCTTTAAGTAATTCCACATCGCTACTAGTAATCAAAATATCATCCACATATAGGACGAAGAAAATGAATCTACTCCCACTAAAATTATGGTACACATAATCTTCAAAAACTTTCACTTTAAAGCGAAATGAGAGAACAACCTGATCAAACTTTTGGTACCATTAACGGGAGCCCATAAATGGATTTCTTAAGTTTACAAACCGATTGGCTAGTTTCCTAAGAAGCTAACCCCTTTGGTTGTTTCATATAAATTATTTCCTCAATATCTCCATTAAGAAATTGTCTTTAGATCCATCTAATGTAGTTTAAGATCAAAATACACCACAAGTGCAATAATAGTCCTAAAAGAGACTTTCGATAAAACTAGAGAGAAAGTTTCTTTACAACCGATTCCTTCCCTCTGAGTTAATCCTTTGACAACAAAATGAGCCTTATATCTCTTCACATTGCCTTGTGAGTCATTTTTGGTCTTAAAAATCAATTTGCAACCAATAAGTTTCACACCTTTAGGTAATGGGACAACATCCTAAATGTTGTTGTCTCTCATGGATTGCATTTCCTCACCTATGTTCATAATCCACTTACGAGAGTTGGAACTTTTAATTGCTTCATAAAAGGTGAGTGGATAATCTCCCACTAAGTCAACATTTTCCTCATGTTCTTAAAGAAATACAACATAATCATATGTAATTTCACTTCTCACTTCCCTTATGGATTTTCTTAAAAACACTGGTTCTACTTGAATTTAAATTTGTTGAGTCTCATCCTCATGCTCCTTATGAACAATGGATTAAGAAATGATCAGATGATTTTGATAGATAGGATGCTTAACATTATCATGTATTTATACCGGATGTTGTTGAATCATGTTAGGATTTAAAACTTAATCGTGATTAGCAATAACTACAGAAGAGGATCATTGACCGACATCTCTTCAAATACAAACTCATTCTTCCTCCCAAACTCAACATTCTTAAAGAACTGGGCATTTTCCATCTTAAAGAATGTTTTTATTTTAGGATCATAGAACTTAAATCCCCGTGATCTTTTAGAGTATCCTACAAAGTAACTACTAATAGCTCTTGCATCCGTTTCTTTTTATTTAGTTTATAGGCCCTTACCTCAACTAGACATCTCCAAATGTGTAAATGCTTTGAGATAGATATCTTACTTGTCCATAACTCATAAAGGGTTCTGTTTGAAGATTTTGTCAGAGTTATATTCAGTATGTACATTGCAGTCTATAATGTGTTCCCCCGTAGTGAGCAAGGTAAAGTTAAGGGTTCTATTTCATCTATCTACTACTCCATTCACATTTGGAGAACCCAATATTTTGTATTAGGGGATAATCCCACACTTACTTAAAAATCGAGCAAATGGACCCAGACATTGTTCACATGATCTATTGTACCTTTGTCATGTTTACCACTACAATCAGTTCTTATGGCCCTAACAGTTTCACTAAGTTGATTTTCAACTTTGTTCTTAAACAACTTGAAAGTGTCTAGTGCTAGCAGCTTCTCATTAATTAAATATAGGCATCCATATCGAGAGTATTGTCTATAAAAGTGATAAAATATTGTTGACCATTTCATAAAACTGTAGAAAATGACCCATAAATATCTATATGTATCAACATTAAGATATCATTGACTCTCTTAACCCCTATTTTTTCCTTGTTTGAAGTTTTGCCCTTTATGCACTCAACAAAAACATCATAATCTGATTTACCGAGTGTTTCAAGATTCCCTTTTGACACAAGCCTGTCAAATATCTTTTTAGAGACATGTCTCAAACACTTATGCCATAAAGATAAAGACTCATTTAATAATTTGCGTTTAAAACCTTTGGTTTCAACATCATGGGACCTATTATAAGAATTTACCGCATCGAGTAAATAAAGGTTATCATGATAAGATAAATTACTGGTTTCAACAAGCATAAACTTAAAATAAGCATCTCATTTTATGTTTCTAAATGAATAAACATCAATTTTGTCCAATACATAAATTGAAACCAAATTCTGTTTAGAAGATAACACAATAAATATGTTCTTTAAGTCTAAATAGAAACTAGTGCGTAATAACAACCAAGAAGTTTATATGCCTAAAACTTCATTGGTTTTCCAGCTTCCATTTAGATGTATTTCCTAAAACTTCATTCGTTTTACAACTTCCACTTAGATGTATTTCTTATCATCACTAAGCCTTCGATAATTTAGGCAAACCTGCATAAATATACTTATGTGATTCGTTGCACTAGAATCTAACCACCAAGTATATTTTGGTACTGAAACCAAATTAACTTCAGTACAAACAAGGAGTAAAAGACATATCTTTTTTACTCGCCAAGCGTGATATTTGGCACAATCCTTCTTCATATGAGAACAACCCTTACAAAAGAAGCATTTCTTTTCTTTATATCTCTCGGATGTATCCTTATGTTTCTTTTGTGATGCTGATACCATAATCTCTTAGCTTTCCTCTTCTTACCACATTATGAAAAGGCTGATCACAAATGAGCACTTTCAACCTTGTGTTGTCCCATCCTATCTTCCTCTTGCATCAATTGAGACATAAGCTCATTTAATGTCCATTTTCCTTTTGATGATTATAAATCACCTCAAATTGATTGAATTTTCGAGGAAGAGATATCAACATTAAATGAACGAGCAAGTCTTTCAATAACTATATCTCGAGCAAGTCTTTCAATAACTATATCTTTAATGTCTTTATTTTTCTCACAAAATGGAACATTTCAAGTATAGACTCCCTTATGCTCCTATTACCCTTATACCTCATGAATACAAGTTTCCTTAAAATTGCACATGTCTCCACCTAATCTATTTTGGCTAAGCGCTTCTTAATGGTGTCAAGGAATTGCTTAGAAAATGTTTTCTCAAACATAATATCAAGAAACATCTTTGGAATAACGTTCTTCATGATTATAAGATTCACGCGATTAGAGCGATCCTACCTCTCAAAAAACCTTCGATCCTCGAGAGAGGTTTGATCTATAGGAGATGTTGGATGTGACTCTCACAATGTCAAGTTCAAATCTATACATCCTAAGACTATACTCACCTTATTTTTTTAAGTCATAAAGTTGGTATTACTAAGCACTGAAATGTTATTAATGTTGACAATAATAAAATAAGCATGATCAATATTAGTTGTATAAAGAAACACAATCAGCTCACATGTAACCATAACCAAGTAGTGATTAATTATTCAATATCATCCCAACCCATGATAATCAGAGTGATATCGAATATAGTCTTTGAATAAAGAACCGACTCACGAGTATTTTTCTTGGTGTAGTGATCGAGTATTGATGATAAGAGCCAGTCTGTTACTTAGCCTTCCTTTGGGCCAACTTAGCACTCATAACAACACCTAATAACCATCACACACTCATTACCATGTATGTATATAAATCTATGCCAAATAACAGTCTTCCTTTGAGTTGACATATTATTCATATGAACAAAAAAACACACCAATACCTTAATAATTCACAATGAAAAAGTTTACACGATAGAGGTCACTTTGGTACCGCTTCAACTAATCAAAGTAAAAAATTAAGTATACTTAATTTTGGAGTTATTTAAAATTAATCACTAAATCCATAAGCAAACATGATATATGCAACACCAAATGCACATAAAATAGGCATAATTAATCCATATAAACAAAAACATAACAACTAAAATTATGAGTTTGTTCCAAAATATATCATGCCAAAATAATAATAATTACTGTTATTGTGGTGCCAAAAAAATGATAACAATCATAAAAAATATATTTATTAACAATGTTTGCTGATCTAAAATGAAGATGACATAATGCATATGATAGCTTGTGGTCCAAAAATATTACAGTTTTCCCAAATACTCTCCTAATCAAACATGTAGACCCAATTTCATATGCATGAAAATGTCACTTCATGACTGCGTTCAAAGAATGGAAGACTTTGTCATCTTTAACTTACTAAAATAACGTTCCTAAAGTAAAAGGGGCCCGTTAAAAGCACCAAGTGTAAAACAAATAAAAGAAAAAGTGCACGGGCCATGCTACAAGGGAATAGCTAAAGTAAGCAAATGACAAAATTGCCTTGAAACAAAACAGCACAAAATAATACAACTTTGACAACTGTGCCACGGTCGTCTTCAACCTTAGTGAACGATTTGCATACCTTTTTTTAAATTTAACTTATAGCTTTGAAATATAACTTCATCACTTAAAGCCAAATTAAGTGATGAAGTTATATTATGACTTTAGTTATATTGAATCAAATTAATAAGCTAATTTGCACAAATAAAGCCAAATATTGATT
>JANQBM010000001.1:25732412-25744655 GCA_025594535.1 Erythroxylum domingense | reverse complement strand
CTTCTCTTATTGTTCCAATTTCTTTAATATTAATAATTTCACCTTCAGAATCATACCAGTTGATAAAAGAATCTTTAAATAATTTTATATAGCTTTCAAACAAAACAAGGTAGCTGGTACAGATTCCTTCACAACTTTAGGTTGGCGAGAATAAATGTTAGATTAATCTAATGTTGCCTTTGATCCTGCAAATGATTGCATGGTATTGATAAAAAGATTATAAATACTTTATTTAAAAATATAATTTATAAATTATTATGTACATTATAAATAAAATAAACCTGATAAATGGATTGGTATCGATAGAGCACTAAGAATTGGTTTATATAGTTAGTGGTGCAGTGCTGCTTCTGTAATGTTACATAGAGATTGAGACTGCTGTAAAGGGAAGTGCTTGATTAGTCTGCTTGTAAGCAAGGAAGAAGAAGTAGATTTCTGGCATAAATTGCATTTGTACATCAGATTCTACTCAGGAAGAGATGTCCTGAAGATAATATAAATGCTTCTATATGTACTTGAAACAACCTTAATTAGTTTAGAGTTCTCACCTAGATAATAACAGGCACAGCTTCCACTCTTATCTGTAGTTAGGATATATTCAAGGTAGCAAATGATGAGAAACCCTGGATGGGTTTTCTTCAATTCTTATGATGATCAACTATTGCAAGTTGCTACCATCTCCAGTCTTATGGTCACCACAATAAGGGTCATTGTTCCAGAAGCTAAGGTTTTGGTCATAAAACCCTACTCCATTAATGTCCCTTCTTCCAGGTTGTGGCATTTCATTGCAGGCATAGCGGATCAAATCAGCATTTGTAGCGTCCAGTTCCTTCTGGAGTCTGAAAACTTGCCTTTGGAGAACTGAGATTGCACCAACACAGCCATAGACAGGATCTTTCATCCTTGCTTCAGCTTCATAGGCAAGAGAGTTCACAGCATCTTCTCTTTGGTGAGGGAGTACTTCATTCAGGAGCTTACTGACATTGCTTGCCCCAAATATCTTGTGAACATTGGCAAATTTCTGAGGCTCTTCTGGAGGAAAATATGGTGCGAAGATGCAATCTGGGAGGCATTTCCTCCTCAAGAACTTGCAAGCTGCACATGGAGAATTGGAGTAGCTGGAGGAAGCCATCCACTATAAATATTCTAGCTACCTGCAAAACAATATTGATGAACTATTAAAAACTCAGTTTACTGTTACTTTATAAATTTCAAGTTTGTAGGCGGAGAAGTGTACTTATGCAAATCTACCATCTTCTTTTCAAACTTCTTTCACTTTTTTGGCCTGCAAAGCAGCCTTTTTCTTGAACTTAATTACCTGTGGGTAATTTTTTCTTAAAATTTACTTGGAAACCTTATGGAGTCCTAACTCACAATCAGGTAACAAAAACCTGTGGAATATTTAACTTCGTGATCGTTTTATAGATTCAAATCTCTCTGTCACTTCGCTCTTATCTCCAAATTCTCATTCCTAGGATCATCTGCAGAATTCTTATAAGATTGATATATAGTCAATTCATATCAGCTGTGAGATCTTACTGGTCCAATTTCAATCTTCACTGCTAATATTTTAGGAAAAAAAGGGAAATTTAGTGGCATTTAGAAAGAAAATTTTCATATAACAGAACCATTAATCACCTCCTGTAATTCTGAACAAGTTTTACTAAACGATGAATAAGTGAAACTGAAATTGGATCGTATAGGATACTTGTGACTTACCTTTTAGAACTAGGGTTCTTAGATCAGAAGAACTGGGGAATATTACCTATCCCCTTGTGTAGACTCTTAAAAGATCTATAGCTTGCTAGCCCCGACCAAGGATACAACACTATATATTCCAGTGAAAGATATGAAAAAAAAAAGTTACTTATTATCAGATAGGTAAGAGTTCAAAGAGGAAACCCTAGCTGTAGAACACAGAGATGAACCTGCAAAAACAGCGACAAAAGGTGAGGAAACATTAAAGAAGAAAAAGGGAGGCAAAGAGCATTTCAGTGAAGAGGAATTTAAGTAAAGCAAAAGACAAGTGAAATAAACGGGGCAACCAAAAAAACAAAAAGGATGACATTGACACTGCTGGTTATAATAATGCCAAACACTGTTCAAGAACTTGGGCAATTAGCTTCACTTATAAACCTATAGATCAGCCATTAAACCTCTGCATATACTGCAATACAAGTTGTGTCTAAGTCCAAGACTCTCAGATGGAGTATCTAGCCAAACAGACCTTGAGTTTCTGAAAATTTTTCCCTTGTACCTGCTGCAAATTAATCAGCACGCTTACAGGTTTCCACCATAAATAAGAAGTAACACGAATATAAGAATCCTGGTACAGTAAAGGTACCTAAAAACATAAAGTCATCTCTTGAAGCAGTTAATGTCGGTTTACAATCGTACCAAAGAATAATAATTTTTAATTCGTCAGAAGGGGAATAACCATATCTTGTCTACATGCAAGGGGAATTGAAGAATACAAGAAAAAATGTGAAGTAGAAGAGGGGACAAATATGGAGGAAATTAAGGAAAAAGTAAGGGAAACATCACTACAATAAAGTAAACAATAGGTTACGAAAAAACAATGTAGCTAATTGTTCCAAAAATGTTGTCAATTATCATGTATGACATTTCTGTTTCGTCACACGAAGCGTTACCAATTTTCTCTAACTGAAAATTATAGGCAAGGAAAATAAAACGTAATCAACAATTTTTGACTTTGTCCTTCGTAGGTATATGTTGTTTTGCTACATCTTTTTAAAACATAGCAATTAATTATTTGCTACATTTTTAATAACGCATGGACATGTTTTAATCTATGATATTGAGTAATACATTTTGTATATAATCTATCAAAATGTTTTTTATTATTATAAAATTAAATTGTAAAGAAATATTATTAATTCAAAATGTCGAGTATTACATATATAAAGTAAAATTATATAAATATCAACAAATTTTATCGATAAAAGTAATATTATATTCAAGGATGATCATTTGTTCTTATACAAGATATTAATAACAATTTGAATATTTTTATAAACAAAACAATAAATAAAGAAATCATTTCTCAAATTGGAATATGTCTCACATACTGACAAAGATGCTCATATTACAAAAATATTTGAGCATAACTCAGATGACTACTTAGTGTTGTCGAAGTCCATAAACCTGTAATTATCCAAAAAGGTTAGTTAAAATCAACTAAAAATATTGCGAGGGTATTAATAAACTAAGTATTTGATTATGATTAAAGCAAACAGCGCATAACTTTATCATTTACAACATAATCACTTATCAGTTGCATCTTCATCTACTTTGTAATTGGAGAAAAGATATTACAATTAAATTATAGTACATATAAGAAGTGATAGAATAAATTTAGGAGATAGATTCAATACCCTTCACTTTCCTCTTCATTTTCATCACAATCCAGGCCAAGTAACCTTTTGAATAACATATTATATTTTGCTAATTTAGCTTAAGTTTCTTCTCCCCTAATTACTTTAGTTTTTATTATAGTCTTAAGCTAGCATGTTGTTTTCCCCTTGAAGGTATTCAGTGATTGTTTTATATGCTAAGGTTGAAACATTTAGCTTAAGATTGTAGCTAAGGCCTTTCACATAACCAAAATCAGTACTAAATAATGTATCACAAATCTCTTTGGCAATGAGCTTATTCCCCTCAGATTTAGACTTTTCCAATAACTCTTGCACCTTATTCTAAAATTAAAAAAAATCAATCCACATATTAGAATTACTACTACATTAACAAATGAAAAATAATGAACAAACTTTTATACCTACATAGTTGCTTTCTACTTCTTCTGGTACTCATTATTTACTATCTTCCTTATAATTATATAGTGTAATCATATCACACTCTTATTCATATAGTTCCTTCTCACTTTGTTTTATGGGGGAAAAAAGACATAATAAATAATATAATTTTTTATTTATTTAAGCATAACTCGTAAACATATATCTTCCATATTCATTTTAGACAAATACAAATGAATTTAACCCTTGATTATAAGGTGTTTTCAATTTTGATCTACTCACCTTTGCCTTCTCATAATTTTCCTAAATCAAGTAAAAAAAAGCATAACCTAGTTGTTAAATCTTTTAACAAGATTAATGTAAGCAAACATAATGGCAAAGAAAATAAACTTAAACTTTCAGGTCAAACCAATTCACTTGATAATATTGCAAATTAGACCTTCTCTACAGGATGACCTTGCTGAGCATCAATCTATATTAATAACTTGCAATTTATTATAATATTCATTAGTTACAATTCACAACCTCTAGTTTTACCTCTACCTCTTTTTCTAGTACTAACATTGAAGTATGATAACAAATGAATAATTATAAGAAAATATTAAACTATATAAATAAATATTTGAGCATAAGTCTAGTTGAAGGTATTAAAAATTAACAAAC
Source organism: Erythroxylum domingense (assembly GCA_025594535.1). NCBI lineage: Eukaryota > Viridiplantae > Streptophyta > Magnoliopsida > Malpighiales > Erythroxylaceae > Erythroxylum > Erythroxylum domingense. Next base: position 25,740,219 of record JANQBM010000001.1, on the reverse strand, counting down.
CTGCGCTAATAACTTCGTTGTTGTTTGAGGCATAATGGAGTTATTATGCATGATTTGAAAGCGAAAATTTGTTGTTGCTATGTTGTAGAAATATTCTATAAGAGGTTCTATTTCCTATTGGAAAAAAGGAATTTGATAAAAAAAATTGAAATATATATAGACACAAACACACACATTTAAAGGTATAGAAATTTCAAACCTGCATGACTTGAAGGTATAGAATGGCATTTTTGGGTAGGAATTGAATTTATGGCATCAATTAAAGTAACTTGGTCAAAGGTGCTGCGATTAAGGAGAATTCCTTAACAAATCTTCTATAATATCCTGCCAAAGCTAAGAAACTTTTGATCTCTGTAGCATTCCTTGGTGGCTTCCATTATAGAATGGCTTCTATCTTCTTAGGATTAAGTCTAATCCCATCTGCTGATGTGACATGACCAAGGAAAGAAACTTCATCAAACCAAAATTGACATTTACTAAACTTGACATAAAGTTATTTATCCTTCAAAGTTTGCAAAATAATTCTCAGATGCTCATTATGCTCTTCTCGGTTCTTAGAATAAACCAAGATATCATCACTGAAGACTACCACAAATTGATCCAAGTAAGGACAAAAAATACGATTCATGAGATCCAAAATTGGAGCATTTGTGAGTCCAAAAAGCATCACTAAAAATTCATAATGCCCATAAGTTCTAAAAGTTGTCTTCGAGATATCTGCTTCCTTTACTCTTAATTGGTAATATCCTAATTTCATATCAATCTTAGAGAAAATACCTGCACCTTTAAGCTGATCAAAAAGGTCATCTATTATAGGCAGTGGATATTTATTTTTTATAGTCACTTTATTCACTTATCTGTAATCTACACATAGCCCAAGAAACCCATCTTTCTTCTTGAAAAATAACACAAGTGCACCCTAAGGAGACATACTAGGGCGTATAAAACCATTTTCAATAAGTTGTTGTGGTTGGAATTTTAATTCCTTAATTAAGTATTATGGGTGCCATCCGATATGGTGTAACGAATACTGGTGTTGTACCAGGTATCACATCAATAGAGAATTCAAATTTTCTTTCTGGTGGTAACCCTGGTAACTCCTTAGAAAATACATCCTAGAAGTCACATACAGTTGATATATATTGAATTTTAGGATCATCCTTTCTAGCTTTAAGAACATAATCTACATAGGCTACACACCTCTTTCTGATAAACTTTTTTACTACTGTTGTTGATATAATATTGGAGAGAAAATTTGACCTTTCGCCAATAATTGTGATATCATCGATCTCAATTGTTATAAGAGTGATTATTTTAAGATGATAATCTACCACTACAGTCTGTTTTAAGGAACACATCAAATTTGTTGAAAGCTAGTTCAATCAAATTACCAAGAAATTCATAACCTTGTATTCTTAACAGGCAATTCTTGTAAACCATATTTACCACCACACTATGACCCAAAGGATTTGTAACGAGAATATCATATTCAAGAGTTTCAACAAGTAACTCCATATTTTCAGGCAAAGATATACATATATAAGAAAGTGTACAACCTGGGTCTATTAATGCACGAACAGAAATGTTAAAGATAGTAAAAGTACCCGCAATCACATCTGAACATCCTGGTTATCACGAGCCCATAAAGCATATGCGTGAGTTGGAGTATGGGTATTAGTTCTATCAATTGTCTTTAGTGTGATCCTCCAACCACTAGCACCAGAACTAGCTCTCGTGCTTCTACCTCTGCCCCTCAGAGTTATAAGAATTGGTCTCTCTGCTTGACTAACTGTTTAATACCGTCTACTAGGGCAATCTTTCTGAAAATGCTCCATATATCTACATCATAGGCATGCTCCCATCATCTTCCAACACTGTCCTACATGTTTCTTCCCATAATGATCACATAGGAAAACTACTCTATGTCCTGATCCACCTGTTGTACTAGCTATAGATGAGGCTAGTTGTCCTGCCCTAACCATTGATCTCTGATTCTGTGCTAATTGGCAGTAGGATGCTAGTGTTTGTGCTGGAGCCTAAGACCCTGAACCCTTTTGCTTCTTACTAACTGAGAAGGTTGAACTAGATTGTCCTTGACTCCTCTTCTGTTGTTCATCTATTAATCCATTTATGTTCATCAATATTAGCCCTTTCAATCCTTAAGGTTGCTTTTACCATCTCTCCATAATTCCTAATCTATCGTGCAGCAAGGAATTTCTTGATGTCATAGTAGGGGCCTACTTCAAATCTCTTACACTTATTTGCTCCCGTAAGAATTAATCTCTGCGTACATACTCAATCTATCAAACTCTTTATCATATTCTGATGTTGTCCTATACCCCTATCTCAAATGAAGGAATGCATCCCTCATTTCATCCTTATAAGTCTCCTTTACATATTTATCTGCCAATTAGGACAAAAAAATACTCCCAAGTAAGATCCTGTGGTGGAATAAGCATTTTAATTGACTCCCACAATTGATATGCTAGTTCCTAAAAAAGACCATCTGCACATTAATTTCTCTTTTGGTATGCAATGGAGAATATAAAAAATTCTCTTTATCTTGATTAGCCAAAACTCAACATCTGGAGTAGTAATTGATAAGTCCCACTAAAAATCCTTTGCTTCCATCCTCTTGGCTTTCTCTAATGTAAGTTTATATAATGGAAGCGGTAGTTGTGACTGTACAGGAAGTGCAATAACCATCTGTTTTTTAATATAGTCCACCGTAATTTGGAAAAACTTTGCTAGATTAGGAATTGATTGACTGGCAGTTGGTGATAGGGGATGTGCTGGTTGCCCCACCGTGCCCCTATCTGTATCACTAGCTGAGGCATAACTTTCCTCCTCTCCCTCAGCGGCTCCCAAAGTGCCTTGTTCCATTCTTCAATCTATAACAGACATAAAGGGTTAATCGATATTAGAGTCACATCATATTCTTATATACTTCATTTGGCATGTACATAATCATAGACCCAAAATCTCCTAAAACGAGCTCTGATACCACTAAATGTAACACCCCGTACTCGATAATGGAATCAGCATATCGAGTGTTACCATATTGTTACATACCTAACATTTTGAACTATAATAACACCTCATTATTCTAGTAATTATTATTCAATTTATAAAAATTTTGAAAGAGTTTCTTCTATTTTTACTTAAAACTTCCTGTAAGAAACTTCAATACATTTCTCATGCACGTTACTAAACTACCCATCTCCATGTCAATCCCCTTTACCAAATAATTTACCTATCGTCCAATACATTTCAACACATCTAAACCAAATTTCATACATAACTTTCATGTATTCATATATAATTCACAGTAAAATCCTGTAAGATCCTTCACTTCTTCATGTCATTTTTTTCTTATGTTATTGGTTTTAATTTAGTTCATACAATATTCAAGACATATTCATCTTACCAAATAGTCAAAAATAATATGTATATTAAATTTTCAAATTCAACATATGTATGCCAATCGGGGAAAACACAAATTATAAGACTAAAATTCAAATTAATCACATATACTACTTCATTTACAATCCAATTAAATATTTTTGATAACAATTTCATAAACCTCCAATTTTACTCAAAAATCCTAAATTACATATTACACAATTTTTAGGAAAAATAGAATTGCAAGAACGCATACCAAATTGATATCCAATTCTTCAAATTAAGCTTCTATCAACTTCAATTTCCCCAATAATTCCTTATTCCCTCTCTTTCTCTTTCTCTCTCTCCTTCAATTCCTCTTCTTTAACTTCGTAATATTGCATAAACATTCAATTTCATTCATCAATGCATGCATCTACACCAAAATCTTGTACTAAAAAAAATCAAAACTCCAATAACTTACCTTATAAATTTTAGATACTATTCATCAAGAACAGTCGTATATCTTTTCTTCATATTTTCCTAAACTTTTTGTTGATATAGTTAGTTTAAGGACCCTAGGTTTATGATTTAGTGTTTAATAGGTGATTTGGGGGTTAAAAGTAAAGAAAGTTGGCTTGAAAATGAAAGAAAATGAAAGAAAAAAGGAGAAGAAAGGAGGAGGCTTGTTCTCGGCTGTCTTTACTTAATAAAAGAGTGTTAGGTGGCAATTAATGTCATGTGATGCCTTAATAACTTTTTTCCCTTCTTTTAAAAAAAGATCCAAAATTAACTTTAACTTTTAATCTATTCTTTTCTTCTTCTCAGTAAAAATACCCATAAGAAAAATATTAACCCTACATAAAAACCTTAATTAATATCATTTATTTCTATTGATATTTTCATATTTGACTTCATTCTTTCTCAGGTTAAACTTTGATCACTAGTCAACTCTTGGTCAAACTTTCAAAAGGAACTTGTTTTGAGCTCTAATTTGACTATTGGGCTATCCTTGAACTCCTTGAACAATATTATCTGATGCTAAATAAAATAAAATGTATTTTGGTTCCCTGGTGTCACTATTCACCTCAAGATACGCTATTCATAAACTAAAAAGTAACATTCATGAAATCAAGATTTTGGGGCGTTACAAATGAGAGAAGAAAACAAATGCTGGAAGTGAGAGAAGAAGATAATTATCTGAGAACTACAACGATGAGAGAATAAGAACAATTGTAGGTGGAATAGACATTGTTTAAGCATAAAATGCAAAGACATAAAAAGAAAAAAATGAAAACAATTCACCAATACGGTGTTTAAGTAGCCAGAACACAAAAGAAGAATCACGAAGAGAAAACACAAAGACATCATTTAAGTAGTAAAAACACGAACAAAGAAGAAGAAAAATCAAAGGAGATCAGTCTCAACAAAATGACGTCATTTAAGTGGAGAAAACAATGTCATTTAAATTCCTTTTATATTCTTCTTTTTTCACTATTAGCATATTTTCATATCCAAAAACTTTTGCTTACGAAATTTATTTCATAGTTAGAAAACGTGGCTGATAGCTATGAGATTTGGAACATATTTGTGTTTTAGTTACCACAATTTTTTACCACTAAACTTTATTATAGTTAGAAAATGTAGCTGATAGCTATGAGATTTGGAACATATTTGTGTTTTAGTTACCACAATTTTTTACCACTAAACTTTATTCCTAGTTGAAAAACGTCGCCAAAAGTTATTAGTTATGAATATCAAATGTAGTCTATTACCAAATTAACTTTTATTACAAAATACTAAATGTAGCTAATAGTAAGTGTTGCTTCAATAGGCTACAATTTAAATTTTTCGTAGCCAAATAGTAACTATTAGCTACGAATTTCAAATCGTAGCAAAAGAAAACTTAGCTAAAAGTAATATTTGGTGTAGCACATTGAAACAATAAATATTAGTATATTTACTAACTTAAAGTATCATAACACGAAAAGAACTATATATAAAGTATCAAAACCCCATCAACAAGAATCATATAATATCCTCTTGTAATTAATTTCAAAGTATTATAATAAGTATGAAAATTTTATATTACTCAATTTAATAGGAAATTGATTCATTGAGGTTTTCTTTCAAATACATACCTTATATCTAAAAAATGGCATAATGGAATGCACATAGAGGATTAACCCTTAGTTCTTTGTGAAATTGATTCAAGCTATCAAATGCTTAAGAGTTAATAAGACACTATCAGTAAATCAATCCATCATTGACAACTCAAACACCTTAGAGTTCAACCACATGCTAATCTTTTATATTGTTTGTCTAAATAATGCAATTAAAGGGAAAATAATTACATGATTAATTAAATTTTATAATTAATTATCATGTAAACCTTATGTTTCTTAATTACATAATTTATTAATAGAGGCTTTTAAGTAAACTTTTCCCTATATAGAAATATTCTTGTTCTGTGAGCTTACTAAATATGGAATCTTTTTAACTTCTATTATTTAATTCAACGATAAAAGAAAAATATAAAATTTGAAATATTAAATACTCAGAATCAATTAATAATTTTTTATAATATATTATGTTTTTTATTTGAAAAGGTATAATATGTTTTGTTATTCGCTTGTGATCGCAATCATTACACTATTACTTATATATTGTCCAATTCCTATCGCTAGAATATAAAATCAGATATTACTCTATCAAATTATAAAATATTAATAAAATATTAATATTATTTTAAATTTTAATTAATTTTGAAACTTTATTATGTACAATCACGTATGATGAGTACACTTAATTATTCATTAATCAATGTTTGAACCTCGACAAAAACTAAGGTAATGTTGAACCAAAAGCTCATAAGAAATCCAATTATTTTTAATTATTGCTAACGTGCTCTTCTAATTATGACATGGGGTCATCAAATAACGTGATGTTGTAGTAAAGACACATATATATATATATGTTCCATGATCAATCATAGGTACATGAATCTACTTTTTTGATATATAGTCCTTTATCATACAAAGACGCGTGCATGAGAACAGACATGCCCTTCTCTTTTTATTAATTCTTATTCCAAAAAGTTATATGAAAGAAAGAGCATCATATATGAAAAAGTAGATTTGATCGATTTGATGACATGAGGACGGTTGCTTAAAAGTCATCAAGAAGAAAAGAATACACAGATTCCTACCTATTGTATCTTCGGTGCTTGAATCCAAACCTGAAGCAAGATTTTCGCAAACTTGGAGACAAAACGCTTAATTTGATGGGAATTATAGACTATTTTTATAGTTGTTATTCAAATAATTCTATTTAAATCTTTTCATTTCAATTGATTTTGTTATAATATAAAAATGTCAATGAAATATTTTTTTAATTTATCATGTATAGTACTTTTGTTTTGACGTATATTATAAATAACTCATTAAGGGTGGTTGCGTTCAAATCTCCTACTTATATTCTCTTAGTCTGTTATATAGGGTTTGCTAATGTAGAGTATCCGGTTAACGTGATTTGCAGGTTATTGCGTTAATTCGAAGGTTTGATACGCAACTTTATTCTTAACTGATAAAAAGACTATTTTCGACCCATAATATACAATTAAAAGTAAAAGTAAAAATAGACAAAAAATAATGATAATAAAGATGATAATAATAAAAAAACAAACAAACAAACAAATAAGTATAAACAAAAGTATAAAACAAGTAATAAAATTAATAATACAAAAAATAGAACAAAATTAAGAATAAGATTAAAAGATAAAATAGGTAAATAAATTCACAAACAAAGAAGAAAACAAGTAAATAAATAAATCAAACAAGTCATTGCACAAAAAATATTTAGGCTGAATAAGAAAATGCTTAGGTTAAATCTTAAATAATTTATTGTCAACAAATATGATAAATAAATGTTTCATCTGCAATAAATAATAAAAGAATTGGATTAACTTTTTAATAATGTAAAATTTGTAATTTTACTATAAATTAGTATCAAGTATGAGTAGACTATCTAATTCTCCAGAAATGTTCAATTTAACAACGAAAGCGAGTAGGGATTACGACACCAACTCTCATATGAGTTTGAACTTCATATTTTTATATGTGAAAATCAGTATAAATATCTTCAGATAGCAAACGTTTGCTAATGAATACGGCATCTTAAAAATTGTAACCTTCCTATGATATATAAGCCACTAATACATTTTTGCCTAAGAAGATCTCGTCGCCAACAGTTGCACCATCCACTAAAACTTGTCCCTTTTAAGGCATTTACCCTACCCAACTTGAGATTTTTGTGAATGTTGTTGTAATGCTTTGGTTAGGTTGACTACTAGCTAACCCTTCGCTCCGATAGACCGTAGATCGAAAGCACCTTCTAAACCACCTCATGAGTCCGAAAGAGAATTAAG
>JANQBM010000001.1:25639432-25652923 GCA_025594535.1 Erythroxylum domingense | reverse complement strand
CTCCTTTTGAGGTTATCTGTAAGATTCTTTGGATTTCTAGTCTAGGTATAAGCTTTGAACGTGACAATTGTAGTCCATGTTCAGCTTCAGATATTCATTTTTGCTTATAAAGAAAGTCAACGTTCACATAGTTTCAAGATAGTGTGTAATTTCTGCCGATGTAATTATTTTAGACTCAGGTTTTGATATATATGTCCTCAGGGTAGCAGAACAAGTAACAGCCCTTCAAACAGCTCTGCCACAAATCACATTAAAGAACCCTCAGGAAAAACAGATTCTACCAGCCCAACGAGCACTCTTTCATCATCATGTGAAGATAATGATTCAGGTGACCTGCCTCTTTTCTCTTGGTCCTTTTCAATCTCCTTTTATACGATGGGGAAACATGGATGTTGTTGTGAAGGTGGATAATAACTGTGATTTGGCTTGACAGTAAGTTGTGCACTATTTGTTGCAGCTGATAGTCACCAGGTGAATTCCAGATATTACTTTCCTGAGTCACCCCAAATGCAGAATAGTTCGGTGATTGGCAAAATAAATGGTGGGCTATTGAGTCCTCATCTTCCATATCCTGGTTCAGGTAGGTGGTGCTTTTGTTTCTAGAATTTGGAATTCCTTTCCTGTTGTATATGGCCCATTTCTGTTCTTCTTCAGATAAATATCATGCATGATTGAGATTCAAAATTTATTTTTAACCTTTTCACCTTTACAGCAGAAAATCGCGAAGTTCAGTCTTCAAATTCTGGTGTGGCTCCCATCTCAGTTCTTCATGGAGATAGATTGGTTAATAATGATAATGCTACTCACAATATTGACTCCCAAAGTCTGACATCCTGGGAGGAGATCTTGCAACAGTGTACCACAGGATATGGTAACTTAGCTTCTCCTGTATCAGCAAGTTCCAGCCAAGCTGGCAATATAGGGATTGGAGGTAATATGACCACGGGTGAGGTTTTATTTCCTGGAAATGCGACCAGAGATAGGTTTGATGGTTCTCTGCCTCTTCAATCTAACTGGCAGGTGTGTTACTGTTTCAATATTCTCTGATTTACTGAGCCTTCCTATGATTGTAGTTGGTAATCGAATAGAGAAAACGTAGTATCTGAGATTGTGCAGCATTCATCATTGTATTCTTGTTTACGTTCTGTACTATTGTTAAAGGAGCTTTTCTCCTGTTGTCTTGTGAAGTGCTAATGAAAAACATCACTTCTGATATCTTGATTGTGTATTTACAATGAGGGGAAGTTTATTTGAGAACTAGGGCCTAATAAGTCTTATAACGTTCGGGTAATCTTCCTCCTTTTAAGGTGCCTTTTTGGTGGAGTTGGCTCAGTTTTATAATGGTATTAGAGCCTACTTGGGCCATCTGCGGATTCTGTAAACTTCATGCATCAGATGTTCAGGCTCTTAGTTCGATATTGAGGTTGTCACAGGTATCTGACCCTGTGGGCGAATCATAGATTTCTAATCCTGTAAAATTCATGCATCAACAAATGTTTCGGGCTCTTTGTTTGATGTTGGGCTTCTCTCAGTGTCGAGTCTTGGGTGCCACTTGTAGAGTTCAATCCTGTAAACTTCATGCATCAGGTGTCCAATCTTAGGTGTGAGTGGGTGCGTTGAAGTGTGTCAAATTCCTGCATTAATTAGGAGCAATATACAAGAAAAGGCCCATAATTCTTTAAGGTTTGGGTTTACAATTCCTCCTTCTGTATGAACCACTTAAAACCTATCCTACACACTTACTGTCGTAGATAACTATATCTATTCTTGGGCATGAAAGGGTGCGCTAAGTGAGTTAATGTCATGGGCATGAAAGGGTGTGCTAAGGGACTTAATATCCCATACCAACATCCATTCCTGAGCTCGAGGATCTGTTTTAATATCCCACGTTGATTAGGAGCCAGAGCCTAGTAAGCCTTTTAAGGCTTGGGCAATCCTCCTCCCCTTAAGTGCCTTTTGGGGTGGAGCTGGGCACAATTTTATTGATCCCAAAAATCTTTAGGACTCTAATTTGTTGATAGCTACATTGACATTTTCTATTTAACACTGCTTTAGTTCCAAAACATTAATTTTTAAAAAGTGAAATATTTAATATGTAAAAATCTACACGATATTTAAAATGAGATCTAAGGACATATTTATCTATGAAATGCAAAGATTTACCTTTACATATTTAATAATTTCCTTGCCACTTTAGTTCTGTGGTTTTAGTTTTCCAGCTAATCCATGTATCATCTGAGAGTTGGTTTGGGAAAATGTTAAAATCCTTAGATAATATGATTTCTGTTTGGTGCTGAATCTGAGTTGTTTTAATTGCTTCTCACTTATTCCTTTGTGGATGTCTGTTCATCTTGTTTTTTAAATTTTCTTTGTAGTGTATGATGCTTCCATGCTTTGAATGTTTCAAACACATTCTTTTGAAAAAAACAATTCGTTATTCTTGCTGCAGGGTTTCATGAACCCAACTTTAGATTCAGATTTGGGGTACGACCTAAGTACGAGGTTATATGAGCAAAAAACACCTGATGGGAATATTCCAAATGCACTGGAGATATTTTTTGACGGTCCTGTCCAGCAAAATGAGCAACTTGTGCAAAACAACCTTCAAGTGCAGCTTGCAGATGAGCAACAGCATGCAACCCCATTCAATTCTGAGAATAACATTTCCATGGAAGGAAATAACAAGTATAGTTTCATTCTCAAGCAAACATTCCTAGATGGAGAAGAGGGCTTGAAGAAAGTTGACAGCTTTTCTCGCTGGATTGCTAATGAACTTGAGGAGGTTGATGATTTGAATATGAGGTCCTCATCTGGTATTTCATGGAGTGCTGTTGAATGTGGGAATGTAGTTGATGACTCATCATTGAGCCCTTCTCTGTCTCAAGACCAGCTTTTCAGCATTGTTGATTTTGCACCTAAGTGGGCTTATACAGACTCTGAAACAGAGGTATCTTGTCTGTTTGTTGTTAAAAATCATCAAATGCTTGCCATGGTATTTATTTATGCTACTGCTTTAATGTGATCATCATATTAAAAAGAACCACTCAGTGTTCCGTAAGAATGATATCCTTTTGAAGTGGAGAGGTCGGTAAAGAGAACTTGAAATGTGGTTGAGCCAGTTGTAAGGAGATGTATTTGTTTGGTTGAGGGACAAGTACTTAAATATGGCTGATTGACGTAGTGCTTGATCAATTGCTAAGCTTGGTAATGAACCTCGAAATTGGGATTGGGCACAGGACAATATGGAAAAATATTACTACTGTCAAGTGGGTTTGTAGTGGCAGCTGTCATATTTTTATTTTAGCTGAATCAGTGGTAGTGGAGTGCTGGAGGGAGAAGGGAAATTAGGGGAGGAGCTGTTAGAGTTGGAGAACAACAGGAAATTGTGGACTTGTGGTAGAGTATAGAAAGCAGAACGGATATAGAAATAGGCTTGGTTGATAGATTTAATAGATCCATTGACAAGTGAATCCTTGGGCTTTAACTGATCAGATTCAACATTTGAATAATAACTTTGCATTTTACATTTTTAATTGCATATTTTAATGTTATAGAGTATGCCAACCTTTTCTCCAATGTATCCAAAAAAGCAACATATGCTGACCTGGCGTGTGTGAGTGACGATCTAACTTGGAAAGGCATCACCGGTTCTTGAATCTCTGACTTTGTTGAACTATCCTAACTGTGGCTTATGTTAATTTCTTTTCCTCTCTCTCACACACTGATCATCGTCGTCATTGTATTTTACTCATGTCTCTTCAAATTCTGAAACTACCACTCTGGTGAATAAACCATGGATTTGTGATGCACTTTTATTTTTTCACTATGAAACAGGTCCATGTTATTGGAACATTTTTGAAGAGCCCACAAGATGTAATGAGATGTAAGTGGTCTTGTATGTTTGGAGAAATTGAAGTTCCAGCAGAGATTTTGGCAGATGGGATTCTTTGTTGCTATTCTCCTGTTCACAATGTTGCCAGAGTTCCTTTCTATGTTACCTGTTCCAACAGGTTAGCTTGTAGTGAAGTGCGAGAATTTGATTTTCGAGTAGGTTCTGCTAAGCGTTTAGATATCACAGATGTATATGGTGGTGATGCCACTGCAACTCATCTTCATCTGCGTCTTGAGAGGTTAATGTTACTCAGATCATCCAATCCTCAAGACCATCTTTTTGATAGTGATAGAGAAAAGAAGAAATTGGTTAGTAAAATCATGTTATTGAAGGAGGAAGATGAAAATTATCAAATGACAGAACCAATCTCATATAAAGATTTTTCCCAAGTTGATGCTCAAAAGAAGATGCTTCAGGAGCTGATAAAAGAGAAGTTGTATTCATGGCTCCTTCATAAAGTGATTGAAAGTGGGAAAAGAGCAAGTGTATTGGATGATGATGGGCAAGGTGTGCTGCATTTAGCAGCAGCACTTGGTTATGATTGGGCCATAAAACCAACTCTGACTGCTGGTGTCAGCATCAACTTTCGAGATGCAAGTGGTTGGACTGCTCTTCACTGGGCTGCGTTCTTTGGCAGGCAAGAAACTCTATTGATTCTCAAATGAGTTTTTTTGATATGGATATCATCGAAGCTGCACTTGCCAATTAGTTGTCCTCTGTGCCTATAATCTTGATTCTTTTTGGCTTTTTAAGATAAAAAAATTTAAAATTTCACAATATTTTCTTTTTGTTTTGTTTTTTGTTGAAATGAGAAGCCATGCTATGAATGCAACTGAAAGATGTTTGGAAAGCATGTTTTTTTCTTCATCTTTTGCAAGATTTGAAGGAAAACGCACCCTATGATTTGTCATTTATGTGTTGACTGATGAAACATCACATTTTGTTGTCTGAAAGCTTGAAGATACATATTGCCTTGCTCCATGCATATACTTTAAAAAAAATTGCAAACAAACCATGTAACCAAGTACGTTTTACTTTTTTCCTTTCTTTCTAAAGTAGATTGTTCAGTAGCAATTTTTTGAGAGTGGTAATCAGGATGCTCTCTTGATTCTCAAAACCATGTAAAACAGAGAAGAGACAGTTGCTGTCCTCGTAGCGCTGGGTGCTGCTCCAGGAGCATTGACAGATCCAACTCCTGAATGTCCTTTGTCTAGAACTCCAGCTGACCTTGCTTCTGCCAATGGACACAAAGGAATTTCTGGTTTTCTGGCGGAGTCTTCTTTGACGAGCTACCTTTCATCCCTTACTGTGAAAGATCCAAAGGATGAAGAAACACCAGAAGCTTCAGGGACGTCAGTTGTGCTATCTATTTCAGAGCGGACGGCTACGCCGTTGAATCACGGTGATGTGCCAGATGAATTGTCACTAAAGGATTCACTCACAGCTGTCCGTAATGCTACACAAGCTGCCAATCGTATATATCAAATGTTCAGAATGAAGTCATTCCAACAGAAACAGTTGGCGGATGATGAATTTGATGTATCAGATGAACATGCTCTGTCACTTGTTGCGGCAAAGGCACGCAAACCTTTCCATTCAGGTGGAGTAGCTCATGCTGCTGCCACTCAAATCCAAAAAAAATATCGGGGATGGAAAAAGAGAAAAGAATTCTTGATAATCAGGCAACGAATTGTTAAAATCCAGGTTTGCCTCTACTATTACATTTTTCTTTATTTCATAGAACAAGATTATTCATATAATCAGGAAAGTAAGTATTAACTGCATGCTTGTATTTTTTCGTGAACTTAAAAGCTGAAACCATCTTTCCTTTTGCTTAAAGGCCCATGTGAGGGGACACCAGGTGAGGAAACAATATAAAACATTCGTATGGTCAGTAGGAATTCTGGAAAAGGTCATTTTGCGCTGGAGACGTAGAGGAAGTGGTCTGCGGGGGTTCCGTCGAGATGCACTGGCCATGGATTCCAATCCACAATCCTTGTCCATGAAGGAGAACGAGTATGATTTTCTGAAGGAAGGAAGGAAGCAAAGTGAGCAGAGGACACAAAAAGCACTTAGTAGGGTGGTATCCATGTTTCATCATCCAGATGGCCGTGCTCAATATCGAAGATTACTTACAGTAGCAGAGAAGTTCCGTGAATCTGAGGTATATCCACCTATAAATGTTATTTAGGAGTGTAATCCTTGTGTTGAAAATTCACAAAGTTATATGATATTGGAAAGAAACGTGAGGATAAAGTAAGTTATATACAAAGATTAAGTTCATAATCTATTTTCTTAAAGTTTTGAATTGATGTATAATGTCATGGTTGTATATAGATTAGGTTCATAATCTGTTTTCTTAAAGTTTTGAATTGATGTATAATGTCATTGTTGTATATAAGATCGTCGGACTTGGTCTAATTTCTCCTTAAGCCCCCCCAAAATCCTTCAATTTCTTTGCTATCTTTAGTCGTTACTCTGATCTGTAAAAATTTCATGGAATGCTAACTGCTTTTTTCTATACATCTTCCTCTGCCTTCTGTCTTCTGCTTTTTGCTTTTTCAGTCAAGTGATGTGGTAGACAACCCTGAAGAGCCGGCTGATGGTGATGAAGAACTTATTGATATCGACTCACTTTTGGATGATGATACCTTCATGTCAATAGCATTTGAATGAACAGGAAGGCTTGCTATCCCCACCTTTAGATAAATTTTCCTAACCCTGTTTTAAACTGTATATGTAGTATCTAACCAATGTAAGGTGTAGCTGATTGATAATATAACAGAAAGGGTTTGCCAACGTGTATTGAAACTGGGAGGTTTATAGTTTCAGGTTTTACAGGCAACTTCCTTCATTTTAAGCCCTGATAGGTCTCTAGTGGTCCTGCATTGGGGACTCTGGTATTTATTTGAATAGAAAAGGATAGATCTTGCTATGTAAATTATTGGATTTGTAGGAGTGATTATATTTGTTGTTATATCGTGCATTCTGATTGTGAACATCTTTAATTTCATATTCTGTTAGGTATGCCTGAGATTAAAACTTTCAACATATACACTTAGTAGATAATTTCAGATCTGATATAGATGAATGATATATAACTTCAATTTTTTGTTCCTCTTTAAAAAATGAATTAAAATTTTAAATGCATGTCCTTTGAAGTTTTTGGAAAACCAAGCACATGCAAGTTTATTGGTATTAGGTTGTTGCAGAAAACAGGAGTGTATCATGCTTCAGTTCGTTTCCACTCGTATGTTCTTCCCCAACCAAACTAAGCTATTTAAAATGCCAATCTTACCAACTCTGCAACAATTGCTGGATTTTATATCTCCTTTTGATTAGTTACAGGTTCTTAAAATTTTGAGGTTGTAATTCTTTTGATTTAATAGAATTTTAAAGTTATGCACTTCTTAAATGTTTGTTAATTGAATCGAAGATTTGCATTAGCTGCTTAGAAGATGTATGTGGTGATTACCTTTTGAGGATGAATAGAAATTTAGTGAAAAAACCTATTGCTTCAGTTTGTTGTCAACAGTGAACAATACTTTAAAATATTTTAAATGAAGTTAGTTCTCTGATGAGGGGCTCTCTCCATATCTGATGAGGGGCTCGAGAAACCCAAACTCCTCCATTTGGTCTCTTTTGATCAAAAAATTGCACACGTATTTCTAATTCCCCTATACAAAACACCTACTGTCGACATTGTCATTCTCCTGAGTTAGTGTAGATCATGTTAAACACGTAACTGTCCACCCCATCATCAAATTATGGTAGGATTAAAGCCTCCAAGAAACCAACAGCCTCCTGCCACATTTCTTCTCCTCCATCTGATTGATATTCAGCTGCTCTCTTATGCTTGCAGTTGTGAGTTCAGTAAGAAAATTTAACGTCTAGATTTCTCTACAAATCTTGTGTTGTTTCTCCCATCCTATATCCCTTAGAAAAGTTGCAGTTACTATCATATAGACTTCCTTATCGTACTTGGATATAGGCATTTGCCATATCTCTTGTAAGATGTCACTTGGATTGCTTTGGAAGCAGCTAAGTGTGCATAAGTTTGAGATTCTCTGCCAAACTTTTTCTTGAGTATTCACAATTGAAAACAGATAATCTCTATCATCTTCCTCCATATTACATAATACACATTGTTTAGAATATGATATAAATCTATTCTTGGTACTGAGTTTATTCAGCATGGCTAATCAAAGCATAAAGCTAGTTTTTGGCTTAAGAATTCTGCTCCAAACCAGCTTACACCACCTAAGGCTTGTGTCTGTCCCATATATTAGTTCTTTTGCCTTCTTATTGGTTACTTCTGAAACAGATAATTAATTCCATATATAAGTATCCTTTCCACCATTGTGCCTGTACTGTGGAATTGAACTCTAAAACTTGAGTTTATTTTCTTCACTATGAAATACTGTTTGATTTTTTATTACAACTTTTGATAAGAATATCATAAGAGGATATTAAAAGGTAAGAGAAAATTTCACAACTTCTAAGCAGACGCCTAGAGTTCATATCGGTGAGTAGTTGTACCATCGATTAGGTATGGCTTTTCGTAAATTGATGCCTGGGTAGTTGAACAAGTTGATGCCTTGCTAGTTTTCAAAGAGAGAGCTTTTAAAAATGCAAGGACGAGAGGAAAGGCGACAAAATACGCTATTAGAGAAGAGAATACGATAATTAAGACATTCTATTCTCAAATTTTACATATTTTGGGAAGCATCTAGGCAATTGTATGCTTTAGAAATAAAATTTTAATGTGTCTTTCTTTATTAAACTAACTAAAATTTAGTTAAAACGACATAAATTGTTAAGATATATGTTATAATATCTTATTATTTAATTTTGGGCATTATTTAAAATTAGACTTAAGTGAGACTCTTTTAAGATAAGGTTGATTGTATTTAAAATCCTAATCAAGATAGATTTAATGAATAACCTAATTTGGAGATAATAGCTATCTAAGGTATCATATTTTTGGAGATTTTACTTGATCATTGCAGCTAGAATGTGGCTGTGAATTTACGTGATATGTGGGCTTAAGTATTGTTGTTTTCTTTGTGAAGCAATGATAGGTGTTGTGTGAGTTAGAAGTTGGGATTTTTGGGGCAATCTTGGATTATTTTTGCAGCCCTAAAATCTTAAACCCTAAATCCTAAATTTTAAATGTTGATAGTATGTGTGATTTGGCAGCTGCATTTTTCCAATTTTTGAACAACAATTTGGGGTTGTGTTTTTGGTTGATTGCGTGATTTTCTGCAGTTGGATATTCTTCCATCCTTGAACAACAATTGATGATTGTCTTGGGTTATTTCGACAGTTGATTTCTTTCCTGGTTTTTTGCATCATTCTTGCGTTGTTGTTCATTGTCGATGGGGTGTTAGTTTGGTAGCTGTCCAGATATTGTTTCAGTGAAAAATGTCCAGGATAGGTATGGTGTTGCAGTTGTATTTTTGGTGATGTTTCGGTGATGAAACGCTTGTTTGATTGATGTTTATTGATGCTGCTGTGTGCGTGGACTAATCGTGATTCTTCTAAATAATTCATAATACATATTATTCTATCACTTCCCATATTTTCGGTTGAAGAAGTTACATATTTAGGGAAGTGCTTTTACCTCAAGTGTTTTTTTTCGTTTATGTGTTTATTGATTTAATCACTTGGGTTGTTTAATTATCATCTTTATTATTAAACAGTATTGTGAAAATCTTCTGTTGAGGTTAGCACGAAGTGGTCATGTTATTGGGAATGAAATACTTTCGCGGATTGTAATGACGAGGGATTAGGTTGTGTTAGCTTTATAATGCCTCGAGTAAAACTATTGTTGTATTTTGGTGAAAGTGATTAAGCTGGGTGAGGGCCTCGCAGATGTAAACAAGGTGTGTCGAACTACGTCATCAAATCTCGAGTGTTGATCTGTTTAATTTGGTATTTATTTATTTTTTCGTTTACAGATACAGTTATAAGCAACTGCAACAGAATCAGAATTTCGCAAAACTATATCCTTCGAGATTTACAATTAGTATAAGAGCGGCTCACCGAATCAGAACTTGGCACGTCAAGTTGATACAGATCTGTGTTTCGCAATTATGGCTGTAAGAGAAGGGGCATCAATCATCAGGCCACCTTTGTTAGATGATTCAAATTGTCTTACGTTGAAATCCCAAATGAGAGTATTCATTTAGGCACAAGGAACAAAAACATAGAACTCGGTTTTAAATGGATGGATACATCTGGTGACGACTAATGAAAAGGGAAAAGCAATGCTTAAAGATGCATTTGAGTGGACAAGGGCTGAAGAAGAGAGAGAGCTTGGAAATTCTCAAGCGCTGCACGCCATCTTCAATGCAGTTGATAAAGGTCGATTTGCTATGATATCAACTTGTGAATTGGTGAAAGAAGCGTAGGACACTTTGCAAACTATACATGAGGGATCAAAATCTGTGGTAGCTTCGAAACTTCAAATGTTAGCTGTGAGATTTGAAGAGTTGAGGATGGATGAAAGTGAAACTATTTGAAATTTCCATGAGAGATTGCGTGATATAGCAAATCAAGCATATCAACTTGAAAAAAAGTATTTAAATCTAAAACTTTTCTGAGATTTATACCAAAAATTGCAGCCATTGAAGAAACCCGTGATATCAATTTGAATAAGGTAATTGAGATTCTTATCAACTTTGAGATGAATTTGTTAAGGAATAAACGAAAGAAGAACAAAGAATTGACATTGCAAGCCAAGATTGGTAAATCTTTTTCCCCCTTTTTTTTTACAATGTGACTATTAATTAGACTAAGATCAAGAGAATTTTTATATTTTTAAACAGAAAGTCTTATCCTTTCAAAATTTTATGTATTTTATATACAAAATCTGATTTTGTAAAAATTCAGTTGGATTCTTTAATTTTAAATCAATTAAACTTTGAGCATTCTTTTATACAAATTACAATCATTGTGAAAGCATAATTATATTAACTACATGTTACTTTACTTTTTTGTCGTATCATTATGCCATTCACGAAAATGCATATAGATATTGATTATTTAGTTTGAATTGTATTAATTTAAAAATTGAAGGCATATTTCACTAGGGTAAGAGAAGCCAATGTGTATAAAGTAGTTTTTTTTCACCCCTCATAAAATTATAATTCATGAAATTAATATGAAAAACGAATCTCTTTCAACTCTAAGCGGTAACTTTTTTGTGAGTTGGTCAATTATGTAATACCGCAAGTGTACGGCGTAACTGTAGCTAATACCAACAAGTACTGATCGATCTCGTAAAGACTATGAAAACTAGTATTTATCCTTCCCCTATTATCTAGCCTAAGGATTGATTTTAGAATTTTTAATAAAAAGAAAAAAAAGCTAAAACAATTAAAGAAATAGAAAACGATAATGAATGCAAAGGCAATGGAATTCATTTAGAAAAATATCGTTATCAGGAATTAGTATTTAGGTTTGAATCTCCTTAAACCCTTAACAAATTGATCTTTTAGTATGCAATTGTTTTGTTGATGAATTAAACCATAGAGACTAATGTTGTATGCTAATAACTGACCTTGAGTCTACTGACAATTAATCTAGTCTCTAACTGAATTCCTCAGGTTCAATATTATAGGATTGCATTACCGATTTATAAGTCCCTCTATTGGGTTTGACTCTAATCCGAAAGATTTATGTCATTCTATCTCTAGGGTTATAACGTATGAAATCAGATTATGATCTAATTTCTTGGGTTATTAGAACATAAATGAAAGATGTAATCAGATCACAATATATTAAACAACCAATTATATTAATAAAAGAATCAAATCATACCAAAGTATTAACATAAGGTTCATCTAACCTAAATACTAACTGGACATTTAGTTACACATGATCAAATATGAAATCAAACATTCATAAACAAAAATACAAATAAAAAACAATGGGTTCATAATTCTAAATCTCCCTAATTGTCTTCTATCGATTGATTTTGCGATGTAGATGTTTGATCTTATATTCTGATGGATTTGTCGATGATTTCTTCGTGTTTTCTACTTCTTTGGACTAGACGCACCTAGAGAATGAGTTCCACATTTGGAATTGCCTCCCCATTTCTCCCTTAACAGCCTTCCTCTCAATCTGTCCCGAAGACTTCCTTTTATCACAAAATTTAGGGTTCTGGAGGATGCAGGTCCCTTGCACTGCTGTGCATCAGACCATGCATCACCAAATTCTCAGAAAATCACAAAATTGCACGGTCTCGAAGAAGTGCACGGTCAGGTGCACGATCATGCATCTCTTCTATCAATTGACTCTTTGTTTTGTGTCGTGTTTTCATTCGAATTCTTCTCCTTTAATTCTGTGAAGGCAATTATAACTTTTAAACACATTTTCGAACAAATTGAATACCAAATATACGATAAAAATATCAAATATCAAGCAAAAACACATCAAATATGAGGTAAAATTATAATCAATTATGCATCTATCAATATATATCAATTATGTATCTATCAAATATACCCACACTTAAGCTTTTGCTTATTCTCGAGCAAACCATAATCAAAATTATAAAATTTACAACATCAATTAATCATCAATCTCAATCTTTTCATTCATACTATACATCATCATATCCTATTGAATCAAATTAATATACAATTATAGTTAAGTTGTCCTAAAATTAACTTTCTAAGTAATATTAATAATAATCACATCAACAATCGCATTGAAATCAAAAGCATATATCCTTACACCCTCACTAAGACTTCACTCAATGCATTTAAGTGTTTAGGCTCTGTTTAGTTAAGAGGTTGAGGATGGAATAGAATGAAACGTAACACGCTTCCATCATTTGGAAGGAAGTTTTATAATGAAATGAAATGAAATGAGATGGAAGCGGAGGGTTTTACGTTCCATTTCATTCTATCCTAAATAGTGAAAATAAGAAACCTTCGATTTGGGAAGTTTAGGATGTAACGTAAATTAATAAATACAAACTACCTAATATACACTCAATAATTTTTCGTAATACCGCCCGTGACCAAGTCATAATATTATATTAAACAGAATTAATATATTAGATAGAATAGAATAATATTTAACATAATAAATTTTATTAAATAATTAATAATATTATTAATAATAAATTGTATATAATTAATTATAAAATAAAAAATTTTAATTAATGAAAATAGAAAATATATAAAAAATTATTCTTTAATTGTTTATATATATTTCTATATAAATAAAAATAAAAATAAATTATTTTTAAATACAAATCACATACAATAGAATAAAATAAAATTTAATAAAATAAAATTTATTAAATAATTAATAATAATAACATTTTTATATAATTAATAATAAATTATATAAAATTAATAATAAAATAAAACTTAATAAAAGTTTTATTAATGAAAAATAGAAAATATATTAAAAAATTATTCTTTAATTATTTGTATATATTTCTATATAAATAAAAATATAAATAAATTATTTTTATATATGCATCACATAGAATATAATAAAATTTATTAAATAATTAATAATACTATTTTTATATAATTAATAATAAATTGTATATAATTAATAATAAAATAAAAAAT
>JANQBM010000001.1:25556857-25567505 GCA_025594535.1 Erythroxylum domingense | reverse complement strand
ACCTTTATCGTTAAAAATTCCTCGTGGGAACGATATCCGCTTACCGCTACTACATTAATTTGTTTTAACGGAAGTGAATTCTTTTATATTTGGTTGCAGGCGACAGCATCACCAGAAAGGTCCCTTTAATCGAATTGTATCTCTCCTTTGCATTATGTCTTCTTATAAAATCGAGAAATGGTCCAAATTTGTTGGGCACTCTTTCACTTGGTCTAACAAACAAAAATCTTCATGGTTCATCAGGAAAAACCTAGATCATGCTGTAAAAAACCTAGATCATGCTCTAGTTAATGATAACTGGTTGCACACCTTTCTCAACATTTTTGCCAGGTTCATAGACCCTTTATTCTCTGATCACACTCCCATTTTTATGACTAATCTGCTTCAATATTATATACATCATCATTCATTCCACTTCAATAATTTTCTTGTATAAGATCTAGGTTTTGCAGTGGTTAGTAGGAAGGGGGTTGATCTTATGGTTGTTGGAACCAAGTAGTTCTGCTGCATGAGAAAATTACCTTTCATAAAAAATGAATTCAAACAACTGAGTTCTTCCAAGAGACCTACTACGATCGCCATGAATTCCACTAGAGTAGAACTAGTTAAATTGCAAACCATGCTTGCATTGAGGCCTAACGATCAATAACTGATTGATCAGGAGAAGATAGCTCCCTCCAATTACATGCATGATGTTAGCAATTACTCCTCACTCCTCGAACAGAGAGCAGGTATTCATTGGTTACAAGATGGAGATAGTTACACCAAATTATTTTTCAATCTTGGACAGAAAAAATCACAACAAGATATTCTTTATTACCTCTAAAAATGATGTATTACTCCAGTAGCCTCAGGATGTACAAGATGAAGCAGTCAGGTTTTTCTTCTCTCTTTTTGTTACCAGTGTTTCATCTAATTTCTCACTTATAGATCTAAGGAAGCTTAATCTGCATCAAATCTCTCCTGTGAGTTTTGATTTTCTAATGAAACCAGTGGATGGCAATAAGATTGAGAAGATTGTTTTTGGTATGAATGGAAAGAAAGCCCCATGACCATATGGTTTTAATGGTTATTTTTTCCAGCAATCTTGGAATATCTTTGGTAGCTTTGTCAAAAAAAGTTATCTATGAATTCTTCTCAAATGGAATCCTTCTCAAAGAGATTAATAAAACCTTCTTGTGCTTGATTTCTAAAGTTCAAATCCTTCTACCTTTAGGGACTTTCAACCAATTTCATGCACTAATTTTCTCTACAAAATTATTTTCAAAGTCTTGGCCGCAAGGTTGAAGAAGATGATTAATCCTTTGATAAATGAAAACCAAGAAGCTTTCTTAAGTGACAGAAATATTGGTGACAATGTTCTTCTTATACAAGATTGATGATTGCACGTTATCTTAGACAAGTGAATCCTCTATCCCCCTATCTCTTTATCTTGTGTGTGGAAATTTTTAACACATTCATTAAGTAAGAGGATCTCAGTAACCCCAGATTCAGATCCTATACAAAATGTAAAAAAATTGGATTAACAAACCTCTTTTTTGCAAATGATTTACTTCTCTTTTGTAAGGCAAACTTGGATTCAATACACTCTACATGCAAGCTCTTAATACCTTCAGGCAATTCTTGGGTCTACAAATCAACCTGCATAAAAGTCACTTTTTTCTATATAAAAGTGCTTATTTCTTGGAACCTCTTATAATAGTGACTACTGGAATGCAATTTAAGTCTCCTCCACTACTTTATCTTGGTCTTCCAGTTCAACTAAACGACTCAACAATTTCTAATGTAATCTTCTCTTAGAAAAGATTTAGAAGCATGTCAATTCTTGGGTGAATAAATCCCTCTCCTATGCGGGTATGTTGTAGTTTATAAAATCCGTCCTCAACTCTTTGCATGATTATTGGAGTTCCCATATTTTCTTATCTCAAGACATCATACAATTGATTGAAAGGATTTTAAGATCTTTTTTATGGAGCCATTCAAATGGTGACCCTAGAGCTGCTAAGGTTAGAAGGTCTAACCTTTGTTATCCAAAAGAAGAAGGTGGTCTTAACATTTTATCCATCAAAACCATCAATCATGTTTTGATCCTTAAAAGGTTCTGGTGGATCTTGAATAAGTGATCATTTCACCACAAAAGCTTAAGCTTTTATGGTAAGGCTAACTGAATTGGTTTTATATATTCACTAACACAGTCCCTTAAGTGAAAGCCCTTTGGGCTTGAAACTTGCCAAGGCTCACTCTACCTTGTGCTGAATAATAGGTGGGTGCTAGGATTTGAACTTACGACCACTTAGTCACAGAGGCTCTGATACCATGTTAAGCGACCGTTTCACCACAAAAGCTTAAGCTTTTGTATGAGGCCAACTTAATTAGTTTTATATATTCACTGACACACCCCCTAGCCTATAAGGCCCAATGACCCAACAAAGATTCTGGAGCCCGAAAACCCTAAATAGTTCACTTGACAAACCCAAAAAGAGGTTGCAAGTGAGGGGGAGTATTAGGATAATAAATCCCACATCGAAAAGATACAACATCTAATAATAGCATATAAGGTTGAGAATGAGCAATTCTCCATAAGGCTTAAGTCTTTTAGATCGACCTCATTCTCAACCCAATTTAAATTTCAAGAGACAAGAATACTCTTTGGATTAAATGATTACATTCTCACTTCCTTAAAGGCAATTGCATATGGGATATGAAGTCGAAGGCTTCATACTCCCACTTCCTCTCTCAGCTCTTGAAGCTAAGAGATACAATCCAACGGGATGTCTCTTGCAAGATAGGTAATGGTAGATTGGTCTCAATCTGGTATGATAATTGGTCAGGCCTTGGTCTACTGATATGCTCTCCTCAACACTTGCGTATTTCTTCACTATATTCTCAGCTCACTAGGCTTTGTTATTTCATCACTGGTAATTACTGGAACTTTTCAAAATGTCTGCAGTATCTCCAACCTAGATACCCCCAAATATACACTCATCCGACATTTTCTCCTAGAAGGATGTACCACTCAGCAAACTTACCAACAAATTCATGGTTAATTTGTTACATAGAAGAGGCGGCCAAGTTTCCTGGTGCAAGATGGTTTGGAATAAATTTCTAACTCTAAAAATTTCTTTTATTTTCTAGTTGGCCATACAAAACAAGCTATCAACCACTGATAGAATGTCTTACTTGCAAGTTGATAAATCATGTCCAATATGTTCACTGCATGATGAATCAAAGAAACCATCTACTTTTCAAATGTCCATTTAACAACTCCATTTGGGATTATGTTACTGTTAAATGTTCATGGCCTAACCTGGGCAAGTCTCTCAAAAACATTACACAAAAAATCTCAACTCAAACAGTCTACTCGAAATTAAATAATCATATGCATACTCTTGTATTGGGAATTCTATATGCTTTGGAGAGAACGCAATCTGAGACGTTTCGTCAGTAAATGTTCTTTAAAAAAGGTTTTTATATCTATGATCATCACTGAAGTCGGGGAACTCATTTTGATGAAGAACCTTCACTTGACGTGTAGTTCAAATATATGTTTCTCACTACATCTGTATTGTATCTTTGTTGCGTTTATTTTCACCTTGGTTTTCTGTTCTTAATGCTTTGCCTTTAAAGGTAAGGTAGATAGAAGTAATCCCTCTTGTTTTTTAAGTTTGTATGACTTTGTTTTTCTTTATTATTTTATTTTATTTCTTTTCTAAAAAAACTCTTTCAAATCATTTTAGCCCAATATTTCTATTAAAATTTAAAATTAATTATAAAAATTTTTAAACTTTATTTAATTTTAAAAAATTAACCCAAAATTTAAAAAATGAAGCTAAAATATTTTACTTTCAATTTTTTAAAGTTATTTTATTTTCATTTTTTTACAAAATAATTCGTTGTTAAGTTCTTAGTTAATGTGATTGATATCATGAGTCACTCAAATTAGTGTTTTTGACATGTGATTACTACAGATTATATTTTTATGTATAAATTTATTAATTATTAAATTAAGGATATCAAAAATTCCTAAAATCATTATGCACTCCTTTATTTCTCCATCAGCATTCCTTTCTTTCCTAGTTTTGATCACTTCCTCAACTTAGTACAATATATGATAGTTACATGACAAAAACACAAATAATAGAAATATGAAGTAACTCGCCACGTCAATCACATTAAAAAAATTTAATTTCTATTTTTTATTAAAAATTAAAATTGAACCATTTTAGCGCTATTTTTTAAGGTTCAAACTAGTATTGTAAAATCAATTAAATTTTGAAATTTTTTATAAATGATCCCTAAAATTTATGATTAAAATACCAAATAATATTCAATTTCTACTCTTTACTTTATTCTCCTATGTAGACTCAATTTAATCATATGTTGGACCATCAAAATAATTAAACAAATTTAATAATTTAATCAAACCTATAGAGCACATCATTACAACTATAACTTCATAACTAAAATAAATTATAAAATACAACAAAGAAAATACCCATGAAATAAGAAAAAATTCCAATGTCTAAATTTGCAGGGTTAGCTTTGATCTTTCTTTTCTTCCAATACATAGGATATCACAGTCTTTCCTACTTGACTCCTCGATGTCTAAAGTGCAATACATACATAGAGTTTACAAGAGTTTAAAGGATAAGTCTAGATAATGTCTATAGATAAGCTAGGTAATGTTTATCTTCTCAGATATACATAATAAACCAAATAATAATCGTTATCCTTATCATAAATTTGAGCATCTAAATTTGAAACCCACCTTACTACAACAAAGGTACCCTTTCCTGACGATTTCTTTTTCGATGAAACCAAATTCGTCTCCAAAAGAC
This sequence comes from Erythroxylum domingense, assembly GCA_025594535.1. NCBI lineage: Eukaryota > Viridiplantae > Streptophyta > Magnoliopsida > Malpighiales > Erythroxylaceae > Erythroxylum > Erythroxylum domingense. The sequence goes on along the minus strand of JANQBM010000001.1, from coordinate 25,562,667 downwards.
AACATATTGTGACTTTTAAAAGTATTCGTCACTAAAACTTACCATTTAGAAACAAAACTAAAAAGCATTGCACAAGGAAAAACCTTTAACAACTTATAGAGAAAATAGTAGCCAAATCATACACAATGGGTGACGATTTCTGATATTCGTCATGAAATAATGCAATCACGATGAAGTCTGAAAACGTCACCATAACTTGTCAAACATTTTGCGACGAATTTCATAAATCGTCGCCAAATGTTATATGTTTTGCGACGATATTATGAAGTGTCACCAAAAGGTCAATATTTGGTGACAAAAGTCCTATTTCGTCGCACAAGCTTATACATTCAGTGACGATTTCTTTTCATTGTCACTAAATGTCAAGCATTCAGCGACAAATTTTGGAAATTGTCACCAAATGTTGCACATTCAGTGAAAAATTCTAAAGAATGTCGCTAAATGTATACATTTGGTGACAATTTTTAAAAACCGTCACCAAATGATAGACAATTTCATAAATTATTAAACAAAAATTTTTATAATCTATCATAGTTAAGATATGTTTTATTGGAGATTTGTTTTGAATGTTTACAACGTGTTAATAAAAAAACTCACAACTAAATTTTAAGTGTTATTAATTAATCATTAGTATTTACTAACATTGCAAAAATTAGTTATAAAATTTTTAAATAATTTTATCAATATAATAATATGATATATAGATTAATACGAACATTGAATTAGAAGTTACCTAATTCATACACTCTTAGAACTAGAACAATAATATTCCACATTCAATAGTACGCAACTTGACCCCTAAGTAGTTGATATATTGTTTGACAAATTATTACATATACAACAATAAATAAACTTTAAAGTTGAGTTCAATTTATTGACTTGCTAACTGACAATGATATAATTATTTATTTGGATTCCAAGTAAAATACGAGTCGGTAAAGGTAAATGAGTCGCTAATGTCTGGATTCCCCAGAAGGGTTCTTGCACGTTCGAATGCACCAATTGGAATAATAACAATTGTTCCCTAAAGTGTAGAGTTTTTCACACCCTCTTACAATAGCTTTTTCGCTATAGCTAAATTTATAGAGGATGCAGTGAATAAGTCACTAGATTTAGTACCTAAAACCCAATCAATATAGAAGTTAGATATTGTTATATTAGTAAATGTTAAATGTACTAAAATTCGAGTGACATGCATACGTGCATGAGCAGACGAAGTATTTGGAATTGACAAATTTTCCAAATAAACTGATTTTCCTAATCCTTTACAAACTGTTGTGACATTGCTCCCACCTCCATGGCCATACATGTCATATTCGAGACTCAAGGAAGCTTAAAACATGTAGAATAAAACATCAAATGTAAGTATATATAATAGTTTCCTAAAAGGAAACAAGAACTACATAATAAGGAAAGTGATGTTTTTTGGATGATACTAAACACCTTGAAACAGAAGATTGGCCATAGAAGGCAAACGATGATTAGTATATAAAGTGGAGATTGCATCTGCATTGTTGGTTTTCTCAGTATGGACAATTTTGTCATATTCCTCCCATCGGAATGAATTAGGGTCATCCAGAACTAGTCCCTATGTCGACATCCATTCATTAATAATATTAAGAGGTAAATTCTGTAAAAGTCGATTTAGAATAAAATGATGATATGTTTAACTCCAATTTCAATGACAACTGAAGATAGTCCATTTTAGCACTTATACATCTTCGATATGCCTAATGATATGAAAGTTACCCTTGCTAAAATTTCAAAAATTTATTGTGTAATTTGTATCTAATGCAAAATTTAGAATTTAAAGTATAATAGACATGACTATGTTCTTCATGTACATATGGTATTATCTATATGTCTCTGTGTTACTATTAATGAAAATGCAAAAAAAGTAAAATACTCTTGAAACAATTTCATTAGTATATAGAAACAAAGCTTTCATGAGATTAAACATTAAACATCAGTCAGAAGATAGACATAAAGAAATAACAAAGATAGACAGTAAATGGTGGCAGGAGGTATATGGTGAAAAAAACTATAAAATTTTAAAGTATTGCTAGGATAGAAGATAACTACTTTTCAACAATCCTAGTTACAGAAATTGATTAGATTTAATTTCAAAATCATATATAAAAATGGAGTGGATAACACTGTTAATGGATTATCTAGAGTATAACACTTTTCAAATGCAAATCGTTACAGAAATTTCGTCAAACACCCGACAGATATGACAAACTCATCCCAAGATTTAAATGAAAATCATATGTTTTCCCTTCCATCACTAACTTTAACACATTCCATGCTACTTCCATTCACAGACAACCTAAAACCATGCAGTGACATTAACACATTCCATCACTAACATTAACACATTCCATGATATCAACACGCCTGAGGTTTCAAGCAGTGTTAGTTCACTGTTGAAACAAAGGGTGAAGGATCATCGATATCGACTTCATGAATATTATCAGTCTTTCGCTTCTGATGAAGAGGTAAGGAGACATGTTCCGGAACGGGTGACTGAAGAAAATTAGAATAAAATGTGAGATTATTAGGCTTCAATGAAGGTTCAGATAATTAGTTTTCTCTCTATATTTCATTCCATTAATTATGTTTAAACATCTCATAACTAGTTCTCTTAATTTAGGAAAATTGTGAGAAAGCCAAGGCCAACAGAGCAAAAATGAAGATTTCTCATAACATCAGGTCCAGGTCATTTGTCGTCGTTCGACAAGAATTTGTAAGTATAACATTTTCAATTTATTATTCTATTTTTGAATACAATAAATTCTAATTGGCTATAATTTTTTAAATTCATATTATAGAGTCAAACACAACTCCAAGGGCAAGAGTGTGATAGGATCACACTGTACAGGCACACACATTACAAGGAAGGTCAAGGCTGGACGTCTAAAGAGGCATAAAGTAATTATGTGAATACAAATAAATTAATATTACAATTTATTTTTCTATGTAATAGTAAGTAATTATTTTTTTAGTTAACTCGATTTTCTACTTTAAATTGTAGGATAAGATTCAGGAGTTGTTGCAAACATCATTGGCTGAGGGGAATCATTCCACTGTCGATGACATTTGCAACAATGTCCTTCATACACAATCGGGCTATATCAAGGGTCTTAGGTATGACCCTAAGCCTATTGGTGCCTCTTCGTCCCGACCAACATTGTTAACGGCACTTCAAGAGGAGAATAAGACACTAAAGACTAAGTTAGATCGTAATATTAAAGAAGTTAACAAGCTTAAAAAATTGGTTAAACAAATACTAGATTCTGCATATATTAGTGGTAGTGACTCAGATGAAGACTCTTAGTTTGTAAATGATGTGTAAATATTTTTTATATAAAATGCATTACATTTTATATGTTTATTTTATTTCAATTTATTATTATTTAAAAATATGTCACTAACATTAATTATAAAATGAATATTATTAATATTTCAATCTATCTTAAAATTGTCATAAATTCATTTTTAAAAATTATAATAATTACTAAATTCAAAATTAAATTTTTTCACTAAATAATACTAGCTACCAAAACAAATTCTTCACAAAAAGTCTTAAAATTGTAATAAATTTAAATTAATTCATTTTTAACAATTATAATCATTATTAAATTCAAAATTAAATTTTGTCGCTAGATAATATTAGCTATCAAAAAATTTCTTCACAAAAGGTCATTAGCTACTTATACAGCACGTCGCTAAAAATGTTTCGCTACAACAGCATATTAGTAGCTAAAAGTATTCTGCTACCAAAATAAAATCGTCACAAAAACCTATTAGCTACCAAAACCTAATTCATCACAAAAGGTTTTTACCTATATTTAAGAAGCGTCTCTAAAAATGTTTCCTTACAATAATAACTTAGTAGCTAAAACTATTAAGCTACTAAAATAAAATCGTCACTAAAAGCAATTACCTATAAATAGGCTTTAGTAGGGAAAAGTTTTATTTACGAAACATAAACATCACACATAATTATGTACGACGTTCTTTATTATTGTCGGTTATACTTTTTATCGACAAATTATTTGTGTCAAAAAAACTTTTTCGCAACAACTTCAGGAAAACGTCACAAATATTGTTTTGCTAACGGGATTCAACAATGATTTGGGAAACGATATTTTTTCATTGCACATTAGTATTTGCAATGATTTGTTATTCTTTAGCAACATTTAATTTCATCGCTAAATGTCTTATTTGTTGTAGTGCCTTATCTAAATTTGAAGGGTCAGCTCTAATCTTTCGTATTATCCAATATAAGATATCACATTCTTTCCCACTCAAATCTCTAATGTGTAAAATCGATTGAAAAAATTCGAGGGGTTTCGGATGGTCTCTCTCTATGAGAGTGATTCGTCTTGTCTTGTGACAAGGATTTGATTCATTTGTAAAGTGTTTTTTTGGTCATGTTTCGTCGAGCTTTTTAATAATTATAGAGGCTGATCTCATGTCAAAGGATTTGGCTAGCCTTAACTTGGATGCACAGGAGGAGGAGGAGGTTGTTTTTGCTGAAGGAGAGGTTGGGGAGGAGGCGGAGGATGCTTCTCTTTGTGTTGTAGGGCATTTCTTGACTGAACGTCTAGTCAATTTCATTGCTATGAAACATACTCTTGCTGCTCTTATGAAACCAGTAATGGGTATATCTGTGAAGGAGATTAATGGAGGGTTGTGTTGGATCCCGCTTTTAGAATTTTTATATTTTTATTTTATTTTAATTATTTTATTAAATTATCAAGCATGAAAATAAATTAGAAGTTATGAATTAGAAAAATTTTTGGAGTTTAATATGATATATTATAAATTTTGTAAGGTGGTATGAATTGAAAGAAGGAGTTAGTAGAATTTCATGGATGAGGAAGGGTAAAATTGGAAAATCAAAAAGTTGTCTTAAGGTTAGATAACAGTCAATTTTGTCTATGAACATTTACTAACCTTTTGCTTTATATACGGCTTGATTGGTCATAGGGAGAAGTTCTGTCCACTGTTAGTTCAGGAAAATGGTGCGGTCATTCCTAGGAGGTTTGGTCCACATCTCCGCGATGGAGGAAGAAGGAATATTAATCTTATTAGTTCAAAATGGCTGAGGGACGAGGTTGATTTTTTCGGTGGCTTTTCTGACGATGGTAGTGAGAGAAGATTTGCAGATCAACATGCAGGAAGTGATCTTGAATTTTGTGGGAATTATGTGCAAAATGTGGGATGTAATCCCAAGGTTGTAGGAGTTGATAAGGGTGGCGGGAAAGGGAAGAATAATTTGAGAGATTTTGGGGATAAGAATTCAACAATTAGTGAACAGTTGGAGGGGGAGGAAAGTAGGATAGATTTTGTTACTATATTGGACCCAAAAAGAAGAAGAACTGGGCCTAAAGACAGAGATGTTGAGGAGGATCAAGACCATTTGGCTGATGACCAGAATAACTCCAATATCAAACATCCCATTACTTCAAAAAGCGAGATGAAGGCGGGTACTGTTCAACAGGTGCACCGAGCTCAATGAGTTGTTTAAGCTAAAACTATCGTGGACTGGGCCAACCATGAGCAATACAAACTTTAAAACAGCTAGTTTTGGAGTATCGGCCGAATTTTATTTTTTTAATTAAAACTTTATATTTATCCTTAAAAATTGATGAAATAAAATGCCTTTTAAATTATGATGGTTTTTTTGCTGTTAATTGTGTGGGCCGCAGTGGTGGTATTGCAATATTATGGAAAGGTGTAGACTCTGTTAATTTAATTGGTTCTTCGATTCGTTTTATTGACATGGAGGTATGTTTATTGGG
>JANQBM010000001.1:25545637-25556757 GCA_025594535.1 Erythroxylum domingense | reverse complement strand
TGAAATTTGGGTGAGAATTGTTTGTGTTATGATGAGTGAAAACAAGGAATGGGGTAAAAAGAATGCGATCTGAAACTTTAATGAATAAACTATACCGATCTAGGTATAATTGGGCTTAGGGGTCTACATAAAAGTTGTAGATTATCCTTTTAGCTTTCTATCGCTATAAATATCGAAATTTTTAGATATCATATGTAGAAGTTATGACCATTTTAAGGTAGCTGTATTTGGGTGTATTTATACATAATTGAAGTGTCATTTTGGCTGAAATGGAAACTTTGTTTAAATGATTTGATACAGGCCAAATTAGGTAAAATTGTCTTCATGAAAGTTTTAGATCTCTTTCTTAGCTTTCCAACGATATATAGTTTGTAATTTTTGGGTTTTTGGATTGAGAGATATGTTAGTTAGAAGAACTGATGTTTGACTTGGAAAGTCGCGATCGTTACCCATAACGATTATTTTTTTATTTATTTTATTTTTATTTAACCCAATTTCTATTTGCACCCGAAATCATTATTCTTTATACATTTTGCTATGGATAAATTTTATTAAATTGTTAAGAATTATTTTCACTCTTCCTAAAGATTTTATTTAGAAACTTCTACCTTATTTCTTTTATGTGATATGAACCCACCACTATTACAAATCAATATCAAATGGTGACATGTCCGTACGGCGACGGGGGCCAACAGTTGGATACTAAGTTACCTGGGATAATGGCAGGATGGTTAGAGATCATGTGGAAGCTAAACTTGTTAGAAGTTTGTCCTCTTTGATGTGGAAGCAGAAATATAGTCAAGCATCGGTTCGTTCCACTGAGCTATCAACTTCAGATCATCTTCTGATCTTATTGTAACTTCGAAATTTTGTGCCAAAAAACCAAGTTCATCTGTTTCGGTTTGAAAATGCTTGGGCGATGGAACCGGAATGCAAACTTTTAGTGGAAGAATGTTGGCAATCGTCGGGTACAGATGGTCTTATTGCTAAGCTTGAATTTTGTGGAAAGGCTCTTTGGCGTTAGGGACGAGAGTTTCAAAATAAATTTAAATCTGAGCTTACTAAATGTAGGAAAACAATCACTCGTCTACTAGGACGAAGAGACAGGGCAAAAAGGCAATGTTTCTTAAAAGCTACTGCTAGACTCAGTTTGTTACTGAATCAGTGGGAAGTTTACTGGAAGCAGCGGGCTAAGATGGCGTGGCTTCGAGAAAGGGACCGGAATACTAAGTTTTTTCATGCTAAGGCTTCGGAGAGGAGACAGAAGAACTTGATTGCCTAACTTAAGGATGATAATGGAAATTGGTGTACATGGGATTCGGGACTGCCTTCGGTGATTACCGATTATTTTTTCTACTTTGTATTCTTCTCAAGGTTGTGACTTGGAACCTGTGCTGAATTATATGCCGGAGGTGGTGTCAAAGGAGGAGAATGTAACTCTAATAGAGCCTTTCACTTGTAAGGAGGTTAAGCAAGCAGTGTTCAGCATGGGTGCGGATAAATCCCCAGGGGTCGATGGTTTAAATCTAGGCTTAATATTATTGGGAATAAGGTGTCAGAGTTCTGTATTTCGAATCTTGCGAGAGGTACAATCCGAAGTCACCTTAATGATACACTGTTGATTTTGATTCCAAAGAAAGCTCATCCGGAGACAATGATGGACTTTCAGCCAATAGCACTTTGTCAAGTTCTATGCAAGGTTATGTCGAAGATGTTGGCGAACAGGTTAAAACCTTTGTTGTCCCATATTATCTAACCAGAGCAGTGTGCTTTTGTCTCGGGTCGACATATACAAGACAATTCAGTGATTGCGTATGAAGTTCTTCATTATATAAAAGGAAGAAAGCATGGTAATACTGGCATGGCAGCATTGAAACTTGACATAAGCAAGGCTTATGATAGACTTGAGTGGCATTTCCTTGTGGAGATTATGGTTCGGTTGGGATTTTGTATGCCTTAGGTACGGTTGATTATGCGTTGTGTTTCAACTGTTAGTTATACGGTATTGCAGCAAGGGAATTTCTTGGGTCCAATCTTGCCTTTGAGGGGCCTTCGTCAAGGGGATCCTTTAAGTCCTTATCTATTTATCCTGTGTGTTGAGGCACTGTCACGACTGATTAAGGCTCGTGTGGAATCGGGAGACCTTCATGGCTGTGAGTTTAGGAGAGGTGCACCAATGATCTCTCGTTTGTTCTTCGCTGATGATAGTGTGCTACTTCTTAAGGCGAGTATTAGAGAGGTGGGGATTGTTAAATCCATTTTAGCAACATATGAAAGAGCATCAGGGCAGGCAATTAACTTTGCAAAGTCTTTAGTTTATTTCAACCCCAATACGACATGTAGTGTGAAAGAGTCCATCTGTGGTATGCTAGGGGTTACTAAACATACTGATCTTGGGCATTACTTGGGGTTGTCAACAACCATTGGGTGAAACAAGAGGGAGGTTTTCAGTTTGTTAAGGATAAGGTGTGGAAGAGGTTGAGTTCTTGGAAGAACAGGCTCCTCTCAAAGGCGGGCAAGGAAGTATTGATTAAAACGGTTCTTCAAGCCATTCCGAATTATGTAATGTCATTGTTTCTGTTACCGAAGGGCATTTGTGAGGAATTGGAGAAGGCCTTTGTAGATTTCTAGTGGGGAAGGAATGCTAGTGGGAAGGCCAATTTGCATTGGATGTCTTGCCAACGACTATATCGTCATAAATCAAATGGAGGCCTACAATATATGCAAGTCAGGGAATTCAACTTGGCTATGTTAGGTAGATTAGCGTGGAGGATCTTTACTCAGCCTAACTCGTTGATGGCACGGGTACTTAAGGCTCAGTACTTTTCTGGTATAGACTTCTTGCAGGCTCGTCTGGGTTCCAATCCGAGTTATGTGTGGAGAGGAATTCTGGAAAGTTAGAAGGTGATACAAAGAGGTTTATGTTGGAGAATCGGAGATGGGAAGCAGGTTTCAATTTGGATGGATCCATAGATTCCAGATAAGGAGAACCAGTTTGTGACAACTCAGTTTCGAGTGGATTATAATGTGTTTTTTGTAAGTGATTTGATTATTGGAGGAAGGTGGAATAGTGAACTGATTCGGTCTTATTTTAATGAGAGGGATTCGAGTGGATTATAATGTGTTTTTTGTAAGTGATTTAATTATTAAAGGAAGGTGGAATAGTGAACTGGTTCGGTCTTGTTTTAATGAGAGGGTTGTGCAACTTATTCTTTCCATTCATTTAAGTTCTATGGCTGAAGATAAGAGATTCTGGCTATAGGATAAGGAAACTATATGGTAAAGTCAGCATACCGAAGCCTGCTCTATACTTCTGATAGGCCTGCTAGTAGGAATTTGAGTTCTATGTGGAAGAGGCTTTAGCGGCTTCCTCTATCGCCTCAGGTCAGAAACTTTATATGACATGTAGCGAGCAATGTTCTGCCAACAAGAGAGTCGTTACTACAACGACGAGTAATGGTACCTGATATTTGTCTGCACTGTAACTTGGAAAGGGAGACTACTTTGCATCTTTTGGTTCAATGTTCTTATACCCAGCAGGTTTGGAATTCATCTTTTCTTGGTTGGTATAAACCAAATGCTGAATCTTTTATTGATTGGTTGAGAGCTGTATTATTGTTGTTTAATGATACTGATGCATGTATGACTATGTGGGTGTGTTGGGCAATTTGGAAGTCGAGGATCTCAATTATTTAGGAAAATAAATATCGGTCACCTATGCATACTTGGCACTTTGCATCTTGCACGCGAGGTGTTTGGCAAAATGCCCAAGAGAAGGGGCAGGTTAGGCAAGGAGGGTGTAGGAGCAAAAAGTGGTAGAGATTGAATATTGGGTGGGTTAAGGCTAATGTTGATGCTGCAATAAATGTTGGAGGTTTTACTGGGATGGGATGTGTGGTTCGAGATGAGCTTGGTAACTTCTTGGCAGCAAAGAACCTATTAATTCAAGGGGTTTATGATCCACGGACTACTGAAGCTTTAGCACTAAGAGAAGCTGTGCAGTGGCTTATTGTCAAGGGCTGGCAACAAATTGTTTTTGAGGTGGATTGCCAGGAAGTCTTCCTCTCAGTTTCAGATAACATGAGTTAAGATTTGAGTCCTTATGGGGCAGTTGTTGCATATATATTACAAAGTCATAATCAGTTTGCTTCATGCAGTTGGAGTTTTGTTCCCAAGTCTGGTGACAGTGTAGCACATGATCTTGCACAGGCAACAAGATTTGCTGAGAATGTTGGGGAGTGGTTTGTTCAACCTCCCAATTTTGTATTAAGTTCATTATTAAGTGATATGAGTTAATAAAATATGACTTTTACTCAAAAAAAAAATCTCTAATGTGTAAATTTGAAGGGTCATCTCTAATCTATCATTGCTTCCAATACATAAGATATCACATCCTTTTCCAATCAAATCTCCAATGTCTAGATTTGAAGGGTCAACTCTAATCTTTCGTGCTATCCAATATATAAGATATCACAATCTTTCCCACTCAAATCCGTAATGTGTAAATTTGAAAGGTCATCTCTAATCTGTCATTGCTTCCAATACACAAGATATCACATTCTTTTCCAATCAAATCCCCAATGTCTAAATTTGTAAGGTCAACTCTAATCTTTCGTATTATCCAATATATAAGATATCTCAATCTTTCCCACTCAAATTTGGAATGTGTAAATTTGAAGGGTCATCTCTAATCTGTAATTGCTTACAATACATAAGATATCACATTCTTTTCCAATCAAATCTCCAATGTCTAAATTTGAAGCGTCAACTCTAATCCTTCATTTCTTCTAATACATAACATTTCACATTCTTTTCCACTCAAATCTCCAATGTCTAAATTTGAATGATTAACTCTAATTTGTTAGTACTTTCAATACATAAGATATCACAATCTTCTCACTCAAATCTCTAATTAATGTCTAAATTTGAAGGGTCAACTCTAAATCTTTCATTACTTCCGATACATAAGATATCACATTTTTTCCAACTCAAATCCCCAGTGAATAAGCTATGCTGTTAGTCTACCATATAGTATTTTGCTCACCTGGGTCTAGTTTACAGTTTCGTGTATTATCCCCTACTCGGATTTTCAATAACCAATCTTTATACTCCAATTTATTTTTTTAGGATTATGAAGAAGATTATATCCTGTACCCTCTTATATTGGAGGTTAAAGGTTGAAATTTCACTTCTGAAAAGAAATCACGATGTAAACTTGTCATTGATAAATAAGTTTCAGATAGAACGTTCAAATTTTCTTAGAAAAGAGAAAGTGTCAAACATGACACATTCAATTTCCAAGCAAAGTGCAAATACAGATTAATATCCAGTTTAGATGACACTCTAGTATCAATAATTACTCTCTAGATAATTAACTAAGTAATCAATCCTATAGCATCATTTATAACAATATAACCCTAGGCTAATTAATTATTATGGTTCATTTTACAGTTCAAACTTTTAATTTGAGGTCCATTTTACAGTCCAAAATTTTAATTTGAAGGGTCAATTTTATAAAGTGCCCGTAACTTTTAGTGTTTACTTATTTTTTTTAACAATCTTTTATACTTAAATCTCTAATAGTTATTTGCCGAAAGGATCTGCTCAGAACATCGTAGCAAAACACATGTGAGTTACGACTTACAAAAACCCATGGCGACAAAACAAATTGTGAACATGAATCGAATGCTACAACTAAGAGAACCTTTACATGAGATCGACGTATCAACTTAATTTTAACTGTTTCTCAGCGTCGACAAATCCTCAACATCGAGCTCAGATCTTCAGGATTATTAAACCCTTCAATTTGAAGAAGTACTGTACTCATCTTTGCCAAAAGGACTTCTCTCATCCAAGACTCAATTGTGACAGCTCAAGCTTTACTTTTTAATGATTTTGACAATAACTATATAATATTTCAAAATTCAAATTAGATTTATTCCTTTTATAATTAATGGTCTAATTCTCAAAAGGAAATAAAATTATAAGAAATATGTTTTCTTTCTTGCGGGAACCATCTTTATGAACTTACTTTATTAGAAATGGTTTATCCGAAAGAATGCTACTAATTATGAAAGTCATATATTAGCTCTGTGATTACTGTAAGACTTCTAGCGAAGATGACATCGAAGTTATGCAGACTCAAATCAATCCAGTTGACTAAGGATGCACGTGAAGCAACTGCTAATTGAAGAAGTGCCTATTTAAGGAAGAGTCGATGCAACTGTGAAAAACAATTGAATGATACAAAAGCTTGCAAAGCTATATTATCGAAATTCATTAAAAGCATATATATATTCTTGAAAGTGATATCTTTGTAAAAATTCTCTTGTGTGTTAGAAAGTGAAATTCTGTTGAGAGAGATTACTGAAGCTCATATCGAGCAAACCCCATTTTTTATTTGAGAGCTTGTAGAGGCTAGTGAAATACGACTAGTGTAAAAGGTCGAAGAATCTTGAAAAATATTAACTTTTGAGCTTGGATAAACTCGTCAAATTACTACTTGATTTTATAGTGAAACATTCAAATTGGATACTTAAGGACTGGACGTAGGCTTGAGTTGTAAGTCGAACCGTATAAATCGACCGTGTCCTTCTTCTCTCTCTCCATATCTTTTAAAATTTTGCATTATATTATGTGTGTGTTCATTTTAATAAAAGGCTCCTTCAATTTTATAATATGTCCCTTCTATTTTCAACTTACTGACAGTTCCTTTCATTTTAATAGAAACCTTACTTTTTATTGTTTTCAACGGGACTTATACTTTAGTAGGGCCCTGTCGATTGACAGGCTACTATCATCTGATAGGTTCCTAGTGTTTTATTTTTTAACAGGCCCCTATCTCTATACTAATTGAATGTAACTTGCGATTTTTTTTTAAATCACACACAATTCACCCCCTCTCTTACATGTGTTTGCTTTATCATTTGGCATCAGAGCAATGTTTCAAATTTTTGTGTTTTATAGCATGTGATAGATTATGGCAAGCAATATGATAAGTTTTGAAGGATAATCCGTCTCAAAGCCTCTTTACTTCAATGGAAATAACTACTCATACTAGAAAAAAAGAATGACAATCTATCTCCAATCTGTAGATATTGAAGTTTGGCAAGCCATCGGAGTTGGAGCTACACTTCCTAATTCAGATAACGTAGAAGTATAGACTGATACTGATAGAAGAAATGCACAGTTAAACACTATAACAAAACATCATTTGATCTGTGCAAGAATGTGAGAAAATATCCTATTGTTCTACAGGAAAGGAAATGTGGGACAAACTACAGGTTACATTTAAAGTAACGAATAAGGTAAAGAAGCATAAAATAAGTCTTTTAGTGCATCAATATGAAACTATTGGCATGAAACAGGGAAAGACCATAGAAGAATTCTTCGGACGTTTCAACAATATCATCACGACCTTAAAGAACTTGTGAAAGACATATCCCAATGACGTCACTACGAAATGAATGGAGACTAAGGTGACAGCTTTAGAAACGATAAAGGATTTAGACACTATTTCACTCAACTGGCTATAAGGAAATCTGATGATCCATGAAACCGAGCTTTAGCGAGAAGAAGGATCCTCTAACAGAAAAGGATTGGCACTAAAAGTAACTGACGAATCTAATGTTGATGAAAATGACACTGATTTGCAAACAGATGGAGATGACGGGTTTAACACTGATTTGCAAACAGATGGAGATGACGGGTTTAACTTTATGGTCAAAAAATATGCCTGTTTCTATAAAAAGAAGTTGATGAAGAAAAGAGAAGGAAATAAGAAAGCTGGAAACAACAGGTTCTTATCAAAAGGCAGCAGTAGCAATAGCAATATACAAAATCAAATCATACGATATCACTGCAAGAAGCCTGGACACACAAGACCATAATGTCCTCTTCTTCAAAAGGACAAGTCAGAGAACAAAAAATCCATAAAGCAAGCGGTGATTACAACCTGGTCAAATGAGGATTATGAAAATTTCAAAGAAGAAGAGCCATAATAAGTCAACAACATTTTCTTCATGGTTGAATCAAGAGATGATGAGGTATATTATTTATTTTGACTATGATATTGAAGTTCATGAATTGAAAATTGTATATCATGCATTGTATGATTAGTACAAAAGATTGACAGTGAAGTATTTAAAAGAAGTTAAGAAGTCCAAGAGCAATGATGCATCTTTGAAGAGAAAGATTAAATCATTGGAAACTGCAAATGAAAATTTAGCGACTAAGAATATGTCTCTTGACGTTGACTACAAGCAAAAGATTTTTGAAAAGGAAGTTCTAAAAGAAAGAGTAGCTAAGTTTGAAAATACGTTGCTTAAAAATGATTCTGATAAGGTAAATGGTTATAAGAAAAAGTCGCCGCCTTAGTACTTAAAAAGAAGAAAAGTTTTGGAAAGATCTTATCTCTAAAAAGAGATCTAGAAAATTTTGTTGATAGAAGGAAGAATCTTGATACATTGCTTGGTAGTGGTAAATGCATTTTTGGTAAGGCCAGAATGGGATACAATGAAAATAACAATATCAAGCCATACAAAAAACTTCTTTGTTAAATCCAGCAGCAACTATAGTTAAAATAGCAGGAACCTACTAATCTATCCTTCCGTGAAGAATTCTTAACATTAATTCAGGGGGAGTTTGAAATGAGCATGATGGGAGAATTATCATTCTTTCTCGAAGTACAAATCAGATAAACAAAAAAAGGAATATTCATTATCTAAGACAAATACACAAAGGGACTCATTAAGAAATATCATTTTGAGAATGCCAAATTGATGGGTACTCTCATGTACACTAGAACTAAACTTGATAAAGACAAAGAAGGCAAAGCAACAGATGAGACAAAATATAAAGGAATGATTAGATCAGTACTATATCTTACAAGCTTAAGACTAGACATTGCGTTTGTCTTTGCGCACACTTTCAATCAAATCCAAAAGAAAGTCACCCTTAAAAAATGAAAAGAATCTTTCAATATCTCCACGAAACTATTGATTTTGGACTATGATATCCAAAAACTGACTCATTTGACATAGTGGGCTATTGTGATGCAGATTATACAGGTGATAAAGTTGATTGAAAAAGCATCAATGGTCACTATCAATTTCTTTGAGGATGTCTAGTATCTTGGTCCTACAAGAATCAAAATTGCATAGCACTTTCGACAATTGAAGCAGAATACATATTAATTTCCAACTTTGGCGCTTAAATCTTATGGATGAAGCATTAACTATAGGATTTTCCCTAAACTTTTCTCATATTCCTATATTATATGATAATACTAGTGCTGTAAATCTTTGTAAAAATCCTGTACATCATTATAGGACTAAGCATATAGAAATCAAACATCATTTTTTTAGATATCATGTTTTAGAAGGAACCATTGATCTTTTGTATGTTAATACTGAGAATCAAGTAGCTAACATTTTAACCAAGCCACTCTCTGAAGATATTTTTTGCGTGTTAAGAAAAGAGCTTGGTATGTGCAAACTCTCTGACATTAATTCTACATGAATATTCATTGCTACATTTTTTTCATTTCATTTAACAGGCTCCTTCGAATCTAATTCCTTAAAAACTCTCTCTTAGGTTAATAGGCTCCTTCGATTCTAATTCATTAAAAACTCTCTCTTAGTTTAGTAGGCTCCTTTTAGTTTAAAAGGCTCTTTCATTTTAGAAGGTTCCTCTTCTTTTTAGAAGACTTCTCTCTAGTTGATATTCTAAATTACACAAGTTCTAAAAATAGGGAGTCATTAATGGCATCGTTTTAGCCTTTTTAAAAAATGTGCGTGCAGTTTGATAACTCTATGTATGAGTCTGTCAAAAGATACACCAACGATTACACTTCCTCTTCTATTCTATACGTCTACTTATCCTCTCATGAGATCAACGCTTAAGAATCACTTAGTATACCCTAAGCAAACTTCCCTTATTTTCTCATTCTCTCTTCACCCTAATTCTTTGCATTCTTATTGCCTATAGTTCTCCTTATTAAACGTCACCAAGCTCACCTACAATGGCAAGAACAAAATCAAAAGGACAGTAAAAAAATTTGGCTTCAACTTGTAGCTATAGTGAAACACTTTTTCATGAACAAACATTTGCTTCTGATTCCTCATCTCCCATAATAGGTTCTCTGGACACTACTACCGAACCTATTTTTGTCTCCTCAAAGCTCTAATCTTCATAAATACCCTGTCAGGAGACCCCAGAAGATAGGAAAAGAAGATTGTTGCTATGTTGTCTCTATATTAACCTAATTCCTCTTCAGATGACAAAGAAGAAACAATCGAAAAACAATATACTTTGACTTAGAAGAAGAAGAGAAAGAAAAGAAAAGGGAGAAGAAAAGAAAGAAGAAATTGAAGAAGAAGAAGAAGAAGAGACTTTTAGTAAGGGAGAGCTACTGAAAAATGTAAGATGTCATTTACCTATTCTCTCCCTACCTATTCTTACTCCAGAAACTTCCGTAAATCCTAAACCTGGTCCCAAAGAGAAGAAAGTATCTAAAGTGCACTAGGCAATAAATGATGATGGTTTAGATGAAGAACCCTATTTGTTAAAAAGAAAACAATGGACCTGAGGAATTTTATAGAACAAGCTCCACAAAAAGAAATTGTTGAGGCAGAAGAAAAAGAAAAAGAAGAATCAAAGAAAAGAAAAAGGAAAGAAATATGAAAAGGCAAAAAGCCTTTAGCTGAAGAAAATTTTAAGGATGTCATTACAAGGATTGAGTTATTCCTCGAAGAAGATTTATTAGAAGAAATCCAAATCCCTAAAGCCAAAAGAAAAAAATCGAAGAAACTAACAATTCTTCACAAGGAAGAGGCTTTAGCACCAATGAAGTTATTCCAGTCAATGGAGGCTAAAGCAAGATATAAGATGTGCTACAAGAGTTGCAGGCATCTTGAGTCCAACCCCACAAAAGTCAGCCCATATTCCACTCCAAAGCACGAATTACAAAATCTTGCAACAACTAAGGGACATTTACTCTAATTAGGATCAAATGCGTGAACAAATTGACAGCCTCCAAAACTAACGGGTCGTTTGGTTGAGGGTAATAGAATTTCTATTACCCTCTTATTCCTAGTTATTGCCTATTCCCATGTTTGGTT
>JANQBM010000001.1:25516259-25531395 GCA_025594535.1 Erythroxylum domingense | reverse complement strand
TGTTTAAAGACGGATTGAATCTTAGAGACTTTATTCGCATGGCCATGCCACAAAGACTAGAGCATATAGTTGACCCAGTTCTTCTTGAATCAGAAGCTACAGGAGAAGCAACCTCCAGAAAAAATGATAACAATGCAGTTGAGACCAATATGAACTTGAGCTCCATGAAACCAAAGGTGCAGAATTGCTTACTAGCAGTATTTGAGGTTGGAGTTACATGTTCATCCGAATCGCCCAATGATCGAATGAATGCAGGGGATGTCAATAGGAAACTACATTTAATCAGAAATGCTTTTATAAACAATTAGGTCTCTAGATGTTGATTTATAACCAAATATCTTGTTACTGCTTTCTTCATTAATCGTGTAGAAATAAAACTTATTAGCAGTTAAGTCTTAATATTTTTAAATGTCTACAAAAGTATGATCTTATACATGTTATATCAAAAATTATGTAAAAAAACATTTTCATAACAAAAATACACCTTATAGCACTAAATTGTTAAGAATTAGTTTGATTTATATCACATGTTTAGCAAGGTTATTTAGTTGTCCTAGTCTTTAGGAAGTCAGTAAAGTATTGGTAGGTTGTTGAGTCACGATAGTAGTGGGTAGTTTTTTTATTAATGCTTTTGTGACCAATGTTTGGCCACTATGTGTAAAGCTTTATATAAGGCCTTGTTCTGATAAGTTAATCAAGGTGTGAGTTAACGTTGTTTCCTTTACCGCATTGTTCTCATCTTCTCTGCTCACTCTTCTCTCTATCGTTAATGTTCCGAAAAATCCAAGATGGTATCAGAGCCATAGATCTTTGAGGGACTATGAGATTGAGTAAAAAAAAAAAACTCTTCCAATGACTTCTAACAATTCAACTACTCTCGTACCCCCAAATTTCAATAGTAAAAACTATCAAGTATGAGTTGTCATGATGAAAGCTCATTTAAGAGGTCTCGGCTTATGGTAATGGGTGGAAGAAGAAAGGAAGTTACCAGCCTTGGGAAATAATCCAACACTAAATCAAATACGAGCTCATGAAGAAGAAGCAGCAAAAGCTCCAAGAGCGTTATCTATAATTTTCTCTGCAGTTTCAGAATCAGTTTTCACAAGAATTATGACTTGTGAAACAGCTAAAAGCGCTTGGGATATGCTGAAAGAATTATATCAAGGCAATGAAAGAATGAAGAAGATGCAAGTTTTAAATCTCAAAAGAGATTTTGTAGCTTTGAGCATGAAAGAACATGAGAGCATACAAGAATATTCTGATCGATTGATGACTTTGGTGAACAAAATACAGCTATTGGGGGAGGATCTATCCGAGAGCAAAATTGTAGAAAAGATTTTTATAAGTTTGCCTGAAAAATATGAGGCGAAAATTTCATCTCTTGAAGATTCAAGAGATATTAATGATTTAACTTTATCCAACTTGATTAATGCTTTGCAGGCACAGGAGCAAAGAAGAGTCATGCGGAAAGTTGAAACTGAGCAAATCAATGAAAGAGCTCTTTTAGCCAAATCGTCAAAAGGAAAAGGTAAAATTCCTCAATGTGATCATTGCAAGAAACCGGAGCATGAAGAGAAAGATTGTTGGCATAAGGGAAAACCTCAATGTTTAATTGTAAAAAATTTGAACACCTACAGAAAAATTACAGACTGAAAAAGAGGCAAGCAAATATGGTGGAGTTGGTTAGTGAAGAAACTCTTTTTTGAGAGATGGTGAGAAGTGCACCAAGATGTTTTTGGAGAGACGTGCTCCAATAATTGTAGGATGGTGAGAAGGGCATCAACATGATGATGAAAAGTGCATCAATTGGTGAAGAGAAGTGCTTCACAGAATATTCTGAAGATGGAGAGAAGTGCTCCAGAAAATTTGAATTGCCGTGTAAAAGAAGTTATTCAAGAACTGATTTAGCCAAAGTTGTCAATTTGTTTCCTAAACTGAATTCTGCCAATTTCAGTTTAAGGGAAGGTGTTAAGAATTAGTTTGATTTATGTCACATGTTTAGCAAGGTTATTTAGTTGTCCTAGTCTTTAGGAAGTCAGTAAAGTGTTGCTAGGCTGTTGAGTCATGATAGTAGTGGGTAGTTTTTTTTATTTATGCTTTTGTGACCCATGTTGGCCACTATGCCTAAGGCCTTACAGAATTAGTCATACACATCATGCGGGATTGCTACAGAACCAGGGGAGTTTGGAACTTAATTTCTTCTAGCATTCGTCTATCTTTCTGGTCTCTAAGTTCTATATAAGATTGGTTCTTTACCAATTTAAATTCACATGTTATGCAGGATAATATCAAATGGAAAACTTGGTTTTCTATAGCATGCTGGACACTCTGGAATGTGAGGAATGAGGAGTTCTTTGGTGGACCAACGATGCACACTCACTCAATATACTATAGAATTAAAGCCTTCACAAAAGAAACAGAAAGATGCAACACAAAACAGCACATACAGAGTAGAAATTAACTCCAATACAACAACGTTGCACAGGGACTCGTCTGGTCCTCACCAGCCGCATACCGCACACTAGGTAAAACTTAACTGCGATGGGGCTGTATGCACTCTCTCAAAACACGCGACAATCGGGGGTCTCTTCAGAGACCACAATGGCACATGGATTACAGCATACGTAAGAAGAATTGGGCAAACCACACCTCTCCTTGCAGAAATGTGGGCAATTTGGTCAGGAATCAAACTGGCAACACTATATGGATTCATAAACATCATCATTGAAATGGATTCTAAGAGAGTAGTCGATTTACTTACCCTGCAGTAGCTCCCTTTGTCCGAAGAATCAGATCTGCGGCGAGCAATGGAAGAGTACACACTTTTAGGCATATCCCAAGAACATCCAACACGGAAGCCGACAGTTTAGCTAAATCGGCTTTTAATAGCCAAGACTTTGTTTTAAAACTCTTCCACCATTCTTCTGTGGCAACCTTACAAGCATCCGGCATAAACCAAGTCAACAACACGAGAATTCATCCGTCCTCACCGGCAATTCCATCGTCGTCCACAACCGCGCCAGATTTCTCAGGAAGCAGGAGGGAGTTACACTCGAGGAATTTGCGAGGAGATAAGGAACCCTATTTTGACTATGACCACTAGGTTGGCTTTTGACTATGTTTTCTTCCTTTGGCCTCCTAGGGGCAATTTTGTTATTAAACATGGTTATCTTAAGAACTACCACGGTATTTAAAATAAAAAAAACAACTTTGTACTTTATCAATTGACAGTTATGAGTAGGCATGCAAGCAGATTGCAAACTTTTGTCATTTTTCTATGTGATGTCAATAAGACAGGCATGTATCTCAAAATGCATGTTAGATTGAGATGTTTGTGAGCTTTAAAGCCCTCATCTTATTCACTATGCATGCTACAAATTGGAAAACTTGTGTCATATCGACATTTGAGTGATTTATGAGTTTTAAAGCGCTCGTCTTGTTTGGTATGCGGGCTCCTAATCCAACGTCTTCTCCTTATTTGAGTTGTTTGTGAGCCTTAAAGTTTGGTGCACATGTTGTTAATAGGCAGCCCTATGTCCTATTCATCTTTTTGCAAGAGTTTAAGATGATGTTTACAGAAAATTTTAAAAACTATATACATACATAATATTAAACCTTTTATGAAAGTTTACATATTTTAATACATTTTAAAGGAGTTTTAATTAGATAAAGATATTAGTTAATCAAATGAGAACAGGTAGTTGTAACTCAAGAAAGCGAAATTTTGTAAGTTACAAAATTTTGCTAGTTCAATTAGTAAAACCTGCTTGAGTTATTGAATCATGATATAAAGATAACGCTAGGGGAGTTTTATCTAGATGGTTATACATATCCGATTTCTCACCTTGATTATTTGTTTTGTGCAGATTCTAGTGACTGTTCATTCTTCATAGGTTTATTTTTATTATTTAAATTCAATCATTAAAACATATCCTTTATTTATTAACTAGCTACGTAATGGTAAGATAGTGGACTTAATTATCTTCATAGTTTCCTTGTAAAATTAACACTCTATTCACCATTATTTTATCACTAAGTGATAAGTGCATTTGTCTAGAGTTATGGATAATAATATTATGATGAAGAAAACTTAATTGAACTTTTGAATTTGAATAACTGTAATCAATTTTCACCAATTATTTGTATGCTTCATCAGTAATATATATGTCCAACTTGCAATCTTTAATAAAAATCCAACTCTATTTCCAACTTGCAATCTTTAATAAAAATCCAACTCTATTTTATAGAGCTCGTTGGTGACCTACTCATTGTATACCTACACTCTTAGACTTAGTAGGCTCAGATATACTGTAACTAAAGCCCCATCTAAGCTAAGTTTAACGGCATCTCCCTTGTAGGCAATCTTGGATTTGTTCGATATGTCTATATAATATTGTATAACTTTTAAGTCCAAGTGCTTTTTTCTTCAATTTTAGATTTCTATCCTTGCAATAGTGATGCTACAAGTCTTATGCATTTCACAAATGCAGTGGCTTTTCCTTAAGTAGACATTTTCCTTAAATAATCGTTGCTTAATCTATGATATCTTTTCTTCGATAGTTAGACGTTAAGAAGAACATTCTGTCAATGCTTCCGGAACTGATTATTCGAATTCATTAAAAAAAACCTCCGGATGTTATAAAACCATTTCTGAATAGGCAAGTTTATAAAGAAGGTTCTTGCAAGAAATGAAGAAATTATCCTTTGGTTTTATTTAATTTCAAGAATTATGTCATTGCCTATATAAGGAAATAAATCTAGTTTGAATTTTGTAATAGTATAAAGTTATCATTAAACATAACCCTTAAGCTAATAGTCTCCCCCCTTTTGATGATGACAAACAATAATAGATATATTTTTGAATTTCAAATAATAATAAAGGATTTCGAAAGATACCTATAAACTTTATATGTTCTTACTCACAGTTATAAAAAGAAGGAGCCTGACTTCTAAACGAAAGATTTTATCATTTATATATTACAGATTTAATCTTAAAAATTTTAACAACAATTCAACAGCAATCAGTTAGTAGAAAATATCATCAATAATAAATATATGATCAAGGAAATTGAAAATATATCACATATTCAAAGTAAGATGTATGCAATGTGTATCATTAAATGTTCTCCCTCTTTGTCATTATCAAAAAAATAGAGGGAAAAAATATCTAAAGCATCAAACAATATCATAAGTCATTAAAAAAACAAAGACATTAAGAAATAGAGTCATTAAAAGGATTCAGAAATCTTTCTAAGCAAGATTTGCATATCAATGATCTGATTTTGCATTTTTTTTCTATTTGTCTGTGCATTTGCTCTTAACTAGAGAGAAGTTCCTTCAGATGATGAAGGATCAAATCATTAAAGTTATGGGCGGCAGGGACTAATTTTTATGGAGCAGGTCCTAAGAGATCTACTGCTCTTTCAGTTTTCTTCTCAACCCACATATTGTCTTTTAGCTTGTACCTGAATTGGTAGGGAATAGAAGAATGGAACTTACTTGGTGCATACCAATCCAAACTATCAAAAGACACTCCATAGTAGACAAAAATTTTGGTTAACAGCATCCCATATGGCAAATCACCTGTTGTATTCTTATGACTTCCTTTGTTTACCATAAATTCCAGAATCATTGTTGTGAGGTTCATTTTGTTTCCCTTTAAGAGATTGTAGACTACATACGTATCTAGAAGAGTACACCTTTCTACTGAGCTACTGGTTGGAAAGATTGAAGTAGCGGAAATGGATGCAAGGCATCTTGACAGTAGGTCCAAGTGTCTACATCAGGGTCTTCCCTCATGGGCATTCTCGATGTGTAAATATATAAAGTCTATAAGCTCTCCTAAATCAAGGTTAGCGATGTCTCACTTATGACAATGAAGATCAATCCTACCTATGGGAAGTATATCCATAATGTTTGTCAAAATCTCTTTTGTGATCAAGATCTCTCACTCACGAACCCAAGAAATTATTAACTTTTCATCAATTTACTCTTTTCTCATATGTGTGTAGAAACATTTAACCAAGTCATCAAACATTGTTTCATTCAAGTTCACAACAATTTCCCAGCCAACCACAATTAAAAATGAAGAGATTAAAATACCTATTTCATCAAAAAGATTGGGAGGCAAGATGCGCCCACCTACCACCTTTCTCTTCTTGTAGTGCATTTTCCACCTTGCTTCAACTTCCATTGACTGAAACAATTTCACTGGTGTTGAGGACTCTGCCTTCTGACATACAGTGAGATTCTTTGATTCCGTCCTTTTGGCCTTAGGGATTTCTTCAAAAATGGCTTCTTCAAAAACTGGCCCATCTATAGCAACTGGGTCCTCATTCTTTTCTTCAATCATAGGCGCTTGGCCTTTTCTTATCTCTTATATTTTTCTTTTTTGTGAATCTTCTTCCTCTTTCTTTTCGACCTGAGGAGTTTCTTCTTGTACAGTTTGTTTTGCCACACTTGCTCTTATCCTTTATCTCCTTATTAATGGAGTCGATTCTTCATCTGATTCATCATCATTTACAACCCAGTGCACTTTAGGCACTTTCTTATCCTTAAGATCAATTTTAGGAGTAGTGGAAGGAGTAAGAATGGTTATATAAAATCTTACTTTTCTTGTTTGCTCCCCTCTACTCAAAGATTCTTCTTCTTCTTCTTCTTCCTCTTCTTTTGCTTTTTCTTCTTCTTCTTCTTCTCCTTCTTCTTGCAGTATCCTGTTTTCCCATGCTAAGGTTTAAAACCCTAGAATACTATACATAAGTGATATTATTGAGAAAATAAGAAATGCATTTCAAGCTCATGCAAAACATAAGCATACACACAAGTGAATATTGATTTTTATACAAATTACAAAGACTGTACCTACACTCATTTGACATATTCCGAGGTATAAATGATTTTAAATGACTATGATGTGAATAGTGAGTTTTAAGTCTTGATTACTGATTTGGTAAGCATAAATATTAATTTAGAATTTTTGGTATATATTTAGGAAATTTCTAAAATCA
Organism: Erythroxylum domingense; assembly: GCA_025594535.1. Taxonomy (NCBI): domain Eukaryota; kingdom Viridiplantae; phylum Streptophyta; class Magnoliopsida; order Malpighiales; family Erythroxylaceae; genus Erythroxylum; species Erythroxylum domingense. The sequence goes on along the minus strand of JANQBM010000001.1, from coordinate 25,524,388 downwards.
TGGGTAGTTTTGGACTAAAAAAATGCCGAGTGGCAAGACAAATTGATAAATGATAGTAGAAATAAGTGTCAAATGGAGGTATAAATTATTTATAAATGGCATTAGGATTTAATGACAAGTGCCATAGAAAATTAGGTGACAATTAGTATAGAAATTGGGAGATAAATGGACTAGCTATTAAAGGACCAATTAGAGACCACAAGGAGCTGACATGTGGCAAGTGACATATGTCACCACACTTGCCACTCACCACATTCACCATCCCATAACATTTTTATAAATGAAAGACTATTTCATTATCTTTCATTCTTATCCTTTGATACATGCTTCTTTTCTTCATCTTCTTCATTTCTTCTTCTCCATCTCACGACACTCTCTTCTCTAAAGCATCACAAGTTGAACCTTGTTCTCATCCATTACTTACTACTTCCATTTTCGATATCTGCATCATCTTACCACTAGAAAACCTAACCTACTCCAATCTCCATGATGATGATCGTGTGACATGAGGTGTTAAGGTTTATGTCATTTTTGAAGAATCTTGGAGCTTAATTAAGTAAGTTATACATTAATCTTCAAAGGTTGTTGTAAATGAGATAAATATGGTGATTATTTTGAGATTGAATGCTTATGAAAAGGTGCTATACATATGTTGAGCGTGGAAGAAGAAATGGGGATATTTATGGGTCGCTTAAATAAAAGCATTTATGATGATCATTAGGGATAGATTGAATGTGTAAATGGAGTTGATTTTTATGCTAAATCGTGGATGAATAAATGGATATATTCATGGCTTATTCTTGTGTTATGATGAGTAGTAATTTATAGATTGTTATAGAGGTTTTTTTAAGGTAGAATTATCATTATAATGGTCTTTGGATGAGTGCAGTAAATTGATGGATGTAAATATGTGTATATGTTCTGTTTTTAAGAGTATGAAAACCATAAGTGATGATTTATTATGTAGATGTTATGAGTTGTGAGTTAAGGGTATAATGAAGGTGAAATTTAGGTTTAAGAAAGGTGTTAAATAATGTTCTCGAAATGAGAAGTAAGGGTTTGATATAATAGTGAATGTTAGAGATTATGTTTTGTTTTTGTATGATGATAAACCATAGTTTATGAATTTGTTTTATGATTGATATTGAGATAGAAATGAGGTGAGAATGAAGAGGAGAATAAAGTAGAAATGATTAATTATGCATGAGATGTCTTGAATATAGTATGGAAAGAGTTAAGATTTCATAAATGAATGAGATTAAGTGAATGATAATGAATAAATTGAGTAGAGTCTTGTGATTTTTTATGTGACCAATATGATAGTTAGACTTGATGAAATGAGGATACATAAATGGACAATAATTTTGGAATTTTTGGAGTGTTAATGATGGTTATAAATATAGAAATTCGTGGAAAACATGAAGGGAGAAAGGTAAGGCACAATCGTGGCCTAGAAATTTGGGTTCTGTCACAATTGTGGCACCCATCCCGCGACCGTGGCCAGTTGCAATGGCTTCTATCATGATCGTGGGAAGGTTCACCACGATCGTAGGCTAGCATAAAACATAAGATGTTGTCTTTTAAGTGATGTTTGAAATAATTAATGACAACGTACTTTCCTATGGAGCAATTAGACTTGAATTAGGTTTAAAATTAACCTGGTTTGATGATGAATTAGTTGATATAGTGTTTGATATATTTGGGTTATAAATAAAGGTTACAACTAAGGAATGAATTGATGATATCAATGGATAGAAAATCTGGAAATTATAGTTGTTAATGGAAGGAAAGTGTTCTTAGGAATGCTAATGTGATTCAAAGGAAATGAGCAAGGTATATAAAGTAAGATCAAAGGAGGATTTGGGTATTAATATTGGTGAATGATTGATCTATGAAATTAGAGTAAACAAGTATACTTGAAGTATTACCTAAGTATAAACTAGTTATATCCAAGTGACAATGATAGAATGATCAAGATTTGTGAATTAAGGAAATATATCCGGAATAGTCCAATTGAGCATGCATTATACATTACACATATACATTGTGTATGATTGATACTTATGTGATTGATCAAACTAGTAATGTGTGTACAAAACATGTGTATTACTTAAACATAGATACACAAGATTAACTATCGTCGTCCAGACGTTTCTGGATCATGAAGGCAATGGCTAAATCTCGAGTGTATTATGAGTTAACCTAGATAGTCTCACATTAATTGATTATTTCTATTAAATTTCAATTATTGAATTGATAATTATATGAACGTGATAATTTCGGATATTTATGGTTTGAGGAGTTTGATAATTAAGATTGCATTGGAAGTGCTTCAATGAATGTGAATGAGAAAGAAATAAGTGTTCTCAAAGTTTCATTGAATGTTGGACATAGATCCGATGAAAATGTGAAAAAGTAAATGTGTATTGAATAAATGTGATTGATTGCATATATGTGAATTCATGCATTTCATTACATGATATGCATGATCAGATAAAGATAGTTGCGACCGGAGTAGCCACCGGAAAAGAGCTTAAAGCTTAGAATGTAATTAGTAGCCAAAGGCTCACTATATATAATAAGTCCGGTATTCCTAACAGATACACGATAGTTATCAATGAGCTCGGTATTCACAATAGATACGGGACAGTTAAAAGGCACTCTGTCATAACAAAGTAACAACTAAAAGTGAGTCACATGTACATTACATATAAATAAATTGATGTGTATTAAATGAATAATTGAAATGAGATATATGTATTGTTCCACAATTGAAGTGTGAAATAACGTGTAAATTATGAATATGTAAATTGTCTATGAATATGAATATGTGAAATGTTTTGTGTTGCTATGAGTGAGCCCATCGAAGATGGTTCACTCATTAAGTTCGCAAAACTCACCAAAATTGCAATGTTGACTTTTCAGGTTTAGGGGATATCTAGTTAGATTAATTAGGGAATAGCCACTGCAATCGGATAAGAGTGAGAGGTCGAGATCAATTTGCATCTGCATATATCTTCACTCATTTTTTTTGGTATTAAGATTTATTTTCCGCAACTGTTGAATATGTATATATGAATTATTTACAATGTATAAGTGAATTTAGTATGTAATAATATGTTTTGTATTTTGTAATGGGCCAAATGATTACTAGAATTTTGATTATGTGTTTAATGTTCGTGACACTTGTGATTGGAAATTTTATGAATAAAAAGGGCCGAAAAAATTCTGGTTTTCTGAAAATGTGTATGATGCATAAAAAATTTGCAATGATTCGATGTGATCGTCCTAACATGCCGCTTTCACAGGGCACGTGCTCTAATGTCCTCAAGATGTATAGGTACGTACTTAGTGGAAATGGGATGTTACACTTCTTCTTCTTCTTCTTCTTCTTCCTCTTCTGCTTCTTCTTGTGCTTCTTCTTCCTCTTCTGCTTCTTCTCCTGCTTCTTCTTCTTCTTCCTCTTCTACTTCTTCTTCTTCTTCTTCTTCTGCTTATTCTTCTTCTTCTTTTTCTTCTCCTCCTCCTCCTCCTCCTCCACTAGAGTTAGAAACAAATTGTTTTTTGATTAAAGGTTAATTATTTTTAGAGGATGAGTCTGAGTCTGATTTGAAGGATAACATAACCAAAATCTATCTTTTTCTCTCTCCTGGAGTTTCCAAAAAGGGTATTTCTGAAGTTTGGGGCTTATAGGAAACATAGATAGGTTTAGTAGGAGTGTCCAAAGAACCTACTATTGGAGACAAAGAAGAAGATTTAGAGACGAGAGTTTATTCATGGCTAGAAGTTGAAGCCATGGTTTTCTTCTATCCCTTTGATTTCGTTGGTGCCATTGAGGTTTAGGAGTTTTTAGAGGAAAGAACAAACAGAAGGCAGAAAGTTAGGGTGCAGAGAGAAAAAGAACAATGCTTCTAAGAAAAGAACAATGAAGAGTAGAAGAGAGAAGTCTGTTTCTGGTATATTAAACGATTCTTGAGTGTAGATTTCATATGAGAAGGGGCAGTCATACATGCCAAAAGAGGAAGTATGATCATCTGCGAATCTTATGTTACACACGTATAGAGCGTTATCAAAATAGCACGTGCGTTTTTAAAAGCTAAAACGACATCATAAAAACCTTTCTTTTTAGGACACGTGTACCCTATTATATATGTTAAATTGAAAAGATCCTTTTACAAATATGAGGGACCTTTTAAACCAGAAAGAGCATACTAGATTAAGAGGAGTTCTCAAAACTGAGAGGAATCTTCCAAAATAGAAGGAGCCTACTAAAGGTTAGGACTAGAAGGAGCCTGCCAAAAAGTAGCATAAAAGAATTATACAAAAATAACATCAGATAGTTTACATATACCAAGTTCTTTTCTTAACACACAAAATATGTCTTCAGAGAGTGGCTTAGTGAAAATATCAGCTACTTGATTTTCAATATTAACATGCAAAAGATCAATGGTTCCTTTTAAAACATGATCTCTAAGAAAATGATGCTTGATTTATATATGCTTAGTTTTAGAATGATGCAAAGGAGTTTTTAAAAGATTTATTGCACTAGTATTATCACATAATATGGGAATATGATTAAAGTTCAAAGAGAAATCTATTGTTTTATTATAATGTTAGTAATCTTTATGTATACGTATATATTTTTAAATATATATCCTTTGCTTATCATATTCTCTTTTTTGCCATAAGAAATAGAGCATATTCTAGTAAATTTCCATAACACAGCAACAATAATATTCCACCTTAAAGTCATACATAACAACTTCATTCTGCTTCAAATAACAACAAAGCTACTAGTGCAGGTTTGTCAATTTTTAATACCTTCAATTAAACTTATGCTAAAATATATAATTATATATTCTAATTTTTTATCATTATTTTTTTGTTGTTAGCTTCCAATGCCAGTATTAGAAAAAGAGGTAGAGATAAAACTAAAGGTTTTAAATTGTAACAAATGAATGTTACAATGAGTTGCAAGTTATAAATACAGATTGATACTCAACAAGGTCATCCTATAAACAAGATCCAATATGCAAATTGTCAAGTAAGTTGGGAATTATTTGTCTGAAACATGTTAAGGACTTAAAAGAAGATAACTTACTTAAAAATACTTTGGAAAAAGTTCGAGTCATTATACAAAATCTTTAACTTTGTGCAATATTGTTTCAATAATGTTGAGATTAATTACACTTCTACTTATCATTCGCAGTTAAAATTGAATATTGTGAATGTTGAGACCCAAATCTTTCAAAATGTGTTACTTCATTATTAAAACAAAGGACCAGGAATCGTTGTTTCAAGTTGCATAAGTATTATAAATCTTTCCTTCTAATGCGGGAAGCATAAAGCCATGTTCTCGAACAAATGTATGACCAAAATTGGAATAGTATGTGTGACTATTGGTTTGACCTAAAAGTTCATATTGGTTTTCTTTGCCATCACATTTGCTTATATTAATCTTGTTAAATGATTTAATCACTAAGCTAGGTTTTTTCTTGGTTGAAGAAAATTGTAAGAAGGCAAGAGTTAGTAGATCAAAAATAAAAACACTCAAAATCAAGGATCAAAGTCATTTGTAGTTATTCAAAATGAATATGTAAGATTTATGTTTGCAAGTTATACTTAAAATCAATAAACACTACATTATTTATTATACCTTGTTTTTTTGTTTAGTAAAACAGAATGAGAAGCAACTACATGGATAAGAATGTGATAGGATCATACTATATAAAGTCACTCACTATAATGCAGGTAAAGGATGGATGTTAGAAAAAGTAGAAAATAATTATGTAAGTATAGAAGTTTGTTCAATATTTTTGTTCATCTATTAATGTAGTAGTAAGTTGTAATATGTGGATTGAATATCGATTTACTTTTTTATTTTAGATGGAGTTATAAGAGAAGTCTAAGTATGAGAGAATGAGCTCAGTGCAGAGGACATTTATGATATAGTATTTGTGACTCATTCTAGCTATGTGCAAAGCCTTAGGTGATCCTAAGCTAAACGTTTCAACCTCAACATATGAAATAATCTTTAAACACCTTCAAAAGGAAAACAACAAGCTTAAGATTGTATTACATGCTGAAGTAATCAGGGAAGAAGAAACTCGAGCTAAATTAGCAAAACTTGAGATATTATTCAAAAGGTTACTTAGTCCAGGTATTGATTTGAAATAACATCTAATGGAAAAGTTACTAATTATAGGAATTTTTATCACAATCAATTTTTGTGATTGGTATGTTTGTATCTACAGTTATCTCAAAAAGAAGATAATTTATTCATGACCAAAGAAAAATTTGTATGAAGTATGTTATAATTAATCAAATTAATTATTTGAAATGACTAATTAATTACTTGTAGCAATAATAGCAATAATTTTATTGATGGTTAAATTCAAAAAATATTTTAATGTAATGTATTAGTTAATTTGGATAATCTTATAATATCAATAATACTCTTTTTTAAGACTTTCCCGATTATTTTTAATTAATTTCTTGCCAAAGATTATTCCTTTGAGTTGATTAGGATAGTTGAAAACAAGAATATAGGGGAAAACATTCAGTCCAAGGAATACTATTAAGACCCCTCACTTCAACCTAAGTTTTTTCAAATCACTCAAATGAAATAGGACAATATACGTAAAATCATCTCTAAGAGTTTCTTAAACTTATATATAGTAACTCCCATGTTTTGTACCTCAAGCTTCCTTTTACTAGTAGACGTTCTTGGAGTTACATTTCCCTGTCAGCACTTTTCTGGTCATTGTTCTCAAAATATTTTCCTTTTTCTTCGTCTTAGTTTCCTTGACTTTCTCATCAACCTTTTGAACCATATCAAAAAATTTTGTTGCTCTTGATAATCTAATTAACTCCTCGTATAAGTATCTTTGGATGGTTTATTCCGAGTTGCACCCAACGGTCGTCTTCTTGCAGAGGTATCTTTCTCTGGCTGATTCCAATTTGCATGCAAATGTCTCATTCTTACAAGCGTTGACTTCGGAAAATGAAAATCATGAATAGATTGACCAACCAATTGATGCTTGGTTAGCTTCATTTTCTATTTATATAATCTTGGCTGTTGAGCGTTATTAGATTAATTAAACATACCCAATTTGCTAAATTTCCCCATTAAAAAAAAAAACTTCGAATGCCTTAACAGCCTTAAATAAATTTGCGAGTTCTTAACTATTGGCTTCCGTGTCACTTGTTTATCTGACGTTTAAGTGTGGCTCTCACAGTACATATATAATCATCTACCCGGATGGTGCAAATTACAAATTATTGTCTTCGAAAAGAGCTGGAAAAAATGGAAGTTGAAATCATTTCTAAAGAAATTGTGAAGCCTTCGTTTCCAACACCTGACTGTCTGAGGATTCACAAGCTCTCCATTCTGGATCAAATGGTACTAGGTTCTTCCTTCCCCATCATTCTCTTTTACTCTACCACTTTCTCTAATCGTTACGAAATATCCAATCACCTCAAGAGGTCCCTTTCTAAAACACTGGCCCTGTTCTACCCTTTTGCTGGACGACTTAGTAGTTGCTTGCAAGTTGACTGTAACGATGACGGGGTGAGTTACGTCGAAGCTAACGTAGGTTGTGACATATCAACGATCGTTGAACATCCAGATACGGAGCAACTCAAAAGGCTTTTACCCTCTGAACCCGATCACCAAGAAGAGCTTCTTTCTGTGAAAGTCAATTATTTCATGTGTGATGGTATTGCTATTTCTGTTCTTGTAAAACATCTGCTCGGTGACGCGTCTTCACTAGCAACCTTCGTCAAGAGCTGGGCCGACGTTGCTCGAAGGGGTCATTGTGTTGAAGGTATGATCTTTGACTGCACCTCCCTGTTTCCTCCTATGAAATGCTTGGATTTCTCCTCAGTTTTTCAAGGGAACTCTTCACTGTTCCAAAAACCAGTGAACAAGAGGTTTTTGTTTGAGGGGTCAAAGATAGCTGATTTACGAAAAAAATTTGGCAACGGCAATCTAACACGTTACGAGGCTGTGTCAGCTCTAATATGGAGAGCTTTTATGGTTGCAAGCAAGCGAATGAGTGAAAAATCCATGAAGAATCATATGATGGTGAGTCTGGTGGATCTGCGAAGAAGAATGAGACTGGGTTCTG
>JANQBM010000001.1:25491116-25511747 GCA_025594535.1 Erythroxylum domingense | reverse complement strand
CCTGAAAACATTGGATTTAATGGTGGATATGAAGAAACAAGACCGCCATCCTAAACAACTCACCGTTCATGCTCACGACTCCATGTTTCTTTCCCATCTTCAACATCTCCTTACCAAAATTTGATGTTCTCGGTGTTGGCCTTTTTGGTGATTGCAACGAGAAAATGTCGTCAATACCTTCTTGAAAGTTGTTCGGGTATCCATGTCTCAAGCTTGGCACTTTCTTAGCAAACATGGCATGAATATGGATATCAATATAATATAAATAAATAAATATATCTTTTATTTTCAATTAAATTATATTACCAAAGTTAGTATAGGACTCAACATATCATGCATAAGCTATCAATGTTATTCTGTGTGAGGTTTAGATTTTAGAGATTTTTAACTTTTCAATAAGAATATATTGCCAATATTTTGTACACAAAAACTTGAAAATTCAAAATTATTTTATAAATAACTAATATGTGGATCTTTCCCACCTTATCACATATCTTAAACCGAGTCCTATGGGACACGCGTGGATCAAACTAAGACCACACACATCCAAATCAATGACTTTTCCAAAGTTAATAATCTTATATTTTCTGGTCTTTTATAACATTTCACACTATTTTTTTAAATCTGATCAAATCAAATTTACTTTACAAGTTAAATAATTCATAAATAAGTTAAGTATTAAATTAAATTTGTAGGTTCTAATCAATGTTTTAAAAATCCAACCAGCTCATAGGTTTAATAATAAAAATTTTAAACCGATCAATTATTCAATTTTATTTTTAACTTTTACGGTTTGAATTAGTTTTAAATCAATTTATTAATTAATTAGTTAATTTTTGTAAATTAATCAATTTTTATAAATCAAAATAAACAGATTAATTTTTATTTAGTGATAAACTTTAAATTTTTTGATAGGTATATAATTTTTTCAATTGTTTTTTAAATTCTTTAATTTTACTCAATCTTTAATACAGTCTAATACTAGTTTAAATCTTAAACTTTTTATTTTACCGATTTAACTTTTAGACGGCATTGGTTCTAATGAATTTCAAAATATTTAAGAAAGAATTATAATTAATTTACGGTGAAATTTAAATTTTTAGCTAGAAAAAAACTCCTTGAGAAGTTGCCTTCATTACTTGGACCACCTTGAGTGTTTTATTCAACACTATCGTAATTGACAAAAGAATGTAATAGTAATTCACAAAAGAACATAATAGTAATCTAAACCGTCCAAACCCTACCATCTAATTATTAATTATCGTCAAATGTTTAGCCAATTGTCACATGTTAGGTTCTAAACTATTCATTCACCTGTCCTTTATCTTCAACTCTTTCTGAAACTGCAAGCCCTAAAACCGCACAAAAATCTTAGACAGGAGAACTGCAGACATACATGGGACGCATCTTGGAAACCTCACCCACCACCATAGCTACGTTGTTTGTTAGAAACCTCGTAACCTCCGTATTTATCTATGTCGACAAGTCCCTCCATAACTTGTCTTACAGGTTTAAACTCCTTGAACATCTCCAATATATTGTCATCACTTCTTTTCTCCTCTTTATTCGTCTTCTTTCTTCTTTTTCCGCTTCTTTTGACCTTAACGCCCTTGGTAATCGTTCACTTAAGCCTCCTAAGAATGATGAATATGTGCCCATTTCCTGCGGCGGGGATTCCGGTATCGCTCGAGCGCTTTCACAGCTTTTTGCGATTGTTAATGATATTCCGGTCAGCTCCAGGAAGTATGAAATGGTCAGGTCTTTGGCGGAGAGGCTTATAGATGAGAATCACAAAGAGAATGTCGAGGTTTTACGTGAAGTCAATCGTACGGTTCTATCAGTCGCGTTTTCGAGGACTCTTAGCCAGCTAGGGACCGACATGACCGACCTAGATTTTCAAAGGGAGGAACATGGTGGAGGTGGAGGAGGCACGGTGGCTGGGCGGGTCCAGGTTGGGTTGAGCCGGGTTTTGAGGGCTGTTCGGTCTGTCGGGGAGGGAGCTCTGTTTTGGGGTGGTAAGGCAAGGAATGAAGAGAACCGGTGTGGAAGTTCTGCTGAGAAGCTGGCGGCAGAGCTGCTTTGGTTGGCTCAGAAGATGGTGTATTGTGGGTTAGCTGAAGAAGCCGTTTGCATGTGGGCTTCGGCTTCTAATGTAGCTTGGCTCGCTCTTTCTGCTGAGCCGCGCGTGCAGGGCTTATTGGTGAAAGTTTCAGGTTCGTACCTTTCTTGTTACCAAATTAGATACCTATGAGTCTTAATTAATCACTTGAGAATGTTTACAGCATTCCTGTTGAAGCAAGCAAGAGACTTGGGGTTGGAAGAAATGGAGGAAGGCAAGAGAGAACTACAAAGGCAGACCAAACTGAAGATGCTAATGTCCTGGTTGCCATTGCTATGCAAAGCTAGCAATGGAACAGATGTTCCAGTCCTCAACACGAGCGAAAAAACTGAGCTAGAGAGAGTCTTGGAAGAACTGATAGAGATGGTAGAACGAGAAGAGGATCAAGAACAGGTGTTGTCTTTGTGGCTTTCTCACTTCTCATACTGCCCATCCTCTGACTGGCCTAACCTCTATACCTCTTATGCCCGCTGGTGTACTGCTTCTCGCAAGCTCTTAATTCTATAACACTGCGTTAATGTGCGTTAATGTAATGTTCTTCCTAGAAACTCTTTAAGAGGTAAGATGAAAACTTATTATGTTATTAGCATTTCTTCATTTGAGAGGATACTTCGACATTCTTTTTTCTCGATGACACATTTTCAGAATTATCTGATAATTTTTAGTTATTCTTTCATTATTTCAGAGACTACATCACAGCATAAACTGCTTGGAGTAAACGTCGAACTCGCTAGATGAAGACAACTGGGGCTCCTGCAAATGAATGATGGAGTAGAGTGATTTAGTATTATTGTTATTATATATGTGTCTAAGCAAAAATAGTGAAAGAACAGCATTACCTGGTCGATCTCTGTGTTAAACAGTGCTTTATTTACAAGGGACGCAATTGGACCATTGAGGCGGAGTCCACCTGCTTTAACCCCACGGATTGCACCTCGCATGGCATTAAGCAATCTGCCATACGATAGTCCAGGCTCGTTTTGCACTGATTGGATGAAACTGAAAGTCAATGCACCAGTTGAAGCGTTGCCTGCCAAGGCCTGCACAAGTTTAACTCTTCTAAATGTTCATACAGTATGAATCCAAGACGATTTACAAATTTCATATGTTAGGATGATGATAATTTATAAGTTGCTTCGCAATCAAAAAGTATATATTAGAGTGATCTATACATAAGAAAGAATGCCGATATGAATCGTTAATTAGAGCTAATAATAAATCATGTTAAAACTGAATTTTATGATATTTTGAATCGGAATTTAACATAAATTTATTAGAATAAAAGATAGAGAAGCATGAATGATAACAGGAAGTTAACTCTATTAACTAGCCCTGGTAGATCCTTGAGTGCCATTTATTAGACAACACGATCCTAACATAGTTAAATCACTAACCCATGCAGAAAAGATTAAACAAGCTAAGCGGTTAGTCACCGTGGTATCCATACAAATCTGATCAGCATTGCAGGCGCTGAAGCTGATGGCTAGACCCCCACTTGTGCCCTTATAAGCCGTTGAACATCTTTGATCCTCCCAAGTATAGTACCCTTTCCTATCAACACGGCAACCAAGAAAGGTTAAACGATTTGAGTAGCAGATTAAATTGTATAACCACATCGTGTTCATGTATAAACCTGTCCATCCTGCAGACAAATGGGAGATCTAGTACAGTTTCACTATAGCAGGCGTCAATGACGGCATGAAGTGTAACTCCCGGTGTTAATGGCCTTACGATGGTATCATTGATCTCGTCGTCGACTAATGATCCTTCAGTTTCAAAGTCAAGAGGGCATAATGCCTCATCAAACCCATCTATCTCATCCATGTTATAATCGCGCTGCCTTGATCCGTGACCAGAGAAGTGAAACACCAACGAGTCACCTGGCTCGCACCCTTGAACAAGCCACTTCAAGGCCAACCTCATGTTCGCCTTTGTTGGAATCCTAAATGGGTTAGTCTCATCTTCTGCACATTGATTGATGTATGAATTCTATATAGCTGATGCAAGTAGAAATCGCTAGCATTCATAAAAATTGTGACCATACCTGTGAGCATAACCACACAGGTACTAGGAAAGCCAAACTTCTCGACAAGTAAATACCTCATACAGTTTGCGTCGTTAATACTTCCTTTGACCTTATAACTCCTCCCTCTGTAGTTCAGTCCACAAATCACTGCTCGTTTCCTGCCATGGACGGAAGGAAGAGGTAGCGACGGTCTTGGAGGCTGATGAGAACAGTAATTGCCTGCTCCATGTTGGCTATTCACGGAGCTTGTCTTGGTGCTAATGTGGGTGGTCACCATGTTGATTAGGCCAGTGACGTGGTTGGCTGCGTGATTCACCGATTCACGAGCATGAGACAAAGGATTGTAATGTGGAAATGGAACCTGAGTGATGTTTTGGCACCTTGGACATGTGAAGGACTGAGCCTCAGCTGGCACCAAAAGATACACATTACACCACCTGCATCTTTCTCTTCTACTGGCCATCGTCTATTCTCTACAAGAACAGAATGGCTCAGTTACACAACTAAATATAGAAAGGAGCTTCTTCGTGTTCATGTTTTCTCTTTTGGGAGAATCAAATTCTATGTCCGCTTTTCGTAAGTGGGTGTAGTAGATTCGTCGTAGCTACATGGGCTCTGTGTAGCAGTGGTAGACACATCCGCCAACCACTCTGCTGTATATTAGGCCACGAGGTGTACGTATATTGCTAATGCTTTGGCCATACTGGTCTAAATTATAACAGGAGGCATCGTCAGGTCCATGTGCATTTTTATTCGTCCCACTTTTTGCAGAGATTCTTTATTCCCCACATTGTGTAGAAAAACTGAAAGCAATTCAAAATGAATTCAAAATGTGATCATATCAGAATATCAATCAATCCTGACCATAGTAGTAATCTGCCATCTGAACATCACGTTATGCTTTTTCTACCCTGGAAAATGTTGACTCGTCTGATGTTGTACTAGGCAGCTTTGGAAGATGAACAAATTCAATTTGCGTAGTTAGTAGTTAACACCTTGAGGGCTAATTATAATCACTGTTGGGTGGTAGGTATTAGAGCTTTCTTTGTTGAATTTTGGCATTTCTACAATTGAATTTCGGACTTGATTGATTCGAAACTTCCATTACTGGGCAATATTATATCAAAAGGTAAGAATCTAATACCCTTTAATGTACTGAAAACGAATATTAGTGATTCACGTTGATCTTCAGAGCTGGCAGAGCTGGGGCTTCCGAGTCTTCAACATGCTCTGTGCAAAATCTCATCATAGAAGAAAAGGGTATTGAGATAAATTATAATATATTGGTCCCCATTACATGATATGGTGCACTCGTTATGCTGCTATTAACTCTTCTCTTCTTTACTCTAAAGATATGGGAAAAGTTGATACTGCATGCCAATCTCAACATAGAACCAAACACAACTTTCTCTTCTTGTTCTTGAATAACAATTTACAAACAAATCCTAAAACTCACTTCAATTGAGGTGACAGAAGCAAATAACTATCTAAGGACATACTGTTATACATATAGTACACACCATGCCGCAGTAAAGTGATTAGAATCAACCATTTGCTAGGGCAGAATAAGATCAACCTCGTACTCCACTTTTGGTCGTAATGCCTCCAGTATCCACTTCCACACTACAATCAAAATTGATCATGATCAATAATAACATGGAGCAGAAAGACAGACAATAACAAAAAAGAGGTACACCACCAAAATGCAAAGTCCCATCTATATTAACAAGCCATACTACAAACCCTAATGCAGACCAACGGAGTAGGTAGTATAAGATTTTGTATCACTTCCACCACAAAGGCTTAAAAGAAATGGCATTTTTATACTTTGGATAGGGAGGGGGAGAGGGCAGAGTGGATGCTAGGAAGCTGGCTATGGGAAGCAGTCTCTACAAAACAAAATGACCAAAAGGATCCCAACGTATCACAAATCAAGATAAAAGCAAATAATTCAATGAACTTTCAATCATCTAATATGCTGCACCTAGGAGGCAGTGTACTTCAATGACAGAACCCACCTATGCGCATGCCTGTTCATGTTTTGAGAAACAAAGAAGCTTAACTGGAGGCAAGGACTTGATAAAATCAGCAGAACAGGACCAACTGAAGTTCTAATGTTCTACTAAAGCAAAGTATGTCAAACCACAAGAAGATAGAAAGAAATAAAAAAAATAAGTGAGAAAAGCAGGTGGATGGGAACTATTGATGAAAGTCCTAGTGGAAGTAGATAGACAACCAAAAACAGAGTTGCTGGAAGAAATGATAAGTTGATCCTTTTGAATTCTTCAACATTCTCCAAGTCAATACCCATACAATGGCAGTAAATATTCATACACCACATATGCTAGACTAATCAAGGCAATTACCAATTGCAGCAACCTAAGGTAGTAAATAATAGACAAGGTATTGAATCTATAGTTTGAAAGGAACTTTGGAGCAAAACTGACAAGAGCCGAAGTAAATAAAATTCCTTGATAGCATCAGATAATTAGAGAAGCACAGATACTTAGATTACCTGACAAGCGTAGGAATTCATGAGCCGTCAACTCCCCAATACACTAAGCTGGCCAGAAATTTTAGCTTTGCAGGTTGGGCACATATAACCAACTGAATCTGACTGCACTTCATTTTCAACAGCCTCGTAAGTAAACTCCACTTCGCACCACACACACACAGTTGTACAATGTTGCCCATTCATCATATCCCCAACATGTGGTTCAAAATGGACTGAAGCACCATAGGCTGCCTCTTCCATATGAGCTATGGGAACCTCAGGCAAAGATACACTTTCTTGACCGGAAACAAAATTAAACTTCATTTGTTCAATTTCCTCCAACCTCAGGTCCTCAGCAACTGTTAATTTATCAGGCCCCTGGTCAACTGCATCCAGTTCATTCTCTCCCTGGCAAAAGATGGAAAAAATGGGACCAATCTATCAAGGAACTTCTCGTAACCTTATCTTCTTGGTTACAAATATTAAAGAGCAAAGACATCAAACTGCCCAAACCCTACATCTATATCAGACAACTAGGGAATAACAAAACAAAAATACCTTGTCCATTAATGCAGTGGGTGTTGAAACTTTAACAGATGGTTGCAATGATGAAGTATGTGGGTCATAAGACCCACACTGAAGTACATTTTCTCTGTACGATTGTGGTACAGTCCCTTGTACCACATCATTATTTGCTAAGCTCTCACTGATCCCAAATCCAACTTCTATCTCGACAATGTTCATTCCATCAAATTCATCATCGTTAGAATGGTCAATAATCTTGCTTTCACAAATCTTCTGATCACTAGAATGATCAAGTGACTGGTTTTCATATTCAATGCCTGCATTTTCAGAGTCATCATTGCTGAATATCGCCCCAACTTCTCTTACATTAGTATCAGAAACATCATGATCAGCATCTGGTGTATCTTCAAACAATGAATCTATCCTAACTTCTGTAAAATCACTACCATCACCAACCTTCCCTACCTTTTTATCAATCACCATATCATCAAAGGTTTCCTCACATACCCCCACTTCCAAAGATTTTGCCATTTCATCACCTCTCAGTTCACCAGATGGAGTATAAGAATGAAGCTCATGATCAGTAACTGATGCAAGCAGCTCAGCATTAGACGCCATGTTATGTTCATCAAAAGACAACCCAACATCAAATCCATTATTATTTCCAGAAGATGATGTTTCTCGAATGGAATTTTGAGCAATTTGAATTAACGCATCCATTTTGGATATTCTTGTTGGCAACTCATCTTTGGTTGCAGTGTCAATTCTTTGTTCAACAGCCATACGAACAGCAGGAGAATCCTCTATACCCCTCACGTAATTCCTCACATGTATCCCCACATGACCATTGTATCGACGCCTTTCATGGAAAACCTTATGGCAAAACTGGCATTCATATTTTCCATCTTTTACAATCACACCATCCCCAACAGAAGAACCAAGCCTGTATTTCTTTGTAGTCCTCTGATGAAAAGATAACAAATGCTCCAAGTATGTGTCTTTGTCATCAAATGCTATATTGCATTTGTGACATTCAAAAAGGTCGCGTATCTGAACCTCTGCAAGATTTTCAATCCCCAACAGAGCAACTTCCTTCTCAAGTTCATCAGACTGCTTTCGATCTTCATCGTTTTCAGCATCACCAGAATGCTGTTTGCATGTCACTAAACTCATGAATAATATCAAATTAAAGTTAACCATTAAGCTTAGGCATACTTACGATTGCCGAAGCAGGTAAAAGGCCCTGCTGAAAGTTATCACCAGAAGGATCCTTCAGACATTGTGGAGGATAAGCTCCAAAAAATGACTGCAAATAATTGGAAACTTCCTTGCAAGATAAAAAATGCTGTCCACCAGGGCTGAGTATCACATAAGGAAAAATATGAGTCACATATGGAAACAAGACTATCTCGCCTGTAGGAAATATTATGACGAAGATGGATCAGTAAAAGTAGATTAAAAAACCGTCCCAATTTTATGAAAATTGCAATAAAACACATATACAAAATGGACCACAATGTATGAATCAAGGAAATACAGAGAAAGCTTTGAATTGAGTCAGTTTGATGACTGTAGAAAGAAAAACTAAGTTGGCACAGATTTCTTTTTGGTAGGGACATAACCAATAAGGCTCCAAAAAATGGAAACTACAAGGAATACCTTATATATTTACAATCATCAACACAGGATTACAATTTCAAGTACGAAGGCAAGCCATATAATGGAACAATGCTGAAAGGTCAGACTATCCCTTTCTTCTCTGCAGTAATAACCCATATTTAGTCAAATATTGAAGTAATGGCAGCATCATATTTGTTTAAACCGATGCATTATGGTAGTTAAGATGAACCTTATCATAATCCCGATTTCTAACTACTTTGAATTCATGGTGTATTTTATGGTTATCAGTTATTGACTATCAGTTCTTGAATATAACATTGTCAAGTTCTGTTTGAGAATACCACGATTTTAGAATTTCCTTTTCTCATAAACCATTACCTCTTGTCAATAGAATCGATAGATCTATTTTTTGCTTAAAATTGTATGTAACAGTATCAACGTGTGGCTGTGACCCATAGACATTAGTCAAATAAGAAAATATTGTGGGAATGAAGAGTAGGTACAATGATTGTTATGGTGGCAAGATAATCTAAGAACATCATGAGATATGCAGTTAATATTTGCATAAATACAAGCAGGTTCTTGAAAATGAGGAAAATGCAGGGAACACAAATCTATTGAAGTTGTCAAGTTATATATTATCATTCCATGTTCCCAGAATATTAATACTTTGAGGCTTTATCTAATTATAAAGAGATACATAGCAGCCATCAAATGTAATTATCAACTTTTCAGAACAAATGCTATAAAATATTTGCGTAATGCTTGGTAGGATGTACTAACGAAATAGCATTAAGGATGTACTTAAATACAACAGTAATGTAATGATCAATAAATGACAGACTATATAAAGGTGATTACAGAGTAAAAGAGAACGAATTATGTTAAACAATGTAAATCTTATTACAATACAGCTTTTCCATGGACAAACAAACCAAGTAATTAATTGCGTGATGTAACAACGCATATTATATTGCACCAAGCTTAGTCATTATCTTTTGCAACTCACCAAACCAGAATCTAGGCAAATCATTCGTCCCTAGTCTACTTCTACACCCTCACAGAAATTTAAATGTACTTCCAATCCTTATCTCCATGTTTCAATCTGCTCAATCAATGCACTTCATCAGGTGTCATCATTCAGTAGACCGCTACACTCCCCCTACTCCTTCACCTCCCTTAACAGAAACTTAAACACTCTAAAGCTGGTGGCAACCATAAACTAGCATAAAGTAAAAATCAACATTTAGCATGTCGATTAGCACCAGTTCAGGAACATGAAAAGTTAAAGTATCCGGACAACAGGTGCTTGATAAACTGGTACCAAGTTTCACATCATAACCTATTATTAGTCATATCCTCACTACACCTATTAGTACCTTTAAAAGAACGGAAACAGAACCAATAGATACAGTAAGTAAACATTAGCACTGTATCGCAATTCCAATAATTTTCAGGTGTAAAGCAAAAACCTTTCGTACCTCCCATTGAATAGAAGTATACAACTGAAACAGATTAGTTACTGAGATAGATATACCGAAAAAGAAAAGAAAAAGGAAGCTAAAGATATAATAATCAATGAGAAAGGTCCAAGAGCACCTTATATATCTGCGGCAATAAACCCAAGCACGACCTTCTTTCCTCTTAAGCCCCAGCAGAAGCTTCCATCCCACAGGCATATGATCACCGAACTCGCCGGCGTCCACAATCTTCCTCTTCCTCCTCCTGCTGCACCACTGCCCTTCCAACTGCCTCAAGAACTCAAACAACTCTTCCTCGCTGTTCATCCCCACCGTCCTTCGCCGCAACTCCTCGCCGTATGGATCCTCCATCCTCCCCAACCCCACCCAGTCCACCACTTCCCCATTCTTGTTCACTACCTCAAACCCTAATCCACTCTCCACCCCCTTCGCTTTTGGTTTCCGCCCTCTCTTCCTCTTCCTCACATTCGGCTCCGGCAGCGGTAACGGCGGCGGTGGCGGCGTTAGATATGTCAAATTGAATGGATGGGTGAAGCAATCGAATGGGGTTAAATCCGATTCTTGGAAGTCGGGGTGTGATGAGAGCAATTGCTTGAGATGTTTGATTATGGACTGGTTTTCAGGGTCGGTAGAGGGGGTGGGATTAGGCTGCGGAGGAGGGCTTGAGGTGGCTTTGGGGAGGAGGCCGGCCACGCGATGACGATGGTGGTGATGGTGGTGGGAGGAAGGCCTTGAGTAAGTCTGGCGGCGGGAGCCTGAACTCTCGTTGAAGATTGTGCGGTCAATGGCAGGGGTGAAGAGTTCGCCGTCGGCGGAGGAAGAGGAACAAACGGATAGAGTTCGGAGCTCGAACTGGGAGAGGGTTTTCATGTCTATGAACGATAGTAAGTCCGGTGCGAGGACTGCGGCGGCGGCGTTACTAAGAGCGGCCATTTGGCGTCCGTCAGGTTGACAGTGAGAGACTACACAAAATCAAAAACAAGACAACACTCAATGTTTTAAAATCTTTACAGTAAAATTTTTTTTATTTACTTTATCATTAAAATTGTCAATTTATTAATTATTTGATGAGTTTTTTTAATTAATAAATTTTTATAAATTAAAATCAATTAATTAATTTTACTTAATAATTTCTTTTTAATTAAATTTTAAATTTTAATAACATTTCAAATTTTTAATTTTTATTTGATATTTAACTAATTTTATAACATTTTAATATCAATTAACTATTTTAAACTTTAAACTTTTTATCCTAATTTTTAAAACATTGGTTTTACTAGTCTATTTCATGATTTTGCTTTCAAAATTAAAAATATTAAAAAAAGATATTAAAATATACAAAAACATTCATTATTTTTATTATTCAATTTATCATTTTAAATTTGTTTTTTATTTACATTTTATTTAGTTTTTTAAATAACTATATTATTAAATTTACTAATCGACAATGTTATTAAATTAAATTTTTACTATAATTTTATTACCCCATTTTAATTGGATTCAATACTATAATTTACTGCCAGAAGCAATTGGTTTGAATTTGTACATTTATATAAAATACTCATCCTAAAAGTTATCCCATGTATATATAATAATTATCCTATCACATATAACAATTATCCCACTAATATAAAATATATAATTTACATATAAATAAAATATTAGGGTTAATCATATAATTATAAATCTTTTATGTAATTTAAGTAACTTAAAAATCACTTTAATTTTTAAAATTTTAAAAAACTTTTGGTGATATTCAATAATTTAGAAATTTTTCTTTTCATATATTTTAAATTAATAATATAATGAATAAATTTTTAAACATGATCCAAATTAATTAAAACTCATCTAAAACAATAATTTATTATATATTAATTGACATGAACTTTAAAAATTAGGTTAGGTTATTTAATTGAATCAAATTTATACCATATTTATTTTATTTTTTAATAAGAGTATTAGAAATTTTTTAAGATTAAAAATATAAGACTTTTAGAATTTTAAATATTTTTAAAATTACACTATGTTATAAGTCTTACTTGAAGATCAAGTACGAGGAGAAAAAGGATTGTGAAAGTCTCGAAAAAGAAACATTATTATAGAAAGTTTTCTTATAAGAAGCCCCCGATCTCATATTGCTCATGAAGAAAATTATAAACCCTTCAAACGAAAGAAATAATGTCGATTTGTCAGATTCTTCAAAGTTCAAACGAAGAAATCCTCAAAGCAAAGAAGGAAGATTGATGTTTTATCAGTGACAAATCAGGAAATTATACTTGTCAATGACTTAATAAGACAAAAATGGATGTAAAACTATTAGATTTTATTGAGGCTATCGTGCCTATCCAAGATAATGAAAACAGTGAAGATTTTATTAAAAAACAATCTAGTGAGGATGAAGAGAAATAATTTGCTCTTCCACTCAGACTCTTCTATAGACGAGTCTGAGCCCTCTGATTCCTTAATTTCTGAAGACGTTGAAGAAGACATATTATACATGGTCCAACAAAAATGTTTGAAGGTAGACTATAGGTTTTTTATTATTCCTCGTCCTAATGTCCATATCCAATTACTACAATAAGACAAATATGATAAGTCAATCAAGGTTATTGGGTATATGAATATTGGATCATGTCATAGTATTATGTAGCCCAACATGTTACCACTTGAAGCATAGATAATTCATAATGAATATTTTACTGTTGCTGAATGGAAATTTTTTTAAAATTAGGCTTATCACAAAATAGAAAATAAAGATCCACTTCTTTTCTAATTATGTGGTTTGGACTAAAATTCTTAGAAACCATCTACCTAGCCCAAATTTTCACATGGGCATGGATATTTATTGTAAAGCATCTCTACTAGAAACCTTATCTATAAAGATTAAATGTCGTGCCAATTTTAGTGCTTATGCTAATATCATAAATGTGTTTGAACTCACCCAAGCATCACCTTCATACAAAGCCCTACGAGATCGATTTTTATAATATTGTCCTAAGAACCATGCTCAGTTCTCACATCTCCATCATCTATGAAAAAAATCTTACTTTTTCATCTATTTACTATTCAAAAAAATTAGGATATTAATCCTACAAAGGCTACTCATCCAAGTATGAACCCCGATAATTTGAAATTAGCACAAGAAGAATGTGTTATCCTACGCTAGCAAGGATTGATAGAGCCCATAAAATTTGATTTAATTTGTCAATCTTTTTATGTGAACAATAGAATTAAATAAAAGCATAGAAAAAAGAGGTTAGTAATTAATTACAAACCTCTCAATTATTTCCTACAAGATGATAAGTTTCTACTGCCAAGGATTAGTACTCAAGTTTTGTTTCTCTAAGAAGCTATAATTTTCTCGAAGTTTGATTTAAAAGCAGGATGTTTGCAATTGGGAATTGACCCCCTAAAAAAGATACAAGATAGCTTTTTGTATTCCTAATGCCCAATATCAACGAACCATAATGCCATTTGAATTCAAAATTGCCTCTTCACTATTTCAACAGGACATGACAAAGATTTATGAGCCTATTCGTTCTAGTAGTTTGTTTATATTGATAACATCATCTATACTCCAAAACCCATGAAGAACACAAGGCTTTACTTCAATCCCTTGTGAATCTTACAAAATAACGTCAAATTATACTCTCAACCAAAAAGAGTCATATTGGGACGACTGAATTATAATTTTTGCGTATGAAATTCCATAATGAGTTTTATTAGCTTAGTCCACACATAGCCAGTAGACTATTACACTTCTTAGATGAAAATCTCAACATTAAACAAACTCAACAATTCTTTGGAATTGTTAAGTATATGAGAGATTTCATCTCTCACATGATTGAATGTACATCTCTTTTGTCAAAGTTATCGAAGAAGAATTTACCATCATAGAGTAAAGATCAAATCAAAGTCATACAACGTGTAAATCAAATATGTCATAATCGACCTGTTTAAAGATTCCTAATAAATGGTAACATATTTTACAGACAGACGCTAATGAGCATTATTAAGGTGCTATCTTAATTGAAGAGATTGATAGGACCATGCCAGTCGCCAGGACAAAGAATAAAAAAAAACATTATTATGTTAGGTATGAAGAGATTTTGGCCGAAAAAAAAGACATCAAAAATTTTAACTTTTAGCGCAACCCTTAACATTTACTGATTGACCAAACAAAAAAAATGAAAAGTATACAGAGATGAAAGCTCCAACGGTGCCTCGTGCTTATATATAGTCTGGGATGCATGACTTCTTTTGTTTCTCGTTAATAATTCCTTGAAATCAATCATTTGTATTCTTCACCGGATGCAGTGTCTAAAATTTATAAATAAATTAAATAAAAATGAGTCTCATTCTCACAAATAAAATAAATATTATATATATTTTTAAAAAAGGGAATCTTTTCTTTATCACGTCAGCAATGATATAATATTGGAAATAAAAAAATTATTAAAAAATTATTAGGTCAACATTGACGTTAAACTTAAGAGATAAGGTTAAATTTTTTATTATGATAAAGTCCAATTTTAACGTTTTTTAAATGTTAATATTAAAAAACGTTAAAATTGTCTTAATTTGCAGTCATGCAATTTAAAAATTGAGTTATTAAAATACAACTATAATAATTTCAAGATTGTACATTATTAAGTTTTTGAAATATAATAATGCCAGGATTGTTAAACTGATAAGTAGTAGATTTTATTTCAATAAAATTTGTACTCAGCTTTATATTAACTTATAGTGTTTCATTACGCGAATTGCCTTAAATACATCCATGATTGAATTTAAAAACAATGCTCTAATCACTACATTCCTCTCCAGCTCCAAACTTTTGGTGGATCAGTTGTTTTGCTCCTCCAACTAGCCCCTTTACCACTTCAGCTGCAGGTACAATTTCTTTGATCAGACCTACCCCTTGACCAGCATACATAGCCATGCTTTCAATGTCTCCGGCAGCAGTCGCATTCGGAACAGTACCACCGAACCGGCGAATCTCCTTTTCCTAGATATTGATGATAAAATAGGTAACCAAAGCTAAATCATATAATCTAATCTATTACTCCCTCAGAAGGTTCAACTGCTGTTAAGTAAGAGAATGATGAAGAGATGCTAACCTGGCCATTTATGATCGAACGGCCAATGATGGGTTGGTTCAACTCATTTTCATGAGGAGGGAGAGACTTCCAATCATTGAAGAAAGGAGTTGCCAGAGCACGTTGGGGTGCATTAGGCCACCTGGCCCGACCAAACACATTTGTATACTCTGTTTTGTCAAGCTTAACCACCTGTCTCTTGTATGTAGGATGAGCATAACTTTCCTTAGTTGCAAGAAACCTGCAAAATATGATTCCAAGCAATAAAGACTATTCAACAATACAACTTCCATAACATCATCGGTTTCAACCAAATCTTTTCTGGCTAAACCAAAATTTTGAAGAATCAATCAAAACCATGAAGGGTATCTGTATCTTTTACCCTAAATTTTCATCTCACCCAAACTCAAGATGGCATGGTAATCATAACTTCGGATAAGCTAAGATACACTTCCTAATGAAAATGAGGCTTACTCAGAATAATTAATGTCAATAATTAGACTAAAGCCGTAAACCTCTTCTGTACATGCCCAATGAAACAAGACATGCATGCTCACTTCAGTAGTTGCAGCTTAGTGATGCCTAACTGCTACTGCCTGATGAGTCCTCCAAAAAGAAGGATGACAATTCCTCATACCTAGTTCCCAGGCAGACACCTTGAGCACCCAGCGCCAAAGCAGCCACATAGCCACGTGCATCTACTATGCCACCGGCAGCAATCACAGGTATATTCCGATCGCCAACAAGATCCACCACTCTGGGCAACAATGCAATTAAACCCTCCTGAAAAATGTTATTGTCAAAAGCTTAAAGAACTTGATGTTGGGCGGAACAAAATTTTCATTTAACATACTAAAAGTAGTAACTGATCATAAGGTGCAAAACTTATCCAAGTCTTCACTGAAAATGCACTTAAATTGCTCAGTTTTAAGCCAGTGCTGTCAAACTGAGCACGCAACATGTTCTCATACCTGACCAATTACATGACCACCAGCTTCACGTCCTTGCACAATAATTGCATCGACTCCAGATTTGATGGCGTTTCTTGCACCTTCAACACTCCCAACCTTGGAAAGAAATGTATCCATATTCAGCCCACCAGGAGAATTAGACGTTGGAGAATTATCCTAAAATCTAGTTTGAATGATTTGCAGTCTTTTCCCCATAATCATTGCAGTAAGCGTTTGTGGATGCCCATGACCAATATGAATTACAAAATGCAGGGATATGTAATTAATACCATAAATTCCTAATAGACCATCAAGCATTTCTACATGTTAAAGATGCAAATGGTTATCCTTGCTTCTCTTACAATATCTAGAAAAGATAATGTGTCTGCGGACAAGGAATACTATATTCTGATTCAAGCACATGTATATTAAACCTGTTCAATATATATTGAAACTAATGTCACTAAGCATGACAAAGCAATAATACATTACAGGTACTGCAATTCAATGGGCTAAAAGTTCTAATTAGCCAAATGGTATCCAAAATGACTTACTTGAGGAACCACCTTCACGCCAGCTTGATGCGCTTTATGTACAAATTCCTTCGTACAGTCACCCCAATAAACTTGCAAAACTGCAACCTTTTCATCAAGTATAGCCTTCACATTTTCTTCGTGCGGAAATGCCAAAATGATACCAACCCCAAATGGTTTATCAGTTAAGCTTCGAGTTTTCCTTATTAGCTCTCTTAAGTAATGTGGTGACTCCTGGGAAAAGTGAAATGAAAAAAGTCATCTTCTAGTCTCAATTCTGTTTTTTTTTTTCTTTCTTTTCATACTTAATTGACCATCAGTATGTCACAGCACTGTGTTGGATGGTTGATCTTCGTACACAAGGCAGTGAATATGCACTTTCGCTAGCTTTGTCTGTTCTCATTATAATAACCAACCTAATACATAAGGCTTGAACATATCAAACAGAACAAGTATCGCACTTGAGAGTGGCAGTGTTCTTATCAGTTAATCTAGCAAGCCATAGGGTGGACACGCATCTTGTCCCCAAGAAAATTTGACAATGCTCGGTTTTCATAGATTAAAAAAGAAATGAACAGATTGTTAACAGAGGAACTAGAAAATAGAGTATAATAATAATAATGAGGATTAAAACATTAGAATGAAAAGAAGAAAATTATCACAAGTGCAGAATATTTGCAACTTTCAGTGAAAGTTTAAGGCATTGCAATTGAAAACAGAGGCACTATCTGATTCAACTAAGAACTGTGTTGCAAAATGGATGAATATGCATCTCCAACTCCATTTCCAAAAGCTTTTGAATCATCACATGGAAGCAAGATAAATACAGCAAGTGAGAAAAGAAAAAAACACTTGCGAGAGCAGGTACGAGAATTAGTACCCAATCAGGAGCTCTGAGTAATCCAAGTCCACCAGCATTAGCAACTGCAGCAACAAGTTCAGGACCAGAAATATCAGGTCCCAGCGGAGCCTGTACAATCCCATATTCAAAACCCAGAATCCCTCTCCAACCCATCTCTCTCTACTACGTCTTTATGTTCAAAAAATTCAAAGACGGACAAAAGCCTCAGAGCTGAATGAGCATATAAATGCTCCGAGGTGGAAAAATCGAATCTGTCATTGAAGTTGGACCCTTAAGTAGACGTCTTTCACTGCTCTTTCTCCTCAAGGGCGTGGCGTGCGGCTTGGTGTAAACCGCAACAGTGAGCGAGTAGTAACTAGTGAGGCGCTCGTGGACTCACTTCCATCGGACACGTAAGCAAGGACGCAATCACTCAAGTACTCTTCTAAGGTGTTTGCTAAATTCAAGGAACCTGCCGTGGATCAAGTACTCTTCTAAGGTGTTTGCTAAATTCAAGGAACCCGCCGTCCACGGCACGCTGCATAATTTTGTCAGTATTTCTGTATTACCGCTCTTGACCTCTTTTTCTTTTTCTTTTTCTATTTATGTGGTGTTTGGTTTCTTTCTTGCTGTATTATTAAATTCCTGTGACTGTTTATTTTCACTTTTAATTTTTATTTTAATTTCTTCTAATTTTTTATTTTATTTATTATCAACTAAATATATATTAATAATACAACAACACCTAATATAAATTATGCTGATATGTAAAATCTGAAAAAGTTTAGTAGTAAATAGTCTTACTCTTAATTAGTAAAGAAGTTATTTTCAATTAACCCATAAGAAGAAGGAGACAAAAAAAGAAAACATAATAATAATAATAATAATAATAATAAACTTAGTAAAATATAAAATAAGTAATAAATTAAATAATACAAAAAGGAATAAATAATAATAATACTAATAATAATAATAATAATAATTTACAAGTAGGCTAACTACAAAAAGAAAATGCTATAAGATCTATGAGAACTACAAGGATCCATTTACGAGAGATCCTTCATCTGTATCTTAGTACGTCAAAGTTTTTTATTGCAAGTTGTGTTTTCCGTAAGTTCCAATAGTGTCATATATAAACCACCTAAGTCTTGTCTCTCTTAATTTGTCAATAATATTTTTTACCTTCAATTTGTTCGATACGATTATATTCCTGGTCTTATCTCTTCTAATAAGATTGCACATCTAATTAAGCATCATCATCTCTGTCAACATTAGCTTATGATTATGTATTTATTTGAAGGGCCAACACTCTGTCTCATAGAACATGGTCGGCTTAATCTCTAAACGGTAAAATGTTCCTCTAAGTTTGAGTGATATCCTCTTATCACACAAAACTCCTTATCCACTTCTCCTTTTAAGTCATCCTAATTTGATCTCATTAATTATGTCTTCATCAATCTCTCTATTACTCTGGATGATAGATCTTAAATATTTAAAACACTCATTTTGTGGTATAACTTCTGAACTAATCTTTAGCTTCATATTGGTAACCTCCTTATATTTCGAAAAGTTACACTCCACATACTTAATCTTATTCTTACTTAACATAAAGCCCTTCGACTCTAACGTATCCTCCAAAGTTCAAGCCTAACATGAACCCCTTTTTTCGTCTCATCCACTAAAACTGTAAAGTCATCAATTTGCACTTATTTTGTACTTAAATCTCTTTAATGTGTCGAAATTATTATTCAAAATTAATAGAATTATCTTATAATTGTTTACAGATGATTTTTAACACCTTAGAGACGAAATTGAATTAAAAAGATGAAAAAGAAACAAAGAAAATCCAAAATTCCAAATCTGGCAGCAAAGTAATCACTAGACGTGACCACGTGCAAGGATGGGCAAGATTCTACAAAGCTTATTTCAAAGTTTAAATCCAGAATTTTCACAAACTTTAAAGATTAGATTTCTACCTTATCAAGGAGATCTGCAACTTGAAATGGGATAACGATTATCTGCAAAAGATTACGAGAAGGGAAGAAAGAGATAGAAAAAGGCATTAAAAGAGCAAAAACGTGAACAATGAGAGGTGTTACTATTCACGGCACTGTTCATAGAGTCATAGGAGGAGTTTTTTATTTTTCAGCTGTTTTTCTTTTGACTTGGGAGAGACATAAGAGACGGAATTTTTCTGCATTGTTTTACTTTGGGATTTCAACAGCCACCTTAGGATTGTCATATATTTTTTTGCATTCTTCTTCTTCTTGCTTTCAACGTAGACTTTAGGATAGCTTTTGTTTCTGCAGTGTTTGCTTCCCAATTACTGTTCACGTAACCACTTTAGGAGTAGTTTTCGAAAAATTTTCTGCAACTTTTCTCTTCAGTCTTTTTACGTTTTCTGCACATTTTCTTCCATAATTTCGTATTCTTCAAGAAAAACCAGGGATGGAGACATGTTATGATATTATTTCGTTGATTTCTAATTCCATTATGAGTAGCTAAATCTTTTTCTTGGTTTACAGAATTCTAGTTATTGAACTCTGAATGTTGTGAGACTTTTGTTCTTTGTTTCAATTGATTTATCAGTCAAATATTAATTATTTTTCTGGGTCATTATTTGATTGTTTGATTTTACGACTAGGTGCGTAACTAGTTTGTGATTTTATTCAATCAACCGCTAGATTAAATAGGTTGACGTTCAATTCTTTTAATCAAAAGTAGCGACTAGGATTTTTGTCTACTACATTAGTGACAGAATTGTAGGAAAAATAATTGTCTAAAAAAAATATACATCGTATGTATGTTGTCTAGTTCGTCGATTTTCTTGATTCGTAAAGCTATTAATTAATTAAATCTAAGATCTTATCCAAGTTATTAATTAATAAGGGTTAATTCAAATACATGTTTTGGTTAACTAAACATAAGAGAAAATAGGTAGAG
>JANQBM010000001.1:25468146-25482975 GCA_025594535.1 Erythroxylum domingense | reverse complement strand
TTCAAAATAACATAAAATTTGTATTGCATTTGAGTTATTATTAATTAATCAACTTGAATTTGTCACATAATTTTAAAATTTAAATTTATCAAATAATTTACCTAAAAATTGTGGTTGAGGAATTATTATGTCTATATAAAAATTTATTTCCCTCTTATATAAAATAATTTGTTAGAGACCCCAATTGTACATGAATCCATTAAAATTCTAACTAATGGTAATCATATTTTTGAATCAATGCCAAGGGAGATTCCCAAGAATGTAAAAAGGATGTTGATATTTATGTCAATACTGACAATATCACTATTCGTAGGAAAGTTTTTTTTTTAATTTGTTGTTATTTTATTTTACTTTTTTATTATTATTTTATTCTAATTATTTATTTATATTTTTAATATATCTAGTTTTTTTTTGTTAATCTTCATTTCACATTTGTATGTAAATCTATCGGAAACAATTTCTCTATGTAAGACTGTATACTATTAGACATTTCTAGACAAATAATTTGTAACATTTATCTTAAAGTTCTTTTACGATCAACAGATATAATGTTTAAACTATGTTATTCTAATATATAATAAAATTGTGATGAGATTTCTCAAGGTTTTGGGTAAAAGGCGAGTAACAATAATATATAATTACCTTTGGAACTCCACCCAATACGTTATATATATTATCAAATAGATTTTAAAATATGACACTCAATTTAAGAGAACTAATATATATATATACTAGTTATTATCAAATGGATTTTAAAATATGACACTTAATTTAAGAGAACTACTGCAAGTCAAAGTCACGTGAATGTATTTGTAATATTACGGTTAAAAGGAATGATATACACGCGAAAGACAATACTCTAAATGCTTAACAATTAGGCTAGACTTGTCGTCTCTGTCAGAAAAACAAACGTAAATGCTTCTGAGTTAAGCACGAAGATAACGTATTTATTTTTGACAGACTTAAATGCTTCTGAGTTAAGCGCGAAGATAACGTATTTATAATAAACCAATCGGTTACGGCGTGAGATGAGATTTTTGGTCTGATTATAATATTTTTATTATATTTTATTAAATTTTATTCATATATTTATATAAATTTTATATAAATTTATAAATAAAATTAAAACAGAATAATTAGAATAAAAAATTTGATAAATTTAGGCATGGTCCATTTTTTTTATAAGTAATCAGACAACCATCATACCGAAGGAAGTAATAAGAGAAAGATCGTACAAGTTTGGTAGTTGTAAATTATGAATTCAGAAATAAACTACTTGATATGATTAGGAGAAATCCAAGAAACAACTTGATATGATTAAAAATTTTAATTAATAAATTTTTTAATTTTATTTAATCTTTAACTAATTTTACAACGGTATAATACCAATTGAATTTTTAATTTTATTTAATCTTTAACTAATTTTACAACGATATAATACTAATTGAATTTTTTAAGCGTTAAACTTTTTATCTTATTAATTTAATTTTTCAGAATTCTAATTTCTATTTTCTGGCCTGTGAATACCGAATACAGATCGCAGAAGTCCCTATAGGCTAGGTTAAGAGTTAATTAAGGTTCTTACCTAATTAAAACGACACTCATCTTTGACTAGTTAATAACTTTATGTCTTAATCGTTTGAGTAGTCGGAAATTTCTAAACCATATCTTGTTAGTAACTTTATGTCTTAATCGTTTGACTAGTTAATAACTTTATGTCTTAATCGTTTGAGTAGTCGAAAATTTCTAAACCATATCATTTTAATTAGTAAATATAAAAATAAAAAACCGTAATATTTTCCATGATTAATTAACTCCTCTTCGTGGTCAATTTTTATACCATATAGAAGAAAATGTTTTTCTAAGTTTTTTTTTGCTTGAACTTCTTAGAGTGCTCTTAGCAAATATTTTGCATAGTTAACAAAATTTACCGGAAATAGTAAAAATTTCTTTTATAGTTTCATTCACTCTAAAATATATATTTATAAAAAATGTTTTGTAGTTAAGATTTTTTAAAAGTATACTTTTTATTAAATTTGCATGTGAATTATTTTAAAATAAATCATTATTAAAATTTAATCAGACTAGTTATGTGAATGCATATTACATAAACAATAATCAATTTTATAATAAATTATGTTAAAATAATTTATAATTTAATAGATATATAATAAATTATTTTAATAATTTAATTTAATAACAATATTTTTAAAAAATTGAATTTTCAACCCTAAAATTTATATAATTAACTAGATCATTAAGCAAAGAAACAATTAATTAG
This sequence comes from Erythroxylum domingense, assembly GCA_025594535.1. NCBI lineage: Eukaryota > Viridiplantae > Streptophyta > Magnoliopsida > Malpighiales > Erythroxylaceae > Erythroxylum > Erythroxylum domingense. The sequence goes on along the minus strand of JANQBM010000001.1, from coordinate 25,480,694 downwards.
TAGTGGTAGTATACTTTTTGAAACTTTTAGATGAACCTTCTAATTATCCTAGCACAAGAAACATCACAAGTGGAATCATATTATTACAGAATTATTTCCATCCTCCTCGTTTCTTGTGGTGTTTTAAAGATGTCTCCTCTCCATCATCGTGCTTCAGACGCTCGTTGGCGTACGAGTCATGCGTATGTATGATCATGCAAAATCTTTTAGATTACGTGATTTGACTACATACGTATAATGTCCACTGTTTGCATTAATGGAGTAATAGTTTGTTGTGTTCGGTCCATTTCACCACTCAATTGTTGGAGACTAGACAGAACCATCTCTTACTAACGTGATCATGTAATCCTATGTGCGACTTATGTTCTTTTTTAGTTTGGTATCTTCTTGGCTTTTTTTATATTATCTATAAATGTGTTGCTTTCCTAGAAAATAATCTTAACAATATTACGAACTTCTCTTACAATTTGAATTTTCGTTACATTATTTTAAACTATTTATTAAATTCTAGATCTATAATCAAGCTAGAGACTTTGTTTTTAACTCGCACTAACGTACAAACTAAGGAGAGCCACATTTCAACAAAGGTAGCAGGTGGTAGCAGGTGAAGAGCCACATTTCAACAAAGGTAGCAGGTGGTAGCAGGCGATGAGCCACATTTCCACAAAGGTAGCAGGTGAAGTGGCCTGAAACCGTTGTACGAGCAGTGATTAAAGTACCAACAAAAAGGGGCCCAAAAATTCAAGACGCTTGGTTCCACGAACAATAAGAGTAATATTTTACTGCTGTGAGCTGTGACATTTGAAAATGTTATATAATTCTTTATTTTCATTAATATAATCCTCTTTTGATAAGTACATTAGTGAAATAAGGTCAATTGTTTTATATTCAACAATTAAATATCATTTTTACTTATTTCGTTATTTATATCAAAAATAATATTAGTGAAGATACAATTTTAAAAATTAATTAAAATTTTAAAACATTGAATATTGAAATGAAAACACAAAAAATTTGTAATTAATCTGCTAACAAAAAGGAGCCTGAAATATAGATGCTAAACAAAGTTTTTTTAATAATTAAAGAAAGTGTATATAATAACTACTCACTTGGGCATTTCAGCCATAAAGAGATAAAAACAGAGTCAAGAGATTCGGATTGCTTAGATTGTGTGGTGAGAGTTGTTCAATTTGTATGTCAGAATGTTAAAATCTATGTTGTTTCTTCCTTGTCATATAGCATAAAAATGATGTTCTGAATTTGTTCTTTATATCTTTTTCTGATACGAGACAATTTCACTTATAAAGTTTCGACAAATAAAATGAAATATTTTAAGAAAAAATCTGTTGATATTTGCCTTCTTGGAAGGTGATCAGAATCATAGTAGCTGACACTCCATCATCTTGGATACGTTTTTAACTGGTGAATTCCGCTTTATGATCAATCTTCTTGTTGTCCGAAACGGAAGTTTCGACAGTGCAAGTGAACTCAAACATTGGAACTGTAAACCACCATTTTTGTCTGATGTTTTGAACTTAAGATGGCACGCGAAACTTGGGATTTGAGAGTATTGGATAAATGACTTCTTTATTTGTTCGGCTAAAATATTCTTTATTTTATGTATTGTATTTTTGTGCTGCTTGGGTTGGGAGGATATAAACTATTTTTTAGTTTTTATACACGGAAGAGTGTTTGTCAAGGCTTGTGTAAGTTGTCTCCTGATACTTTGGTGAGAGACTGAAGTTGGGCCAACTATACACTTAAGTTATTAATTCCAGTTGGACTATTTTCTATTCCTTTTTAACTAAATCTGTTTATTTTTCAAAGCTCGTTTCCATTTCTTATAAACAATTTCGAACGTTATGATGCTCTCCAAATTTGCCTAACCTACAAATTCTTCTCTAACATTTGTTTTGGTTATATATATTGATTTTCCCATCCCTTCGTTTTAATATAGAGATCTTTGCTAACCTGTTAAAGTTTTTCACATGGTGATGGCATTTTTGCGATTTTCAAGTCTTTGACCTTAAGTGTAGGAATAGCTGTGTTAATTTTGAGGAACATATGGTACCATTAATTGCACAAGGATTGGTCAAATTTTGTTTTTAACGCACTGACCGTTAATTAATAAAATTTATTATTACCTCTTTTCTCCACGGCAATCTCATTATGTGGACAAAAACTTAACTAAACACGGGAATAAATAATAGGTAGGAATAGGAGGGACATAAAAATTCTATTACCCTCAACCAAATAGTTTATAAGTAGTGTAGTTATGAGGAATATAGAAGATCCTTTAATGGTGTCATATATTGATAGTTGAAATGAGGAAATTTTTCCTATGTTATCGGAATTTTTCATCACATGCAAGAGTACAATTAAGTGTATAAATTAAACGACGGCTTTGAAATATCTTAATAGGGTATTTGGTTCACCTGCTGGAATAGATAAGAAATAAAATGATAATTCTTTAAAAATAGAATAGATAAGGAATGAAATGAAATGAGTATTATTTAGTTTGATCTATTCTTAAAAATTTCTAATGATGGTATAATATCAATGAATTTAGAATGACAAAGGAATAACTAACAAAAAGATCAAAATATTCAAATAGTACATTTTTCTTCTTCTTCTTCTTCTTCTTCTTTTTGTTGTTGTTGTTGTTGTTGTTATTGTTATTCCTATTATTATTAATTTTTATTGTTATTATTATTAATTTTATTCCTATTGCTATTATTATTAGTAATTTTCTTCTTCTTCTTATTTTATTATTATTAATTTTTCTAATTTATTATTATTATTAATTTCGTATTATTTTATTTTATTTTTTATTAATTATATTATTATTAATAAAATATTAATTTATTATTAATAGTATATTATTATTAAAAATTTATGATGATGATGATGACGACGGTGATGATAATGATGATGACGATCATTATTATTTATTTACTTATTTATTATTATTATTATTATTATTATTATTATTATTATAACTAAGTAATTATGTGGATTTCTTGGAGATATTTTTGTCTAACATTTTCGTAAATTTATTCCCAATCATTTGGAATAGATAAAGATAGGGGGTGATGAACTTACTTATTCTCCAAACTCAAGGAATAAATAAACTCTTAGAATCATATATTTTGTATATTTTCTTCAACCAAATAAGGGAATAATCTATTACCAAAAATAGATCAGGAATGAAATGGTTATTCTAGCCAACTAACCACCTTGTAAATGAATGCAAGGATGTGAAAAACCATAAAATAGATGTGGCTGTCGGGTGGGTCACTTCCTAAGTGGAATAAAAGAAGATAAAGATAAAGGTCTTGTTTGGTAAATTATTGATTAGTTAATTCTTGACAGATTTAGAGGTATTTGGCTATTTGACAATTATATTTGGTAATCAACTGATTAAGTTGGCAGATTAAATCCAATATGCTATTTTTGAAAATGCTATGAGGAGTGTTTTGCTATAATGATTGAGAAATTAAGGGATTAAAAAATGATTATGCCCAAAAATTATTGCAAACTACTCAAGTTGCTTATTATTATTGAAAAATGAAAAGATTTTTAATTATAGTTAGAACTATATGAACATTACAATGACTTCAAGGTATTAAGCTTGCCATCATGTTACAATATGACCAAAAAACTCCATAGGTAAGGTAGTATAACTATCTGTAAGATAAACAACCAAAATAAACAATTATAGGCACCACTTATGTTTCATTTCCATGAAAAGACTCATTCATCATTTCATGTTTATGTGGTCCATTTAACCCTCTAATGTTCCACACTAAAACTGCCTTATTTGGGAAAAATACCCTGGTATTTGAGATTTTGCTTTCTCTTCCTTATTGATTTCTTTTTTGTAGTTTTGGACTGCACATAAAAATCTCTTGAGATGTCAGGGACTTGGGTTGCAGCTAATGGAGCATTACAATCCTTTACTTGTTCAGCATTATGAGAGACGCTATCCCCTGTCCCCTAATTAGTTGCACAGTCATCATTGGAGTTTACTATATTTGTTGTATGTACCCTAGCTTAGAGTTAGAGGTCTTGTTAATAACATTCTCATTTTTTCCAATAGTTGCTATTAGAGTCAACATATTGGCCCAATCCATCAAACAATGCTCCAAATACTAGGAAGTGAAGTCATTCACTCCACTGTCTAAACTCTCCATATTGTCTGCATTGAATTTGTTAATAATTGTCTATTCTACATTTGTAAACTAAATCGGAGATATTTTAGTAGCAACAATTTTAGTTATCTTAACATGTTCTAAAGGAGTCTTCATCTGAGCACAAACCATTTGACAATTTCTCTAGGGTTGGGAAGTATTTGCAATAACATTTTCAGTCTTTAAACCAACTAATTGCTTACCATTATCTACAACCTGGGCCATTTTTTCAGCAGGAACCCGTAGGCTAACTACACCACTGTTAAAAATATCCATAGTACCATTAAGCACATCCAATGTGACATTATAACTATTTTCATCCTCTGAACTACGATTGTCTTTAACAGCCTTATCAGGGACTGTATCAAAAACTACACCAGTAAAATCAATCCTTGCACATTCAACAGTATGATTCTACAACTTAGTTTTCTACAATTCCTAAGAAACAAAAATAGTTTACTCTAGTTCCAGATCAACCAGATCTTCAACAACATATGGAGGTTACTCATTAGGCTGCTCCATTATATCCTTCTAGTGCAATTCCTTTCTACCCTCGTTAGGTTCTTTACATATAAATAAAATATTAGGGTTAATCATATAAATCTTTTATGTAATTTAAGTAACTTTAAAAATTACTTTTTAATTTTTAAATTTTTTGTGATATTCAATTATTTAGAAAGTTTCCTTTTCATACATTTTAAATTAATTATATATTAATATAATGAACAAAATTTTAAACATGATCTAAATTAATTAAAACTTATCTAAAACAATAATTTATTATATATTAATTGACATGAACTTTAAAAATTAGGTTAGGTTATTTAATTAAAACAAATTTATACCATATTTATTTTATTTTTAATAAGAATACGAGAAATTTTTAAAAGTAAAAAATATAAGATTTTTAGAAATTTAAATATTTTTTAAAATTACACTATGCTATATGTCTTACTTGAAGATCAAATACAAGGAGAAAAAATATTGTGAATGTCGTGCGAAAAAGAAGCATCATTATATAAAGTTTTCTTATAAGAAGCCCCATCTATCTCATATTTTTCATGAAGCAAATTATAAGCCCTTCAGACGAAAGAAACGATGTCGATTTATCAGATTTTTCAAATGAAGAAATGCTCGAAGAAAAGAAGGCAGATCAATGTTTTATTTATGGCAAATCAGGACATTACACTCGTCAATGACTTAACAAGATGAAAAAGGGATGTAAAATTATTATATTTCATTGAGGCTATCATGCCTCTCCAAGATAATGGAAACAATGAAGATTTCATTAAAGAACATTCTAGATAGGATTAAGAGAAATAATTTGCTTTTCCACTCGACTCTTCTACAGACAAGTCTGAACATGTGATTCCTTAATTTCTAAAGACGCCGAAGAAGACATGTTATACATGGTACAACAAAAATGTTTGAAGGTAGACTATAGGCCTTTCATTATTCTTCGTCCTAATGTCCATATCCAATTACTACAATAATGGTACAACAAAAATGTTTGAAGGTAGACTATAGGCCTTTCATTATTCTTCGTCCTAACAATAAGACAAATATGATAAGTCGATCAAGGCTATTGGGTACATGGACATTGGATCATGTCGTAGTATTATGAAGCCTAACATTTTACCACTTGAAGCATAGATATTTCATAATGAATATTTTACTATTGTTAATGGAAATTCTTTTAAGATTGGGCTTATCATAAAAAAGAAAACAAGGGTCCACTTCTTCCTTAATTGTGTGATTTGGACCAAAATTCTTGGAAACCATCTACCTAGCCCAGATATTCAGACTGGCATGGATGTTTATTGTAAAGCATCTCCACTACAAATCCTACCTACAAGGATTAAATGTCGTGCTAATTTTAGTGCTTATACTGATATCAGAAATGTGTTTGAACTCACACAAGTATCACCTTCATACGAAGCCCTACGAGATCAATGTTTATAATATTGTCCTGAGAACTATGCTCAATTCTCACATCTCCATTCTCTATGGAAAAATCCCCACTTCTTCATCCATTTACCATTAAAAAGACTTAGGATATCAATTATATAAAGGCTACTCGTCTAGGTATGAACCTTAATGATTTGAAATTAGCACAAGAGGAATGTGTTATCCTACTCTAGCAAGGATTGATTGAGCTCACAAAATATGATTGGGTTTGTCAAGCTTTTTATGTGAACAAGAGATCTGAACAGAATCGCAAGAAAAAGAGGGTTAGTAATTGATTATAAACCTCTCAATTCTTTCCTACAAGATGATAAGTTTCAACTGCTGAAGATTATTACTTAAGTCCTGTTTCTCTAAGAAGCTACAATTTTCTCGAAGTTTGACTTAAAAGCAAGATGTTTGCAATTGGGAATTGACCCCTGAGGAAAGATACAAAATAACCTTTTGTATTCCTAATGCCTAATATTAATGGACTGTAATGCTATTTAGGCTCAAGATTGCCTCTTCACTACTTTAATAGGTCATGACAAAGATCTATGAGTCAATTCTCTCTAGTAGCTTGGTCTATATTGATGACATCCTTTTATACTCCAAAACCCATGAAGAACACAAGGCTCTACCCCAATCCTTTTTGGATCTTACAAAACAACATGGGATTATGCTTTCAGCCAAAAAAAGTCATATTGTGATGACTCAAATATAATTTTTAGGTATGAAGTTCCATAATGAGTTCTATCACCTTGGTTCACACATAGCCAGTGAACTATTACACGTTCTAGATGAAAATCTCAACACTAAATAAATTCAACAATTCTTTAGAATTGTTAACTATAGCAGAGATTTTATTTCTCACGTAACTGATTATACATCTCCTTTATCAAAGTCGTTGAGAAAGAATTTACCATCATGGAGTGAAGATCAAACTAGAGTCGTACGACACTTAAATCAAATATTTCATAATCTACTTACTTAAAGATTCCTGATAAAGGCTAGCACATTTTATAGATAGACTTTAGTGAGCATTATTAGGGTGCTATCCTAATTGAAGAGATCGATAAGAAAAAACATTACTGCGACCTTGTAAGTGGCCAGTTCAAAGAATCATAAAAGCATTATCATGTTAGCTATAAAGAGATTTTGGAGGTAAAAAATGGACAAAATTTTTTAAAACTTTTATCTCAACCCATACCATTTTCTGATTGACAAAACAAGAAAAATGAAAAGTAGTCAGACATGAAAGCTCCAACGATGCCTTGTGCTTATATATAATTTGGGATCTATGACTCCTTTTGTTTCTCGTTAATAATTCCTTGAAATCAATCATTTGTATTCTATGCAGTGTCTAAAATTTATAAATAAATTAAATAAAAATGAGTCCCATTCTTACAAATAAAATAAAATAATATATTTTTTAAAAAAGTGGAAATAAAACTTAACAAATGACGTTCAATTTTTCGTTATGATAGAGTTTAATTTTAGCGTTTTTTAAATATTAAGATTATAAGTATTTTTCTCTAAAATACTTATACTAAATTTGTCAATTGGTAAGAAATTTAAAATCAAAAGTGTCCTTTTGTATTTTTTTAGGTCAAAACTCAAAAGTGACCTCTTATCTATTTCCTGTATATGTTTTGCTGCAGCTACTCAAATAAGGATAGGCCTAGACGGAATGACCTAAATGGTGTAAGCACTTTATTTAAGGCTCTCCTTTTTACGAGGTCTTGAGTTTGAGTCACGCAAAAGGAAGAGAAATGAGAAATTTTCCTATTGATGATCCTCTAGTCCCCTAGGCAAAGCTTCTTGATCGGATCAATTACGGACGCTTCGCTTCCAACGGTAGTGTGGAAGTTAAAGCTACTATAGAACCTAAGGGCTGCTAGGAACCTGATGCTGAGCAGGGCCAGCGATCAATTAGCAGTTGACTAATTAAGTATGTGACGACTCCTTGTGCGTAGAAGTGTACAGGTTACGTAAGAACTTGAGGAATCTTGGAGTTCTAGATTTAAATCTTCTAAAACTCTTGGAGTAGAGTCTTGGGAGATTAAGATTAGTCTGACTAAACTGAGATACGTAATGTAATTAAAAAAAATAGATAGGCCTATTTTCTTCTTTACGAGGGTCCCCCTGTCCAGCCCTTCCTACGTTTGACCAAGTTCGACCAGCATGTGCCACAATTGTCTGAATTTGCAGTCATTTAAAAATTGAGTTATTAGAATTCTCCTACGTACCGGACGATATACTAAATTGGTGCTAACAATCACAAATTGTGTAAAGATCGAAGAATAGAGAACGACAAAAGGTTGTACCCAACGACTGTCTGTCTCAACCTGATTAAATGATTCTCAACAATAATGTTCAATAAGACTATAAATGAGATTTTTTTTAGTTTAATACCAATATATATTTAATCTTATAAGAAATGAAAATAATTTTATAAGAAATATAATATAATAAATTCAATTATATAATATAATTTAGACAATTGTAGCTAAGTAACACATTCACTTTAATACGAGAATTCATGTTTGAGTAATAAGAATAAAAATTATATATTTTATTTAAGTAATGTATTCACTCCAACATGGAAATTCATGCCTAAGCGCTAAGAATATTATGGCTCAATAAAAATTATATATTTTAATACATATCTTTAACATGGGAATTCATGCCTAAATGCTAAGTATATTATAGCTCAATAAAAATTATATATTTTAATACCAATATGTATTAAAATATATAATTTTAAAATGTAAAACACCTACTTGTATTAAAATTTTAAATGTAATTATAAAAATTAATTTTAATTTTTTATAAATTAGTTAATCATTAAAAATAATGTTGACTTGGTGGCATAATTTGTAATTTTATAGTATAATAAAATTAAATATTAATTCTATTAAATTAAATATTTTAATACTTTTCTATTATTACAGTAAAAGGCCTATAAATTATAGATGGCCATAATTAGCACACCATACAAAATTTTTTCCTGTATAATAATTGCTACTTGTATCCTTCACAACTGTCTTAATTTGCAATCATGCAATTTAAAAATTGAGTTATTAAAATAAGCATAAACAACAATTTGAAGTGCTTTTCTTACGTATTCTTGATGAACCAGCGTTTATATGTAGATGTAGGAGGATCTGTTTAGGAAGTAAGAAGCCCCTTTGACATCCCTTCATCTGCAAAGAATTCTCGTTGTAAAAACACAGATACAAAGGGCTGATCTTTGAATAGGAAAAAGAGGGGATCTGCAGGGTCCCAAATAAATTGGCTTATTCGAAAAAAGCCTTGTTCCTTGGACAATCTAATTAATAATAATAATAATAATAGTAATTATTATTATTAATTAGAGGCTAACTACAAGAAGAAAATGCTAAAAGATCTATGAGAACTACAAGGATCCCTTTACGAGGGATCCTCTATCTGGAACTTAGTACGTCAAAGTTTTCTATTGCAAGTTATGTTCTCGATAAGTTCCAATAGTGTCATATCTAAACCACCTAAGTCTTGTCTCTCTTAATTAGTCAACAATATTTTTTACCTTCAATTTGTCTAATAAGATTACATTCATGACCTTATTTCTTCTAGTAAGGTTGCACATCCAATGAAGTATTCTCATCTCTGTCAACATTAGCTTATGATTATGCACTTATTTGAAGGGCCAACACTCTGTCTCATAGAGTGTGGTCGGCTTAATCGCTAAACGGTAAAATTTACCTTTAAGTTTAAGTAATATCCTCTTGTCACACAAAACTCCTTATCCATTTCTCTTTTTAAGTCATCCTGATCTGATCCTATGAATTATGTCTTCATAAATCTCTCTATTACTCTGGATGATATATCCTAAATATTTAAAACACTCATTTTGTGGTATAACTTCTGAACCAATCTTTACCTTCATATCAATAACCTCTCTATGTTTCGCAAAGTTACACTCCACATATTCAGTCTTAGTCTTACTTAATATAAAGTCCTTCAACTCTAATGTATCCCTCCAAAGTTCAAGCCTTTCATCGACCTCCTTTTTTGTCTCATCTACTAAAACAATGTCATCAACAAACAACATATACCAAGACACATCCTCTTAGATATTCTTGGTGAGCTCATGAATCACTACTGCAAAAAAAAAGGGGTTTAAATAGGAGCCTTAATGAAGCCCAATATCTATAGAAAAATGCTCTGTCTCCTCCTATCGTCCTTACTCTAGTTTTTATACCTTCATACATATTCTTAGTAACTCGTATATATATTAGCTAAAGGAACTCCCTTGATTTCTAAATAACTATACATGATTTCCCTAGGTTCTCTATCATAAGTATTCTCTAAATCAATAAAAACTATGTTTAAGTTAAGCTGTCTTTTCCTGTAGTATTCCATTAAAGTTCTGTGAAGATGTAAGGCTTCTTTCTTGGACCTTTCTGGCATGAAATCAAACTAATTTTCAAGATAGAAGCATCCTTTCTCACTCTATTCTCAATTACCTTCTCATGTAACTTCATGATTTGACTAGGTAATTTGATGCTTCTATAGTTGTTGCAGCTTTAGATATCCCATTTGCTCTTACATAACGGAATTATCATACTAAATCTCCACTCATCCTACATTTTGAAAGACTTAAGGATCATATTAAAAAACTTGGCTAACCAAGTAATGCCTTCTTCGCCTAAACTCTTTCACAACTCTATAGGTATCTCATCAGGCCCTATTTTCCTAGCACTCTTGACATTCCTCAATGTTTTCTTAATTTCATCCCTTGTAATATGTCGACAGTAAGTGAAATTATGAAACCTCTCAGACAAGCTAAGGTCATCTAAAACGAAGTTATCCTTTATGCCTTTATTAAAAACGTTATAGAACTACCTCTGTCATCTTCTCTTGATGTTATTCTCAACTACAAACTCACTTCCCTACTTCATCTTTTATACAACGAACTTGATCTAAATCTCTTGCTGTAACGCCCCGATCTATAAGGCACAATACTTGAACCTCCATCTGACATTCGAGAACATGTCTAGTGAACTGTCGTGTTAGTTAGAGCATTTACTTCACTTATCATGGCATCATACAAATAAGACATTATATTTAAAAGATTCATTCTTCATTCTATTTATAAAACATAATACACTTTAGCTTTTCATACATAATCCATTTATCTATACAAAGTCAAAAGCTTATAAGAGTCTATTGCTCTTTACAGCATAGTTTACATGGAATGAGAATTATACAAAAGATTCTAACTAAATCCTCAATCTCAGCTGACCCATCTTTGAGCTATTTCTTGTTGTCAAAAATACAAGAACTATAATTCTCCTAGAACGTATTAGAAGTTACGTCTTTTCTCTCTTACTTGAAAAGATATGTTGTAATTTTGATGAGTTTTGTGAACTCAGTGAGTAAGCCATCATCGATGTGCTCACTCAGATTATATAACACAAACAATTCACTGATAATTCATATCATCACATGATGCACATCACTTAACAAATCATCATATAGCCTTAAAAACCATTTTTTGTTAACTTATTTCACATTTCTCATTCATAACAATTCAAACAATTCATTTCGATCATTTACAACGTACATATCAACTGTATATGCAATGCACATGTGACTCTTATTCAATTATTATATTGTTGTGACTGAGTGTCTTTTTAACTGTTTCGTATTTATTGTGGATACCGGGCTTATTGATAACTATCCTGTATCTGTTGGGAATACCGGGCTCATTTTACATAATGAGCCTGTGGCTCTTATTCACATTCTGAGCTTTAAGCTCTTTTTCACTGGTTACTCCGATCACAACTGCCTTTATCTGATGATGCTTATCATGTAATGAAATGCATCAATCATCACATCATATGCAATCATTCACTTTCATTTATCATGCACAATCATTTTCACATTTTCATCGGACCTAAGTCCGACATTCAACAATCACGCTAAGTACACTTATTTCTGTCAAATTCACATACAATGAGCACTTCTAATGCAAATCTCATTTTTCAAATGCCTCAGACTATTAATATCCGGAATTTATCATATTCACATCAATATCAGTTCAGTAATTTAAATTTAAGCAAATACAAACAATTTTAGTGAGAATATTGAGGTTACTCTCAGTATGCTCCAGATAGCCATATGCAATTATTCACTTTCATTTATCATGCACAATCACTTTCACATTTTTATCGGACCTAAGTCCGACATTCAACAATCACGTTAAGTACACTTATTTCTGTCAAATTCACATACAATGAGCACTTCTAATGCAAATCTAATTTTTCAAATGCCTCAGACTATTAATATCCGAAATTTATCATATTCACATCAATATCAGTTCAGTAATTTAAATTTAAGCAAATACAAACAATTTTAGTGAGAATATTG
>JANQBM010000001.1:25251740-25264999 GCA_025594535.1 Erythroxylum domingense | reverse complement strand
CCTTTATATACAGAGCCATAGCCTCCTTGACCCAATTTGTCTTTGAAGTTCTTGGTTATCTTCTTGATGTCGGAATAAGAATATCTAATTGGCACGAAATCTCCTTGTGTTTGGAGGAACTCTTCAATATTATCAAACATTGATAAATGTCTCCTCCTCCACGTATAAATCAAAAATCCAACAACAAATGGACTCCCAAAGATGAATAACAATATGTGATATTTAACTGTGTACAAAAAATATAAACGTATAATTGTAAGATAAAATAAAGTACTAAAGTTTGAAATAAATTAAATAGAATATTTAATCACAAAAAAGAAAATTCTTTAATTTTGTTGTTTATACTTTATAATCTATATTTAATAACTTTTTATTTTTAATCCTATCAAAAAATTTTATTTTATGAAATTTAATAATAAAAATTGATGTTGCTATTTTTTTTAAAAATTATATAATAATTAATTAATGACTGTAATCTAAGTAGTTAAGTTATATAAAAAAGATTACGTAATTACTTGAACATTCAAAAATCAAAATAAGGTTATTAACTTTTTATTGAAATTATTTCACCTTTAAATAGTAAATAAATAAATACTACTGCATTATCAATTTTATAAATCTTAAACGACTTATAGATGAAGTATCTTACAAAAAATATGGAGAATAGCTGCAAATAAACGGGAAATCCAATATCGGACATCTGAATCTGCAATAATGAAAAAATTAAACAAAAATCAATCATATAATATTTTCTTTTAAAATTCAATCGATAGTTTTTAAAAATTGTATTAAGAATCCTTACTATTGATACTTTCAGGAGTTTAAACTATAATACCTCACTTAGAAGGTAGCAGCCTAACGAATTTTAAGAATTTATGAGTAATTACAAAATTATTAGTCTAAATTGTCATAATGTAAAGGTTAACCAATAGACTTGACTACTTTCACTAGCTGTTCTCAATTTTTTTTGTGACATTAAATTTTATTTCAATCACCAAGACTAATCCATTTACTATTTTTCAGGCAAAGTATATATGAAAAGAGAAAACACAACTCCAAAATACTCACCGTCAACCTCCCAACTATGTAAGTTTCCTGAATTTTGGTGAAAGAGTAAAGATTAATTAGTGTGGGAAGAATAAAATATAAGAAATCAAATGAAAGAATAAAATTAAACGTTACTAAATGCACCTTTTCATTTAAATTTTTGAAGTGTTTATCTTGTTACAAAAGATTTTTTTTGTTGTTAATTTAGTCCATAAAGTCAATAAAATCAGATTGTTAGTAAAATATGTCCATTTTATTTTAAAAGAAAAAAATCCAAATTTTAACATTTAATTATAATATGTATTTGTAAATCCATACAACTAAAATACATGATCATTTTATTATATTCTATCTTCTTTATGAAAAATTGTACAAGAAACTCTACCATTTGAACTCTCAAAATGAATAAAATGTTGCACAACTGAGTATAAATATAAAAAATATATTTAATTAATTTTAAATTATAATATTTTAATTAAATTTTAACCATAGGATTTTTAAAAATAGCAAAACAAAGTAATAATCTCTTTATTAAATTATTCCACCTATCAATAAAAAGATATAAAATTTACACAATTTTATAAATTTTAAGTGGTGTACAAAAGATAAAGTATTTTTAATATAGTAAAAATAAAAAATAAAATTTCTTACTAGGTAAAGCATTTTTTGCAAATAGCCAGGAAATCCAATACCGTAGATCTGAATCTGCAACGTTGAGAAATTAAACAAAAGTCTCAAAACTAATATTAATGACCAAATTAATTAGAAGAAGAGGCATGTATTAATGATCTGTGATTGAAGTCCTATTTTCATTTCTCATATCATGAGAAGAAAACCATAATCGATGAGTAAAGAGTGACCCAAAATATCTAAAAGACATTTACTATTACAATTGAAATAACACAACTCCTAAATACTCACCATCATACTCCAAAGCGTGATAAATTTTTCCTGCATTTTAGTGATAAGAGTAAAAATTAATTAGTGTAAGCAGAACCAAACATATACACATTTCTTTAACAAAATACCATATATGTATACGTCACCACTTCCATGCTTACTAAGCCTCGTGCATAGGAAGATGTAAATTGTCAATTTATTATTATGTTAATACACTTGTATTAAAAAAAATTGTATGAATGATTCATGTAGTGTTCATCAAACTAAATTTCATTTATTAATTTGGTGAAAACTAAAGTTTAATTGTTAATTAAAAATATACATTAATTATTAAATAATTTAAATGAGAAGCATAGCTTTTCTTTTTATCATATTCAAATTTGGAGTTATGTTTTATATTATATTTGACAAAAATATTTGTACTAATTAAATATTTATATTGAGATATACTCTTAAATTTTACTTCATACTTCTTGTACTAGTTATTACAAAAATATATATTAAAATAATTAAAAACTAAATTTGAAATATAAATTCAAAAAAAGTTGAAAGATATAAATTCAAAAAAAGTTGAAAGGTGAAATTGTTAAAAAATATTTTATTTTTAATTTATTAAAATAAAATATTATTATATTACTATTAATAAATTTAAAGAAAGAAAGAAAGACAGACTATCTACCATTAACCATATTCCATAAGTAAGAGGGACCCAAAATATCCAAAAGCTGAAGTAACACAAATCCTAAATACTCACCCCGATAGTAAAAATCTGCATTTCCTGCATTTTAGTGATAAGAGTAAAGATTAATTAGTGTGAGCAGAAACAAATGTATACACATTTCTTCAACAAAATACCATGTATGTATACATCACCACTTCCATGCATGCTTACTAAGCCTCGTGTATGAGAAGCTGTAAATTCACGACTTGTTATTATTATGTTAATATACTCTTATTATGTTAATCTAATAATTTGATTTATTAGATTTATGATCACTAAAGTTTATTTGTTAATTAAAAATGTATATTAATTATTAAAATAAATATTTATATTGAGATATACTCTTAAATTTTGGATAATACTACTTGAGTCGTTTATTACAAAAAAAGATATTAAATAAAAGATATTAAATTTGAAATAAAAATTTGAAAAGTTGGAGGATGAAATTATAAAAAATATTTTATTTATTTTAAATTTATTAAAATAAAGTATTGTTATATTAATATTCTATTAATTAAAATAATTAAAATTAAATTATTTGTAATTGTAATAGAAAACTAAACTTTAATTATATAAAATTAAAAATAATATTTTATCATTTTAAAAGAATTACGAAAAGGTATACAATATTAATGGAACAAATATCATTATAGTTACCTATCAAGTATGAGTGAAAATTCAGGCAAGAAAATCAAAAGAATATATAGGAGAAGTGCCCGTTAAACTTCGCACCAGTTTTATGAAGGTTTAAGAAGCCACTCGCTAAAAAAGTGGCGACCTTATGTACAATATGGAGGATGGAGAGCAGGAACCCTTTAGGAGCTGTACATGAAAAATATCAGATTCAAAACATTAACATTTATAAAATTAAAATGAAACGAAATACATCTATTAGTCTGCGTAAACAGAGGCGTAAAAATCACATTCAAACATTAACATTTAATTAGTCATTGTTTAAATATAATTTAATTAGTTAAAATAATCACATGATATATGGTTTAAATTATTTTTAATTAATATTTCTTTTAATTAATAATTTTTTTATGATCTCAACATTATTAATTTATAAAATTTAACTATAATTCACTAGTCAAATATTATACAAATAATAGAAGTATAATTCAACATTAACATATGAATCTTTTTCACTAGTCATATTATTTTTTTGTGAAATTTTAATAATTTTTTATAATATCAACTTCCTTTTTTTAATATGTTTTCAACTTCTAATTATCTTTTCTAATATTTCCCTCTTTCTTATAATAACTAAAATATCTATTTTTGTAATTAGATTTTTAGGAATTAATGCATAATTTTCATATGAATTTTTCACATGGTTCCTAATTCAAATAATTAATTTCAAAGAATTCTCCCATTTTAATTCTCTAGTAAATAAACATATACAAGTTTATTCTTTTAAGATTTTGTTTTTGGCTTCAATGAAAATTATACAAATACTAGAAGTAATAATTCAACATTATGTAGGAATAATAAAATTATACTTTTTTATTCTTTTATTTTCTGTGAAGTTTTGATTAATTTTTTTATAATATTAACCTCCTTCCTCCTTCCTCTAATATTTTTTTCAACTTCTAGCATTTTACTTTAGGATTTAATGATAATATTCGATGTACAGAACTAACTTCAAATTGAATTGTAAGTACAAATTTAAATAATTTTGTTATGTCTGATATTTTAAATTCCCAAAAAGAATTCACAAGAATAGTAACAGCTACTAAATAGTGAATACTCACCATCATCCATCTGATATTGAGGATTTTGAGGAGCTGTTGCCGCATTCCAGTAAATAATTTCAAAAAGGATTCACAAGAATAGATTAGTTACGATCCGAATTAATCATAAGCATGTGAGATAAAATAAATAAAAGAGTGAAAGAGGAGAAGAGGATTAACATACTTGGGCTAGGAAATACTTTTTTATTCTTTTATTTTCTGTAAAATTTTGATTGTTTTTTATAATATTAACCTCCTTCCTTCTTCCTCTAATATGTTTTCAATTTCTGGCATTTTGTTTTAGGATTGAATGATAATATTCGATGTAGATAACTAACTTCAAATTGAATTGTAAGTACAAATTTAAATAATTTTGTTATGTATGGTATTTTAAATTCTCAAAAAGAATTCACAAGAATAGTAATAGTAATAGCTACTAAATAGTGAATACTCACCATCGTCCAGCTGATATTGAGGATATTGAGGAGGTGTTGTCGCTTTCCAGTAAATAATGTCAAAAAGGATTCACAAGAGTAGATTAGTTACGATCCGAATTAATGATAAGCGTGTGAGATAAAATAAAGAAAAGAGTGAAAGCGGAGAAGAGGATTAACATACCTACAGTAGGAACATAACAACGTTGGGGATCTCCTTCAAAGTTGCAAGGATTATAAATGTCGTAATTAGAGCAGCAAAAATCATAAAAATAGAATTGGAAGCCAGACAGCAAAGAATCATGGACGTCTTTATAAGTTAAGTTGCTTCTATTACTTAGCAAACTCTCCTGATCTAACACCGGCCGAAGCATCGTCATTTCTACACGACACGAATCCTCCAAATTTGATACTCTAATACTATTGTAACCGACAACTACATAAGAATATTCATTTTTGATGGAATGAGAAGCAGAACAATTGCAAGATGAGGTGTCTATATACTTAATCGTAGACTCCCAAGAATATCCATAATCATTCAATAGATAACTATCATATTTAACATCTTGTGCCACTGGATTCACACATCGCACGAAATCCAACTCTTCGTAATAATTGGGAAGCAATTTAGAAATATTCGAAGAGTTTAACATATTCTGTGTTAGAGGATGGCGAGGAAGTGAGGAGCAGTTATCCTTTTGGACATCGGTATACACAATTCCAATGCTAAAGTCTGTGTAATTGATTTAGCGTACGTAATATTTTGCAAAAGAAGACAAGTACAGCACCGTTTTGTGATTGTCTTCGCAATCAAGCTCAAAGGATTTATAACCGCAACTTTTAGGATCTGTTCTCAAACGAAACGGCAATTTAATAGATATATCTCCGCAAGAAGAATTGCAGTTCTTGTTGGCACTACAATTATGGTATCCGAAGATCTCAAGAACAACTACTGCTACTAGTAGGAGATACGTACGACAATTCTTCATTGGGACAGTCTAAGAAAAGGGTGCTATTTTGAATGAATTGCTAGTAAGAGAAGGCTATTATAGTTACTCGTCGAGACAATCAAGAAAATGAGACTGAGTTTCAATCTTTAAGGAAGGAGAAGCATATGCATATGCATATTTATAGAGGACACTCACAGGCCTAATGTAGAAACTGAATGCCACTGGAAACTCGAGTCAACGTCTCTTGACGGAAAGGACGAGATAAAGTTGGGCATGGACTTGACAAGATAAAGTTGGGCTAAATTTTCCTATTTTACCGTTAAGTCCATGTCCAATAAAGTAACAAAGCAAGTTTGGTTGATGAATTATTGAACCACTTTTTACAAAGTAAGTTTGGCAAGACTTGACTTGTCAGCCATTCTACATTTGTTGTTTATTCGAATGGTCGAGGTGATTCACAGGGACTTTCCAAGTACCTTCTTAATATTATAAATTTTTTAGATATAACATCTAGTTAATTATTAAAATAATATTAATAATATAACAACTACTGCTACTAGTAGGAGATATCTATTACCATTCTTCACTGTGACAGTCTAAGAAAATTGGGCTATTTTGAATGAATTGCAAGCTTTGGAGAAGGAGAAGCATGCATTTGCTTATCTATATCCGGAGAAGAGCCGCCCAAAGCAGAAATTTTTTTTTTTTGATAATCCCCAAAGCAGAAATTTTAGTCAGATTGGAATTAGTCAAAGTCACGTGCGTAGAATAATCCTAAGTCGTCTCATAAATGTCCTGTGAGTTGAGCCACAAATGTCTTTTCTAACTCTGGATAACAACTTTACTTGAGGACCTATTAATGTAGAAGACTATTCATAACAAAAGAATTATTATTTATTATCCCTATCAGAGTCTTAAATTATTAATTATATTTTAATTATGATTATGATAATTATAGATTAAATAAATATAATTATAATTGTATATAAAAAATTACTATAAATCAAAATAACATTTAAACTTTTATACAACTACAATTATAATTACAATCTTGCTTGAAAGCATATTTCATAATTTGATTTAAATATAAAAGAAGTTTCGAAAATATAATTTTTTCATTTATGAAAGATCAGAAAACGCTAGAAAGTTGATGTAATAGTATATGAGGGCTTTTTTTTTTTAGCTCACAAAATATTTTAGGAGGGTCCCAATTATAAGAAAACGTCTTTAAGCCATCAACACCTAGACTAATCTCCGCTCATATTGAGACAGCCCCTAAAAGATAAAGTATTAACCAAATAAGTTTCTCCATTCTCAAAACTTCAACTCGAAACTTCTGATTAAGGGATGAGAATACTGAACTATTTCCACCAATTATGTTTAGTCGTGAGAGCATTTTTGATAAATTCTTAGCAAACTTTTTAACAATGTAGTGTCAGGAGTCTGTATCAAATCCGTTAAAACTTCAACAAACCTACGTCGCCCGTTAAAACTTCAACAAACCTACGTCGCCTAGGTATTCAGCTTTCAGAAATGCATGAAGATGACCAAATTAACTGGTAGCTATGTACTCTCCAGATGAGACCCTCTCAGAATGTAACCAGCTCCAATCCAGAGTACTAATTAGTGTCCAAGCTCTAATCCTTGACAAGGCACTTTAGCTTCAATATCAAGTAATATAGGTCTAAACCTAAAAACTGAACTAGTGTTTGCGCAATAAAAATTTGTCAGCTGCCTTCGAAAACCACTAAGCAATAAGTTTCCCTGATATTTTTAATAAGTGAAGTCGTCTTTCAACCACTCATTTATTGAAGGACAAGACATGATAAAGTGAAACAGATAATTGAAAATTTATCAATTATTTCTCTCTTAGGTTTTTTTTCTCAATATTTTTTTTGCTTTCGCTTTATGAGATTTATTTCTCATACAATAACTATTATTCATATTCAAAAATATAATTTTAGAAAGAATTTTTTCAAAATACATATTTCTCAAGGACACCGACCAACAATAGAAACTGATGAATATAATTAGGATATTCAGGTTGACACCTGTATTCACAAGTCGAATGCTAAAATCTGTATAATTGATTTGACGTACATAATATTTTGTAGAAGGAGACAAGTATAGCACCGTTTTGTGGTTGTTTTCGCAGTCAAGCTCATAGGATTTGTAACCACAACCTTTACGGTTTGTTCTCAAGCGAAACAGCAATTTAATAGATATATCTCCGCAAGAAGAATTGGCAGTTCTTATATGCACTATAACTATGGTGTTCGAAGACCTCAAGAACACCTACTGCTACTAGTAGTAGACACGTACGACAATTCTTCATTGGGACAGTCTAAGAAAATGGGGCTATTTTGAATGAATTGCTAGTAAGAGAAGGCTTTTATAATTAGTCGTACAGACAATCAAGAAAATGGGATTGAGTTTCAATCTTTAGGGAAGGAGAAGCATATGCGTATGCATATTTCTAGAGGACAATCACACGCCTAACGTAGAAACTGAATGCCACTGGAAAAGTAAAGTTGACTCAAGTCAACCTCTCTATAGGGGAAGGACGAGATAAAGTTGGACATAGACTTGACGAGATAAAGTTGGACATGGACTTGATAAAGTAACAAAGTAAGTTGGTTGATGAATTGGACATAGACTTGACGAGATAAAGTTCGACATAGTAACAAAGTCATTTTGGCTTATGAATTATTGAACCACTTTTTACAAAGTAAGTCTGGCAAGACTTGACCTGTCGGCCATTCTACATTTATTGTTTGTTCGAACGGTCAAGGTGATTCACAGGGACTTTCCAAGTACCTTCGTAATATTAAAATTTTTTTAGATATATCATCCAGTTAATTATTAAAATAATATTAATTTATTATTTGAATATTAATTAACATATATAATTTAATAAAAATAACTTAACAAAAATAATTTTATTTATCTAAAAATTATCTTACATTAACTTTGTAAATTTACGTTTAAAATATTTACAATTGTACTTATATTCACAATCAATTTTTCCATAATATCTGCCAAAAATATTATAATATAAGTATTTCCAAAAATTTACAAAAAAAATCATATAATGATGTTGAAATTAGCACATTATATATCACATACCTACTCAAAATTTGTACTAACTAATCGATTAATAAAATTGCACTATACATTTTCTATTCAATAATTCATCCCAGCAAATAATCTTGTTCTAAGCAGTAAATTGATAATAAATTAATATGATATTAATTAATAAGTATAGACTAATTATCAACTTTCACACATTATAAGAACCTCCTATATTTTCTTTTTAATAAAATAGAATATATATTTCATTTTGAAATAAGTTCTTAAAAATGCACTCCACATTGATGACTACATATCAACAATTAAATAATTCTACAGAGAATAAATCTTTTACACCTATTAGTTTAATAAAATTATAAATTCATTATAACCTTATATAGACTTTATTGAATTCTTATTCAATTTCAGTTAATTTTTAAATGTATACATTACTAATAACACTTAAAAATATATAATAACAAAATAATTAATCTAAAAACTTTTAATTGATATGTACTAACATCTTTCATGCTAAGCATACTTTCAATCCCTTTTTCTTGTATTAAGAAATTGTTCAATTGCTATTCAAATTATATCAATACTAATGAATTCTATCAACATTTCTTTTCTTTTTCTTTTTCTTTTACTTTTCTTTGTCTTTTAAACCATTTTTCTTGATATTTATTCGTGCTTACTTTTTAATATTTATTTCTTGTACAATTTTATTATGGTCGGCAATAACTAATTTCAAAAAGTCGTTTCTCAAAATAAACATATTTCTTAAGTATACCAACCTAAGATTGAAACTAATAAATATTAGGGCATTCAAGTTGACTTCAAGTCCAAAACTCTTTCAGCCGCTAATAGGAGAGGCATGAATGACATGATCAAGTTGCAGTTACATTATGGGTATAAGTCGAAGTCACTTTAGAACTTAAGGCAGTCAAGAAAATGCAATAAGTAAATCAAGTGATTTCTAGGAAAGATCTCCCAATTTATTAGGATGGAATATTAAAATAAAAATTAGATATTTAAAGTATCTTACACTTTAAGAATTGAAATTGAAATGGATAAATATTAAATATTAAATATATTATTTATTTGTTTGTCAAGCATTATTAATCATATTCAATAATTTTAATATTAAAACTGTCAAATTCTACAAAAAATGTTCAATTCTCTTACTTTTTATTTTAAAGATAATTATTAAACTTATTTTGTAAAAATATTTAAAACATTTGTCCAATCCGTTATGTTTTGGGACTATCTTTTATTTTTCTTTCAAGAACTATCTCTTCTAAAAGGAGACCATAATTCTATTTCTTATATAATTGGTCTTAATTCTATTTTAACCCATCATAAAATAAAAATCAGACTATTGAATCTTTACATATTAAAGTTCATACTTTATTAGATGTCAAGACCAAAGCTTTTAACTTTAATAGATCGCAATAATTAAGCTTAACTTTATAATAGTTCATAATATACAATTTATGCACCCACACTTTGGATTAAATCTAACAATCCATGTACGAATTCAAATTTGATAAAACCTATTTAATCTCACAAATGACAATGTAATCTTCTAACTAGAACAAAAAATATTAGTTACAAACCATGAAGAAGAACAAAAAATACATGAAATGCTAAAGTGAATTGCTCTGAAATGCTACAGTGAATTGCTTCAGTGATTTGCTCCGATAGTACTGTATTCGCCTCACTCTGCTTCCTTACTGGTTCTCCTCCAGAAATCTTCCTGTTCCAATATCCCAGACATCCAAAGTTCAAATGCCATTCGAAAGAATGCACAATCCTTCAGCTAGCGATACGTTAGATTCGGACGGGCAACCTCCAAAGAAAAGCCGTATTCGAAGCTGCGAGGAAGCAGCTCCACCCATCACCCCACTAACCTACAGCGCGGCAGTGTCTAAGGAACCACAAGAAGGGATGGCTAGGGCACCTTTACCATGCCCACCAGAAGAGCTATTCACACAGCAGATGGTGACATCCGTATCAACACAGACGGATAAACACTGGGCATCACTCTTTCTCAGACCCTGAAGCACGAACTGGATCAACAATGGACCCAAGCCGTAGTGGTCAAATTGCTGGGCCGGCATATTGGATTCCGGCTCCTCAGCCAACGCCTACATGCACTCTGGCAACTGCAAAATTCAATTAAAATCGTCGATCTCGACTATGATTTCTACCTGATTAATTTCAAAGTCGAAGTCGACTTCCTGAAAGCACTCACCGAAGGCACCTGGATCATCTTTGGCCACGCCCTATCGGTTCAGCGTTGGACCCCTACCTTCCGCCCAGCACAAGGCAATACTCCCCGCGCGGTGGTCTGGGTGCGGTTCCCGGATCTCCCCATCGCGCGCTACCACCCCAGCACTCTTGAGGCCATGGGAAACTTGATCGGCCAAACGGTTAAAATCGATGAGGCAACCATGACTTCCCAGCGGGGCAAATTTGCCCGACTCGACATAAATGTAGATCTGAGCGTCCCTCTTCGGCCAACCGTAGACCTTGATGGAGAGACGGTCAGGATTGCTTACGAAGGGCTCTCCTAGATCTGCTACCAGTGCGGGTTGGTTGGACACGACACCGGAACATGCTCTCGTCTACCTCGGCCTACAACCAGCGACGGTGTCGCACCTACGAACAGCGACGCCTTGGTTCCAGAGGGTGAAAGGCCACGGATGGCCATTGGCAGAACAAGCGAAGTCCATGCGAGTGACCCACCGTCGGCGACGGACTTCGGTCCGTGGATACAAGTCCAACAGTCGAATCGACGTCATGTTACCCACGGACACCTGCAAGCATGTCCCATTCTGGCGGCAAGGCACGCAGCTCCAGGTTTGACGTGTTGGCAGAAGAAGACGCTGCCCCCGCCCAGTCCCACTCGCGTATTAACGCCTCCAACTCTCGCACGACGCCGTCTATTCTAAGGGCCAAGCCTAGTCCTGTTCGGACTGGTGCCTGCAGAATCCAGGCCCAAGGCCTTCCTTCCTAGTAGAAATCAGTTGGGAAAGGAAAGGCAGTGGCCCAAGGGCCTCCCAGCCCATTTTTACATTTTCCGCACCAACAATTCCTACCCATTATATTTAACTAAAAAAATATTTATATTGAGATACACTCTAAAATTTTGATTCATACTGTATTAATTATTACAAAAATAAATAGTAAAATAATTAAAAAAACACTAGTTTTGAAATATAAATTTGAAAAAGTTGAAAGGTGAAATTGTAATTTATATTTTTTAAAATTTATTAAATAAAATACTATCATATATATTAATCTTAATAAATTTAGATATTAAGTTAAATTTAAAATATTTTATAATTTAAAAAGAATTAGGAAAAGGTATACATTATTAATGGAACAGCTACCAATATAGTTACCTATCAAGTATTAGTGAAAATTCAGGCAAGAAAATTAAAAAAAAAAAGAATAAGTGCCCATTAGCGTTTGAATTTATAATAGTAACCTACTTTTTTTATAATATTAACCTCCTATTTTTACTATGTTTTCAATTTCTAGAAGTCTTTAATAATACTTATCTCTTTTTATAATAACTAATATACATTCTTCCCAATTCGGTCAATTTCAATGGTAGTTTTCTTTTTATCTCATAAATAATAATATAAATGAGTCTATCCTTTTAAGATTTTGCTTTAAATTTTAGTGATAATTATTTGAATTGCAGTTATTCGCACTATAACTATGGTGTCCTACTAGTAGGAAGACCTCCTGAACAACCACTGCTACTAGCAGGAGATGCCAGTTCTTCAATGGGACAGTCTAAGAGAATGGGGGTATTTTGAATGAATTGCAAGCTTTGGAGAAGGAGAAGGAGAAGGAGAAGGAGAAGGAGAAGCAGGCATTTGCTTATCTATAAAAACCCAAATAAATTAAACCATGGTATTATTTTCAATTTGTTGGACAAAAGAACCTAAAATTTATAAACATATTTTCTTATGTGCAGACGAATGATATTTGATTGACCTGAGACCCCAAGTCGCCTATATAGCCACAAGTGACTTTTCCATGTCTGGATAACAACTTTACTTATCTGACAGTGGAAGTATTAAGTCCATAAGTTGAGCCTATGTAGATTATTTTCCAAAACAAATTTTCCTTAATGCGAAATCACTCATCCTACTTGATGACCAATTAGTATGGAAGATACATAAAGGTGGAATATCAATTATGATCTTTATCAAAGTTTCAAATTACTAATTATATTTTAATTATTATTATGATAATTATATATTAAATAAATATGATTATAATTGTATATAAATTAATTACTATATAAATCATATATCACCAAATATTCCTGGACATTTAAGCAAATTCTAAAGTCAAGGTGTCAAATGCAACCAATGATCACACACAA
>JANQBM010000001.1:25141732-25166009 GCA_025594535.1 Erythroxylum domingense | reverse complement strand
ATATAATTAAAATTTTTTAGAATATTTAATAATTAATTAAAGTACAAATCAAAAGATTGAAAATAATTTAATTCAATCATTAAAAAATTTAATTAGTTCGACCTACAAAAATTAAATTGTTTAAGTTTTGGTTGAATTTTCAAAATTTTTGTTCGATTTACTTTAATAACTTTTTTATTTAAAACTGATCATTTTATTAATTAATTGGTCAATTTTTGTCAAATAATAAGTTCTTATAAAATAAAATAAATCAATTAAATTTTGTTTAATAATTTTTTAATTAAATTCAAATTCTTTTATTGATAAGTGATAACGAATATATAAAATCAATTAAGTTAGTTTTATATAATAACTTAAGTTTTTGTGATAAAACGATCGTTTAACATGATATCAGAGTCTCTGTGATCACGAAGTGGTCGTGAGTTCAAATCCTACTACTCACCTATTATTCAGCACAA
This sequence comes from Erythroxylum domingense, assembly GCA_025594535.1. Taxonomy (NCBI): domain Eukaryota; kingdom Viridiplantae; phylum Streptophyta; class Magnoliopsida; order Malpighiales; family Erythroxylaceae; genus Erythroxylum; species Erythroxylum domingense. The sequence continues at coordinate 25,165,551 of JANQBM010000001.1, read as the reverse complement.
GGTAGAATGAATCTGTGCAAGTTTCAAGTCTAAAGAGTTTTCAGTTAAGGGAGTTTTGTTAGTGAATATATAAAATTAATTAAGTTAGCCTCACATAATAGATTAAATTTTTGTGACGAAACGGTCACTTAAAAGTAAGAACAATTTCTTTCAATTATATTTTAAATTCAATAATTTTATTTGATCTTTAGCTGATTTCAAAATAATTCAATATTAATTTAATCTTTAGAACTTTAAACTTTTTATCGTATTAATTTAATTTTCAGTTTAATATTTAAAACATTGGTTTAATTAACATCGAAAACTTGCGGGAACAAACACTTTTGCTTCACAAATCCTGTTAGTTAAATGTGATTAGTGGGTAATTAACGAGGCGTAATCATTTACATGGGTCCATGTTCGAAAGAAACAAGTTGCCTTGACCAAAAGACATCAAATCAAGTTTTTGGTTCTTTTGAAAAGGAAAGGACTCAACTTCAACAAGATCTTGCACAATAAAAGATATCTTGACTTTCTTCAAATCGTCTCCTTTGATTCAATATTTAACTTAAATATTTATTTAATATGTATAGTATATAAACATAATATAATTATATAGATTTACCATATATTTATGCAACCCAACTGACCATACAAAGTAATGTGGCTTGTAAAGATATTTAAGTAACGATTAAAAAATTCAATTGATTCAGCTTATCCAAACGTAAAAATTTTGAGTTGCTTAAATTTTTTATTTGATTTTTATTTTCTAATTTTTTGGATTGATTTATTTTAATAACTTTTGTTATTAAAAACTGATCAATTTATTAATTAATCAGTCAATTTTTATTAATTAATAAGTTATTATAAACTAAAATAAATAAATTAATTTTATTTAATAATCTTTTTTAAATTAAACTTTAATATTTTCAATGAATAAGAACAATTTCTTCTAATTATATTTTAAATTATTTAATTTTATAATTTAAGTTTTTTTAACCAATAATTCTACTTTTATTTCAATTTATCTTTTATGTGCACATATTAACTATATTCTTAAATGCACTTAGCATCTTACAAATTATATTATTATGAATAAATTATTTAATAAATCAATATTTTATAATTAAATACTAATTTAATTACTGAATCTTTAACAAAATATAACCTCAATTTTACTAGGTATTGTTATTGTTGTCGTTGCAGTTCTTACAAAAATATGCAAGTCACTATTTTAGGAGAAATAAATGTCACATTCTATTATTACGGATAATATATTTTACCAGCTTTACGCAATATTTTAAAAATCGAACAAAAAATTAAATAGATAAAATAAAAATTTAAGATTTAAAGGTTCAATTAATATTATGTTGTCATAAAATTGATATATAATAAAGATTAAATAAAATTAAAATTTTGTATTAATATTAAAAAGAGACTTTTCTTATTTATCATGAATTTGATATTTAATTAAGGAAAGACTCTATTAAATAAAAATTAATTAATTTACATAAGTTGCCAGATAATTAATAAACAAATTAATCATTAAAATAAAGGTTTATTAAAATTAATTAATTAAAATTAGCAAATTAAATTTTTTATAATAAAACATAAGACAAAAATTTTAATAATAATAATAATAATAATAATAGTAGTAGGAGGAGGAGGAGGAGGAGGAACATCAGCACCAGTAAAAGAAGAAGAAGAATCATGTTATTATTAGGACCACTCTTTAGGCTTTAGCCTTTAATCATTTAGTCAGTGTTTTGGTTCCAACAATTTTGCTGATGTAATAAAACCTGACCCTAAATTAGGGCAATCAGAGCCACACCTTTATACTGAATTTAAAGCTTCATTGGTCACAGGGCAGTCAGTTTTGATTAAGACCACCCATGTTTGTTTTCTTCTGTTTCATGAGTATTATTATTAGAGTATTATTATTACATGTTCCATCTTGTGAAGACCATCCATTACTTATCTAAGATGTTGCAACATGAGTAGAATTTTTTAAGAATAATTTGATTAAAAAATCTAACCGATTTAGCAGTTTAACTCTAAAATTTTGAATTGTCTAATTTTTCAATTCAGTATACTTTAATAAATCTTGTTGTTAAAAACCAACTAATTTATTGATTAATCAGTTAATTTTTGTAAATTAATAAATTCTTATAAATCAAAATAAATTAATTAACGTTCATTTAATAATCTCTTTTTTTATTAAATTTTAAAATTTTTCGATAAATAAGGAAAATTTTTAATCATATTTTTTATTATTTAATTTTATTTAATTTTAAACTAATTTTATGACAGCCTAATATCGATTGATCATTTTAAACTTTCAAATATTTGTTTTATCGGTTAACTTCCGGTTTGATTTTTATCAAAGTTAAACTATCAATTGAAAATAAATTAAAATAAAAAATGGAATATAAATTACACAAATATAACAAAAAGATAAAATGAGATATTGTATATAATTATACTCTTTACTAAACAAAATGAAATGAAGATTTGTGGCATATGGCTCTTACTTGTAAAGGTCGATTGTCTGTTCCTGAAATGGCGGGGACACGTTCCATTCACTTCTCTTCCGTTTCCACCTTAACTTTACTAAACCATTTAATTTAATGTAATGTAACAAATACAAATTCCTCACTTTCATTTTCAATTTTGTTATAATCAGTAATCTTGAGTACACTTCACTTGATGTCGTTATCTCTCTAGAGCATCGCATGGTCGGTCTGCTTCGTTTCCAAAGACCCCGTACCCCCTCTCTCTCTCTTTCTATAAACACACACATTGGTATTAACAGTTGGTGGTTTGGTTTCTGATCAGAAGAAGGAATTGGTTATGGTGGTGGCACCTTTGAGTAGTAAATAGAGAATGAGAATAAGGGTAAGTTCGGGAATACATGGGAGTGGGCAAAGCTTGGAGCTTTAGTCTCGCACCGGCGAACCTGGCGCAACAGCAGAATGGCACTGGAAACAAACAACACCACCAGCAACGGCGGATCCCGTGGTCGGTGGTCTGCGGGTTGATGCTGTTCACATTGGGATTGGTGTCGCTCTTCACTGGACACGTGGCATCTGATCTTGACTGGTATTCTTACCGATTCAGTACTTCGAGGTTCAATCTCCACAATGGAGTCAGGCGAGAGGCAATTGACGTATGGAAGTCCAAGTACTCTGAATTGCTCTACGGTTGCAGTGAGAGAGGTCGTAGTTTTGCTCGTAAGTACTCAAGAAACCTACTTTGGCTTCCTTTGATTATTTAGTTTGTGGTTAGCGATGGATTCATCTTTTTGACTTTGCTTATATACCCAGCTGCTGTACGTGAGCAATCATCAAATGGGTATTTGCTTATTGCGGCAAGTGGAGGGCTGAACCAAGAAAGGACAGGGGTAAGTGGAAAGTTATGAACTTTCGGGCTGCAATTTCTATTCATCAATAGTTGAAATTATGTAAAAAAACTTTGTTTGGACCAATCAACATGGACTTCAGACGGTTCAAAGGGAGTTACAATTACATGTCTTTTGAGAAATCCTTCATATCCTTTTGCGCTTACAGCTAGTGTCGTTTGGACTAAGTGGGAATTATTCTGGACTTTCAGATAACGGATGCTGTTGTAGTCGCACGGATTCTTAATGCTACACTGGTAGTACCGGAGTTGGATCATCATTCCTATTGGAAGGATGATAGGTGAGTTTGGATAATTTAGAAAAATGGTCATCTGAGTTACTTATAACTGTCTAAAAAGATATCAATATCACAGTTTATGAACAAGGGTAAGCGAATGGTTGACAGAAGTGTTATTAATTTGGAAAACTTTTATTGTTTCTGTTCCAAAACTGCTTCCTATCCTGAATTTTGATGATCTTGGTACTAAAATTTATTTCCTTGTTCTGCAGTGAGTTCGTCAATATTTTCGATGTTGATTGGTTCATTTCTTACCTTGCCAAAGATGTGACAGTTGTGAAAAGAGTTCCAGATAAAGTAATGCGGTCGATGGAAAAACCTCCATATACAATTCGTGTCCCTAGAAAATCACCTCCTGAATACTATTTGGATCAAGTTCTACCTATACTATTGAGGAGACGGGTAAATAGTTTGCTTAAGTTGTGCTTTCTTAGTCCTTTTTGGTTCTATGTGGATCATTTTTTACCATTCACAATATATATTCTATCCCTCAATTTAAAACCAGTGTCACTTTTTCTACAGCAAAGTTGTTATGACTGGTATATTTCTTATCAAGAATTATGAGAAGGAATATCTTCCCCTGTTCATTTTTTCTATCCATATTCGTGTAGATACAGAGAAACATGAGTCCGTTTCCCTGCCCATCTTTTTTATCCATACTCTAGAAACAGACCTTTATTTCCTGATACCAGACATCGATTCCTCACCTTATATGCTAGGAACTTCATATGCAATCTCATCATCTTGACCAAAAATGGTCCCACTGGCAACGGTCACTGAATCCTATCACCACTTTATCATTCTTTGATTAGCAAATGGAGCTTCAACATTACACTTGCAGAGGCAGCTAATGAACTTTAAAATTTTGCAGGTTGTTCAGTTAACAAAGTTTGACTATAGACTTGCCAATGACCTTGATGAAGAGCTGCAAAAGCTGCGATGCCGGGTCAATTATCACGCGTTAAGATTTACAAGGCCCATACATGAAATCGGTCAGACTATTGTAATGAAAATGAGGATGATGGCTGGACGCTTTATTGCAGTTCATCTGAGGTGTGTCTTATATTACCTGAAAATGCATCAATCAATTATCTGTTTGAACTTCACCAGCATGTCAAGAGAAGCATTTGTTAGGCTGCTATATATGTTGGATGCAGATGCAACATCTGCTACCTTCTGTATACACATATTTCAATCTCAGTTTCAGGTGCATAAAGAGGAGAAGAAAATTAAACAATAGAGATACTTTTGTCAGGCGCATTAAATGGATTTCTGGTTCTAAACTAAGCAGGCCATAAAGCTCTTTCTGTCTAGATTCTATGCCTATATACTCTATTTATTGGTCGTAATCACTTTTTGAAGTCCTCAGTAGTTAGAGTTCAGCTATATTGCTGTTTTATCCAACCAAAAATTTTTCTCGATCTTATATTCTCTGATTGAAACACGGTGCATGCATATAAAATTGGACTTCTTATTTTGTCTGCGCACATAGTTATCTCACTTTTGGCTAAAACCTTACGAATTTCAGGTTTGAGCCTGATATGCTTGCCTTTTCGGGATGTTATTATGGTGGGGGAGAAAAGGAGAAATTTGAACTTGGTGAAATAAGGAAGAGATGGGAAACACTTCCGGTGAGATTCCTATCCTTTATGACCTTTCGCTCCTTAAGAGATTGAAGCATGCATGCTCTCCATATTTTGTTATGATGCTAGATATTGCTTTCTCCTTTCGGTCACCCTTAGAAATCGATGAATTATGGTTCTTGTGTTTGGCATCTTATAATCTGGCAAAAATTTTGTTCCTTTGCAATATATCAGGATTTAAGTGCTGAAGATGAGAGGGCGAGGGGAAAGTGTCCACTTACTCCTTATGAAGTTGGTTTGATGCTGCGTGGCCTTGGTTTTGCTAATGACACGTATCTTTACGTTGCTTCCGGGGAAATATATGGTGGAGAAGAGACTTTACAACCTCTCAGAGAACTCTTCCCTAACTTCTACACGAAGGAGATGCTTGCCGGGAAAGAACTGAAAAAGTTTCTTCCATTCTCTTCTCGCCTGGCAGCTATTGATTACATTGTTTGTGATGAGAGTGATGTCTTTGTGACAAACAACAATGGTAACATGGCCAGGATTCTTGCTGGTCGAAGGTGAGAGACACGGCCTTTCTACCATGTTTTGACTTTGGGAAGTAGTTTAACTATATTGTTGAATAGGCTTAAATTGGAAACAGAATTGAAACATGATTTGTGTTATTGAATAGTTATTTCCAATCAGCTTTAGTACTAATTCAGCCATGTATCGTCCTATATTTAACCGGTATTGCTGTGTTTCATATGATGAACACAAGGAGGTACGCAGGGCATAAGAGGACCATCAGACCTAATGCAAAGAGACTGAGTCCTTTGTTCAATGCAAGAGAGAAAATGGGATGGAAGGAATTCTCAAGAAAGGTTAAATCAGTACAGAGGGGATTCATGGGAGAGCCTGATGAGATGAAACCTGGTCGAGGTGAATATCATGAATATCCAGCATCCTGCATCTGTGAGAAACCATTCAGAAACAATGATGCTAGGGAGCAACAACTTCCTATCCTGTGAAATTCCATGGCAAAGCAGGGAAGAATTACATGTGAAGGAAGAACTTATTATCTCATAGGCTCTGACTAGAAGTGAAAACTCTTGTTGTAATAATCTTAATTTGTAGTCTAAAATGGAACTCTGTACAGAAACTTAGATGAGCTGCAATTGTTTATACATGACTCTCTAGGCACGTGTTGTGGCATGCAAATCCGAGTGGGGCCATCATGAGATTGATGTAATCCAAGTGGTAGATTCACTAAAATTTGCGTACGTTGTGAAAATAATTAAAATTAGTAAGGTAATATGCATCTAATTACGATATTAAAATTCATTTATAAATATCCAGTATGGTTAATTTTTACTAAATTTAATTGTTTTAATTATAACACCACCGTTAAGTAGAAATTTTGATCCGTCGTGGGATCTAAAAAGATTCATTAGTATATGCTCTTAAGTCTTATCTTTAACTAATGGAGAAATTATTTTCATATAATTCACGAAAGAAAAAAATAAAAAAAAATAATTTTCATCATCATCTTTTAAGACTACTAATTCGAGCTGTCTAGGTATAAAAAGGCTTATGCTAAATCTGTAACCCTTTCTATTTACAAGTTTAGGGTAATTGTAGGAGAGGGGTTTAAAAACTTATGACAAGTATAAGGATTTCTTTACAAGAGATTCTTTATTTGAATTCCAATATGCCAAATTTTTCTATTGCTATTTATGTTTTTAGTAAGTTGTAACATTGTCATATCATTTTTTATTACCTTCAAAATTTTTTTAGGCTTCTACTTTTTCCTCTTATAGTTTTTAAGTACGATCTTCTCGTATCTTTTCACTAAAGCGTCTTATTATCTCTTTTTAATATGTCCAAATTATTTAATTATTGTCTCTCTTAATTTATCAATAATGTTAGCTACCATTAATTTGTTCCTTATTATTATATTCTTGATGTTATCTCCCTTAATAAGGTTGTACATCTAACAAAACATCCTCATCTCCTTCACTATTAAGACTATAATTATGCACTTATTTAATGGGCTAATATTTTGTCCTCTAAAGCATGATCGACCTAATTGCTAAACGATAGAATTTACATTTAAGCTTAAGTGGTATCTTTTTGTCACACAAAACTTCTATTGCACTTCTCTATTTAAGACACTCTAATTTGATATGGTGAACTATATCTTTATCAATTTCTCCATTGTTTTGCATGATAAATCTTAGATATTTAAAATACATCCTTTGCTCTTTACCTCCACATCAATAACCATCCTCTGTCCCTAAAAATTACACTTACATACTTTGTCTTAGTCCTACTTCGTCTGAAACCCTTCAACTGTAGCCAACATATCCTTCCAAAAATTTAATTATTTTAACTGTGTACATTAATTGTTTATAATATTTTATTACTTCTTAACGTACTTGATTGTTTTAAAATTAGCATGTATTTAATATTAAATAATAAATTTAATTTGAAAATATGTAGATATTAAGTATATACAAAATAAAAAATACATGTAATAATTTAAAATATTAAATAAAAATATATAGATTAATATATACATATATAAAGAATTATATTTTTGATATATAACATATACAGGTTAAAATAACTCTAGATTTTAAAAACACATTAAATAAATTAATATTATTCTGTAATTTTTTGCAAAAAATTGATGTTAAAGTTCTTTAATAAATTGTTTTTAAGATGACATGTATATTTAACCACTTCAAATTGTAAATTAAATTAACATTCTAACTAGCAAATACTAATAAATATTAACTAGTTATTAATAATTCCATTTTTAAAACGTTAAAATGCAAAAGAATCTTTTAAAAAGGGTTAGAATGTGACTTGCACCTTTCCTGCAAACTATCTTAAAATGCAAAAGAACCTTTTAAAAAGGGTTAGAATGTGACTTGCACCTTTCCTATAAACTATAGTTTACTTAAGTTAATATATGTAATAGAGATTAAAAGTATGACGGGTAGGAAAGGTCAAGAGCAATTTGATTCAAAACGTGTCTGGTTCTGAAGTGATCCAATCACTGCGAGGTTGCACTGAAACTGTTAACACAAAATCTTTCCATTCACTTTGAAAAGAAGGATGATTTGATTGCTCTTATCTCATAAGACCAGATCCTCTACTTCTGTTAACAAATTCCTATCATGAACTGTTAAATTTCACACATTTACGTGGACAAACTTAAGTGACACAAGATTAGAACACCCTGTAAGAACAGGTGCCCCAACTTCCATCTACCTGAAGGGTTTCACGATTATCAATGGCAGTACAATGCAAGTGGAATTCGCGATTCCAATGAAAGAGAGAATGTTAGGGTAACTCAACTTGAAATGATAATTCCAAAAGGTGTACTTTAAAAGATTAACGATCAAGATTAACTACTAAAAGAAGAATTTCAGTATACAAACAAACAGTCACAGTAACTGCCTAAAGAGAGCAGAGGAGAGGAGAGGAGAGGAGATCAAGTCATAATGGTGAACAAGCAAGCTACAATAGATAAAAATATAATATGACTATGAACATCTATCTGCTAGTGCTACATCTCATCAGAGGAAGCGATAATTTCTTCCATTCAATCCTAGCTAGCTATCTCCACTACAATAATATAAATATACATAAAAAGCTACTCTGCCGTCTTTGGTCATCCAGCCAACGAGGATTCGTTTCTTTCAATTTGGATGTCACGTTTTTAGCAACTCCTTTTCAATCATGCTTATTTCCTGCCGTAATGGAGCAGTTGAATTCATACATGTTTGAGGGCATGCAAACGAAATTGATTTAGCTCCACAATAAATATAGCAGACAGTAAAAGATTTGAGATCATACCTCTGGAACCAATCCTACTTTTCTGACTTTTATCATGCGGAGCAGAAGGAATTTTTGAAACCATCAATGAGCTTTGTAGGCCTTCTAATAGCTGTGAACAAGAATATAAGCTCTTCAGGTCACTCACTCCAAATGCATGTACATTTTCAATATTGAACCAAAACCATCAACCACAAATGCGGCAATAAAAAACCTAACAAGTATCTGAATTAAAAGACGTTAAACCTCTTTTATGTGATTACTCTCTAAATGACAAAAAGAATAAGAAAGAAGTTATCCAGAAGTGCATAGTAAGATTGACCCGCTAACCTTTTCAACAATATTTAAAAGAAACAAATTAAAAAGAGTAAATCAAGCAAAGAGTTGAATAAGATTAGTATGAACATATCTAACAAGTAAATAATGGTTTAACAAGGAATTCCAGCAAAATTGATTTTGTCATGGGCTTATAAATACTAAATCTTAACGCTTACTCTTGATGTTGGTTGAATTCTGCGGTTGGATCTCCGAGGCTCAGTAACATCAATTGCAGATTTTGAAGTATTACTACTGAAAACTTTGTCCTCCTCAATTTTTCCCAGCTTTCCACCCGCAGGGGCAAGTTTTCCTTTACTTACCCTTTCAGGCTTAGCATTGGATGATATTTTCTTGGAGGGTAGAGAACGTGAAGAAAACAAGACTGGGCCCTCGTCTCCCTCAGAGCCAGAAAACGATTGCAGGTCCATGAGGTTATGCTTCTCTGAAGTATTTTCAGCATGGCTCGAAGAATCTGTGGTCTTTGCAATATGATCTGCACTAGGACATTCCGCTGTGGAAGAAACCTGTGCACTCAATAAATTGTCTTTTCGAGAAGAAATTGTTCTAGCAGAAGCATATTGTGGTTTTCCAGACTTGAGAACTTTGGGCTTGGGGATGGCAGCTTGCTTTTCATTTGCTTCAACTTTAGAAGTATTTTTCCAACCTCGTGCTCCTGACTGTTGAGGTCTCATAGGTCTAGTGAACTTAGCTGAATAGTTTGGTTCATTAACCTTACCGCTCCCCCCTGAAACATAATGCTTGCTTACTTCCATGAATTTTCTTTTCTTTCCAGGCTTAGGGACTCCAAAAACCACTCGTGATCCTTCTTTCTGCAAGCCAGTCCGAGTCATTCTCAATGTATCTGGTTTGTTGTTATCTCTAGCGATCTTTCCAATGTTAAATATTCTCTCATCGGCAGAAATATCCAGCAACCTTGGCTCATTAGGTTTATCTGATTCCTGAGAATCAACTATTTTTGGCATCTTATCCTTTCCCTTGGCTTCCACAGCAGGGCTTCGTACTCTTTGTCGCTTCTCCTGTGGTGTATCACCCTGAAAAAGCCAAATTGTAGATACACTGCAACAGTAAGGAAAAGTCTAAAGCAAAACCAGGGAAAATAATACTGGGAGGGCTGTGGAAAGGAAAGAAGAAAGACGAAATTAACAAGCACCACATGAGTAGGATGATCAGTTTCTCTCAAGCTAGACCATTCAATCCATTCCCCATCTTTCCATATAAGCGATGACCTGAGATGCCAGGCTCTGACTACAGATGTTTCATTTTGGGCTGCAACCAAAGAAGCAGAAAACTCATTTCAAGTGGACAATCTCCGTTAACAAACAATAGAGTTGCATTTCCAGGTTCTAATTATCATTAAATTGCATCTCTGGTTACACAGACCTGGAAAATGGACAGTGAACATAGTCTCATCTTTAATACTCTTTTCAGTAATAATCCCTTCCCACCAACTGAAAAATAAATGTACAAGAGTAATAATAAATTTGGTCAGTCAAGTAAGGACATTCTTAAACAGAGGAGATAATTTAAAAAATAAAAAGTTCATGATCTTTGAGGAAGACAAGCCATATCCCACTAAAATGATGAAATAGTAACTTGCCTGGTCAAACCAAAGAGAAAAAAACTTATTCAACCAGGTTGATTGCACTTGTTAGAAGACAATACGTAGATCACATACAAACAGTAAATGGCATTATAGGACCCACTGTCCTTCTGTTTTAGCATTTTATATGGCAGAGTTTATTTATATTGCTAAGGTTGCCTATCATGCAGATATTAAGTTTCCATTGATTTTAATATTTTTTTATACATATTAAATAAAGGAAACTGGATTATTAACTTACGGTTCATAGCTCTTACAGTCATGCGGAGACAACAGAAAAGGCTTTCTAATAGCTTTTATTCTGCTAGTTATCAATCTCATAATTAGATAACTTAGATAAGCTGGCTTTTAAAGTATGAATTAGATCAATTTGTTGATCAATAATGTATCTTGGCTAGGTTTAGTATACAAAGGCCTACTATTACTTTACATGTGTGTGTATATCATTCACACACTCTCTCCCTAGACTTATCATATTGAACACAGTAGTATCATATCGCAATAATAGTTTGATATTATCCTAAAGCAGATATAATTTGCAAACAAAGAACAGATCCTGAATCCTTTAGAAAAACCATATAAGGACTAAATAGATAAACTTGCTTCTATACACCAACAAAATGTAACCGAATTACAGGAGCCATACAGTACATAACACTCTGCAAACTACAATAAGGTACTAACACTCTGCAAACTACAATAAGGTACTTAACCAATGAGTTTCGGATGATCTATCAATGTCAGTGATGTGAACTACAAATATAAACATTCAATGCATACCTATCTTGAATCCAAGCATCAACTCTATCACCTACAGACCAAGGGTCGTCTACAACTGCAGCCCTGCGTCTCTTTCTTGTTCCTTCAAATGGCATAGCCGTAACACGACGAGCAATGCGTATTTTGGGTGATGTACTTCCTTCATCAAAAAGTGGCACCCACTCTTCTAGCTTCTCCGCTCCTACCCAAATCAAATAGTTGAATGCAAATGATCAACTGCTTTTAATGCAGGAACCTCAGTCGTTGAGGCAATGCATCAAGTGCATGCTTATCTGAGGCATAGGGAATGAAACTGACTAACATGAACAGAGTGAAAATACACTTGTATTCTGGAGCAAAGCCAAACTGAATGTCTCTGTACATGCATCTCAGTGCATATAAATTCATATACAACAAAGTTCCTTTACATAAGACATTTTACAACAAACCAGACAAATAGAGCCCATAACCATTCCAAACAAGTTCAAATACATGATTGCACAGCAGATTGTGTACAAGAATAAACAGAAATCAAGTTTCTCCTGAAAATAGTGTGTATATACCAGAAACCTGGGCACTGAAGACATAATAAAATTTCAAAATTATTACTTTCCCCACAAAATGTTCACCAAGACAAGGAACAGAATATTATCAAACTTTCCAGCTTTTAACAGGAGATTGAATTCAGCTTATCCTAAAACATGCACTGTTAACATCAAGAATACCTTACCTTCAGCGGTTCTAAGCTCATCATAACTGACATGAGCCATCCCATCCTTTAGACTCAACACATTGGCTGTGAACCAGGCCCATTTAAATCCATTCCCACCCTTGAAAACCTAGAAAAATGATCACATTAATGAATGCAGCAAACATAAAACCATAAAATACTGGTAAATAACATTAACCAACATCACCACCAAAACAATCTCCAAAGTATAAAGGGCAAGAAAATAAATGGAAATTATGAAACCTCAACATGGGAACCCTTCTTGATGCTATTTCCCTTTAACATCTCCTCAGTTTTTTCAAATTCATTCTGGGAAGATCTTGATCCATTCTCAGATTCAGGAACCACCCCAATGGTCTTAGACAAATCAGAAGCTTTCCTGCCCTTTTGTGTCCTAGCATCTCTGGCTACGGAAGCACCAGAACTAGAAATCACATCTACCAGTCTCATATCATCTTCACAGGTCCCTATTGAAGTAGGAGGCCTCAGGTAATTGGCCTCTTCTATGCGTCTGGAAGAAGTGTCCAGACCACCTCCAGATTTATCTATTTTAAGATTTTCTCTACTGACATCAATGAATTTAGAGCCTCTTCCAGAAGTTACTTGAGCTACTTTTAAATAACCCTCTGAACCAGACGCTACTGCCTCATCCATCGAAAAGGTATCGCCCATGGCAACTATTTTTCCAGCCTGAGCTACAGCCTCTGCAGCCAATTCTGCAGCTTTCACAATAGCATCCATGTTCTCAGCTTGTTTTGATGCAGCAGAAGCAGCTTCAACTCTTCTTCTGGCAGCCTCTCTTGCAGCAACAAGGATCGAACTAGAATTGTTTGCTCCATCATCGGCGCTCAAAATGGATGCAGGAGTTGCCTTTCCCATGTTATTAACACCACCAGAAAGTGAAAATGCATAGCTTTGATCATCATTTCTGTAACTAGTAGATGTTACAGTTTCATCAGCCATCAGTTTCGCTTGCAATGCAGCATTAGATGCAACATTGGCAGCTGCTGCTGCTGCCTTTGCCACAGCAGCAGCAGCATCTATTGCAGCAGCTGCAGACATCAGTTTGGTTTCAATATCCGGTGACATTCCAGTCTTTCTCTGCTTCTCCAGCTGATTCCATATTCCCTGACTATGACTAACAGCAGCAGCAGCAAAAGCAGCAGCATCCTCTGCCTGCACTCTAGCCTCTTTTACTTTAAAAAGAGTTTCCTCATATGAAACTGCACTCCCTGCTATATTTTGATCCATTCTTCCGAGATCAGTAGTAGTAACAGGCACAGATGTAACAATTTTCTCAGGAGGGGCTTTAGAAACAAAGTTAAGAGGGGTTGTGACAGCAACAGAAGTAGATACATTTGCAACAGCAGAAACTGAAACTGCTTCTTCTTGAGATAGGGGATTCAAAATATTATGGCCAGGAGTCTCAGAGACTGAAGTCTTTTTTCTTTTCCTAGTCTTGGGCTCCGTAGAAGGTCGATCAGATGATGATGTCATCTTCCGTAAATCTGGTGCAGAAGCACCAGCAAATACACCAGGAGAAGCCTCGGTCTGCGCCACAGGGAAAGGGAAAACGTGCTTTAAACCAGAAGAATGTGGCATAGATGAGTCTTTTGAAGGTGTCAATTGAATAGTTTCTGATATAGGAAACTGCATGGAGAAATGACCACTTGCATCAAGTGCAGCAGTTTGTGGAGAAGAAACCCAGGAACCACAAAAAGGTGCCTGAGAGATCCAAGAAGGATTCCCAGCAAAACTCCTTATTGATGGACTTTGATGGGGATGCAAAGGGGAAAGTGCTCGTTGATAATTTATAACTGGACCCCTTGGCATACCACTGGATGGGGTAGGAAAACTCCAAAGTGGTGAGGAAAGAGGTGCCGTGGGGTTTGCAGTTGTTGTCCCCTTGGTGTTAACTTGACCAATGGAAGTTGATAATGCCTTGTTACCAGGTGCACTTTGCTTAATTGAATGATCAGGACCTCTAGCACCTACGATCTCAAGCCATAAATGCTTAGATAACCAATCAATTCAATGATAACCAAAATATGAAGCTAGAAATATTGGTTTCTGTTACAGGGAAAAAAAAAACAAGGTACCTGTGCGTGACTGCAAAGGTGTTTCGGGAGTAGCAAAATGTGGCTTCTGGCCATGGAGCCTCTCTATAAATGAGCGCAATGCATTCTCCCAAATGCTCCTACCACCATCTACAAGACCATGAAGTTAAAATAGTGACTTATTATAAGATAAAAATGGACTAGAAAACACTGGGAGCGATTTCAGAGAAGGAAAAGACTCACTAACCAGCTCCTCCAAATGCTGATATCATATATGCTTCATCAGGTGCTATCCCTTGACTGCAAGATGAATTTCAACAACAGCAGAAAGTTAGACGTACGTGAAAGGACTATCAACCAATGAAAGTCTTTGCTAGTTAAATACATCAGAAATAGAATGACTTATAAACAGGGAGAAAGTTAGGAAACACTCATACATTAAAGCTCCATAAACAAAGATCTGAGCACGCAATTGCACTTGTTGCAAGTCAGTGAAAGGTTGTTGAAACATTGCTGATGCAGAAACAGAAGAATTCAAATCCGGCAGACTAGTGGTTGATGCTGCAAGAACAAAGGGTTTTAAAGTGGAGGAATCAACATGTCCATATCGCTGCATCTCATTTGGTTGCACAAGTTGAGAAATCCCAGATGGACTGAGGGAAACACTTGCTAGTTTATCTCCCCTATCTAGTCTCAAAGGAGTGGATTCTTTCCCAGTTCCTTTTTTAGGAGTTCCTTTAGCTGCGGCCTTAACAGAAGATCGCCTTGTTTTACGATCAGTTTTACTTTTAGAACCACTATGTGGTGCAACTGCAGAAGTCTTTTGACTTCCTTGAGAAACTTCTTGAGGAGCCTTGGGATTTGACAGGCCTAAGTCAGAAGTTGAAGGAGTTCCATCCACAATCTTCAGAAATATGAAAAGCAAAATGAAACAAACAGAAGTGAGCAATATGAAGCATTAAAGTGTATTGTTGAAATTATACAAATAAAAAATGCTTTGAATCATTCAGGTAACTCATGCAGAGAAAAAAATCACTTATTCTCATTGTGCTTTACAATTTCTCCTATTGTTCGTCTTCCTGTGAATAAAAAAATAACCTGATCCATGGAGACTTTCCTATAGCTTAGAAAATGTGTTTACTGAAGACAACCTGTCCAAATTCAGAGGAAAGAAAACTCGGTTCCTTGCCATCCTTTTTCAGAGAACCAAGCTGGAACTGGACAAAGAGCCTCTTTCCCAAATTTTCTCCCAAATAAGAAATATTATAAACTAAGTTTCCAAAAAATGGTATGCATACACCCTTTTCTGAAAAGAAGAAAATCAGGCTAACTAAGCACAGCAATAAAACATATAAAATGTGAAGTGGTCATAAATTCCTAGACAAGAAGCACAGATACCATTCTGTTAGTTATTGTAGAAGAAATGGGATGCCATTTGGCCATTTCCTCCTTCTGAGGCGTATCTGCTGGTAGGCTAACTTCAAAAGTGAAGCTCCTCTCATCTACAGCTACATCATTTTGCTTAGCATCACCTGAAGCAGATGAACCTTTGCTGATATCAACATCAGTGATCTCAGAAGCTAATAAAGTTGGACCTGGAATTCCTTTCACTCCATCCTTTATTATTTCATTGTGAGGAAGTTCAGCAGTTCCATTGACAGTAGAAGAAATACTAACTTGCTCAACCTGATTAGAACTTCCACCAGATTCTAATGCAAAAAGATAGTTTGAGATTTAGAAACCACAGGAATAAAGAATGCTTGAGAGTTTTAACTAACAAGCATGGGGCAAACAGATCTTGAAAAATAGTGAAAGTTAAGTTACACACCACTTGTAATTGGAACGGCAGATAGCCCATAATTTATAACTGTAGAACTTGTCATCAGCTCATTTTCTTGCAGGTCCTTTTGACCAGCACCATGTGCAGACCCCCCCATGGAAGAAGCCACAGCTCCGAGCACATCACTGTTGCCTACAGCTGGTTCAGTGTCTATGACAAGAAATTTTATTAAATGACTTGCTTTCAGCAAACCAAAGATAAATATTTTTTCCAGACGCTGTAGTACATAGGAAATTTATCATCACTTTCATCACAATGCTATTCATATTTGCATGCATCTATATCGGTAAATAATGGACCATGAGAGCAACGCAACAGGAAGTAAAAGATAGCAAGAAATTGGGTGCAGAAGTTATGTAGCATCTGGTAACACTAAATGCAAACCAGGAATACGTATATCAAAGATAAATTCTGTAGAGGAAAAAAGAACAAACACTAGTCTTTCAAGTAAACATCAAGAGCTAGAGATCGCATAACTAAACCTACAATATCTTAAGAACTATAGCTAATCAAACTTGAGAATGAGAAAAAGACAAATAATTGATTTCATACACTTAATATAGAAGTTACAAATGCTCACCATAAGATTCTTTTGCATCAACTGCTTTTACTACCAATTCAGCATCTCCATTTTTTTCAGTTGAATCACAAGGCACTGGACACACGTCAATTTCTTCCGCATTCTTTTGACTGCATATGTTACTGAATACTGCTTGAGGTTCACCATGGCTTTCTGTTTTACAAGCATCAAATGTTAACAGAGACTGATCACCTGATTCAATGAGCATCGGCCCAGATGCACCAGAAATAGTGATCCTCTCAGATTCCGCAGCAGGATCTGATCCAGTTTGTAGTCTCATTGATGTCTTGGAATCTGGTGTTCTTGCTTCAACTGAAGCCATAGTCAAGTCATCTTCATTCTTGCCTGTGTAGATACACCCCACCAAGGGTAAAGTTGACTTTTCAACATCACCTTGATCAATAGGAGTATTGCTAGCAATGGCATGTTCTGCTGGCCCAATACTACCACCTACATTATCTTCAGAAGCAAGTTAACACTTAAATAATTGAAATTCAAAACAAAACATTACTTGACAGTTAATGGTCAGGATGATTTCACACCTGTTTTAATTCCAACAGAATCCGACGGTAATTTTGAGTCTATTAACTTATTTTCCAAACCACCACCAAAGCCCGTGGCTCCAACCCTTTTGTCTATGACAAGAGACTGATCGACAACAGCTTCTATCGTACTGTTGTCAGGAGGCAACTCTGTGCTTTCCTTTCCCTCAGCAGGAAGATTTTCATCACATACAGGAGTACCAGACTGCTCAATCATGATGCCTCTCATGCAATTTCCTTTCGATTCAGTCATTGTTGCTGATGAAGTATGGCTTTCTCCATGCTTTTCACCAAGAAATTCAGCTGCCGAACTTTGCAATCCCACATTAGAACTACCATCCCCATGGCTACTGTTGCTACAATCTATTTTTCCTTTTGAAGGTTCAATTTCTTCCTTACACAACAGAGTCACTTCATTATTATCCACGATCTTTTTGTTATGTGATGAGGAATGATCTAACTCATTAACTTCATGTTTCTCAACAATAACATCACTCCTCGGTTCTACGTCATGCTTAACGACTCTAAACTGATCAACAATGTCTAATTTTTCAGACAAGCCAGAGTCTTGCTTTGATTCTATGCTTGGTGGTTCCTCCATATTACTCAAGTTTGTGGTATCCAAATGAGGAGAACTACTACGGAACACATTTGTGTCCATGACTGGATTACCCCCCTGAAACTGTTGCATTAACTGATGCTGTTCCTCTCGGTACTCACAGTAAGCATCTGGAACATTAACACTATCTTCGTCAGACCTATTCCTAAAATTCGGATGATTTTCCTTTTTCAGTTCATCACTGCCTCCAATAGTGTTTTCTGAAGATTCCAACAAGCAACCAGCCTGGATCCCTGAAGTAGAAGCTTTTTCTTTCATCTCATCCAAAGATACAGTAACCATAGTGTTTTCCTTTTCAGTAACCTCATTACCGCCATCATCAGGCACCAAACTTCCCTCGGTGACAGCTATGCAGTCATCAGCACTGATAGAAGTTTGGTCATTTAAATCCCTTTCACCAGATAGGTTATCCTCACGAGTTTGTGAATTATCATCAACCTGGGGATACTGACCTCCAACTTCACTTGCCACACAAACATTATCTATACCTTCATCTGGTGGTAATATGGGCTGTAAACCCGACATATCACCAACACTAGATGGTGTGCCATTATCATACTTCAAACTGGGCTCCATTGTCTTTATTATACAGCCCAGTTCATCACAGGCATCTAATTCCTTATTGCTGGTTTGTACAGGGACGATTTCTTCCTGGCCAACAGATTTTAATAACATTTCAACAGATTCAGAGGAAGTAGCCTCTGACCAAACATTGTTGTGCCTTGAAATTGAGCAAGACTCAGCAGCACTTGAGTTAAACTGTATCCCACTATTACCACGGGAGAAATCTTCAATCCAATGATTATCTTCGTTGCTTTCAATACCAAGAAAGACCTCAGTTTCAACCAAACCATCGAATCTCAAAGATCCATGAAGAGCGTCATCAAAATCAAACTTGGAAAGAGCATATGGCTGCAAAGTAGGTGGGAATTTGTTGCTCCCTTCACCAGCTAACTGAAGATTCTGGCTCTGAAAATCATTGTCATCATAATCCATGGGTATATGCCTGCAACGTCAAGAAGCATGTGAGTGCAAGAGAGAGACTGTGTGTGTTTCCACAAGCTGTCATGCATAGATTAGTTACTTATTGAGGCTAGAAAGATACCCTGCCACAGCAGAACGCTGCAAAAGGTATAATGTCCAGATACTGAACCAGATATAAAGAACACAGACCATGAATTCATAATTAACCTAAATATACACTGGAAATGATAGAAATACTTTCACCAAGTCCTTTTCATGAATCAGAAGAATGGAATCCATCAAACACCGATGGATTATTTTTCTTTTAGCTTTTGCAAACCAACTTTTAAGAGACCTTGGTCAAGTATGTAGTCATAAAATCAGGCATCATATATGGATTTTGCAAAAACACTACCAGGACTAAACAATCTTTTGGATTAGCGTAACAAATCCCAAACTTCACACAGGGTTTGAACTTTACATTAGGCACATTAAACAGTTGATTGAGCTCCTATTTCTGGTTGTGAGCAATTTCATTTTAAATATAACTCATATGGTGTGAATAAAAGGAACAAGAATGGACAATTTATCCACCATAGGCAGATTAAGTAAAAAATTGAATCATGCAAGCTACCGTTCATCAACATTAACCCCTATGAAACAGATGCCAAAAAACAGGATTTCTTTATCTTTATCTTTCTCACAAGAGGCTCTATCTTCACACTAATCAGTAATGCTTGTTACTAGCTCAACCTTGGTTCAGATAGAGTATACAGCTGAAAAACATAACTACACATGTTAGGTAGTACATCACCAACAAAAGAGACAAATATATTTAGATAAAGTTGTAATAAGTCTGACAACAGCTCTGGCAACTCCCAGCTCTGTTCTATCAGCCATCCCTATTTAGTCAGCAACTCGCCATCGATTTAAGCAGAAAACTAAACTGATGGAGCTAAACTGCTTCATTTCATAAAAAAATAAAGCTATCTTTATTTAATGACTAGGTGTAAGATAATAGGAAACAACGGATAACTTAGTCATTGGAGAAACTTCTAATAATGTTTCTGTTTTTCTGTTGAATTAAGCAAATGATTAATCCAAAGAAGAAGACTTAAAAATTAATATCCTATGGTTCTAGGACAAGTCTCACTTTTAAAGCGGAAATTATTTAACTTCATAAAGAATGATGCAGCAGGACAATAATCTTAATATGAGGGTGAGTATTTATTTGACAAGAAATTTCTAAAGACAAGTCAAAACTAAAGACAAATAAATGGATTCTTTATGGAAGAAAAGACAAAAATAATGGACATAACGTTAAATTTCCAAAGGTAAGAAGTATAGTTATTACATAACGTTAAATTCCCATAGGTAAGAAGTATAGTGTAAGGGCTCATTCAAACAAGCTTAAACAAAGAAGAAAAATCAATTAGTCCTCCAGAGCACATTAAATTTGCTACCTCGAAGAACTTTAACCTCATCGCAGGTTGAAAAACAACAGGTGCACTTTAATTGCAGATTCAAACATTAGAATCTAGCACATAAAGTCAAAAAAAATCCAAAAAGGGAAAGACTAGTGCCAGCTGCTTTTAATATTGTTCTCAACAGAAAAATATTCAGTTTATTCAAAGTTAACCTCCATAAATCCTTACCACAAGAACACAATCTCTAGTTTCAGAATCTATCGGTCGCTGTAGTGAAACTCAGTAATCAGATTGAATAGAGAAAGCAAGCTACTATTTCGATCAATTAAAAATTAACCAGCTTTCCCTTTAAAGTAGCACCATATATTTAAAAGTGCAAAACAAGCATACACTTGCATACATATGTGAAAAAGTTTTGTCTTGACCTAACGCAAGACTATCCAAGCATTAACGCGACTACATGAAACAAAAACCTAACTCCAGTTGGTTAAGCATTTAATAAATACTCGGTTACGTTTCTAAAACTTGAACTCACAACTTCAAAGTAAGAATCAAAGTAAGTATAGCAGTATTGCAACCCTAGTGTCATCTGCTTTCTATTAACTAGGAATATTAAAAGAGAAAAAGAAAAGTAAGAAACGGACAGTACCAGAACAATTAAGTCTAGAGACGCTACCTCCATCCATCAGGTGACGAAATCCAGGCCGCTAGGTCCTCAAGTCTTCATCAAAAAGGACGCTGCTCATCTACTGCTCCACTACTGCAAACCAAACCACAAGAGTGAGCGTCGTTTCTCGAAAACCTAGCACAACTTAAAGTAAAACATCAAACAAACAAAGCTTTTTTCTACTCGCCGGAACCTTCAATTCGGCGGGGATCGAGTTAGGTTTCCGGTTAATCGAAACGCAAAAGATGTGAACTTAGAGAAACGCGGAATGGTTTTCCTCGATTAGAGAGAGAAGTGAGTCAGGAAGTGAGTGAATGATAGTGACGGAATTTGATTAAAAAAATTTTCGGGGTTTTCGTAAATGGTAATCTGACGGTGTTACCAGATTGGAATGTGATACGTGGCAGATTTTTATACGTTCGATTCAGTATAGTCACTTAATTAGTTACTGTTATATTCAAATCTGTCAACACCCGTTGGATTAGACTGCTAGTTATTGCATCCAACGGCGGATGTGAGAAGGAGGACGTTTTAGAGTGTAGATTTGCGATATCTGGTGGAGAGTACGTGGCAGGAGACGGTTAGGTTGGGTAAGACGACGCGGTGGGTCTTGAATTAGGAGTAAGGAGAATATCTTATACTAATGAAATTAAGATCATCTTGGCCGTTGGATTATAATACTTTTTTCCGTTCTATCTTGCTGATCAAGTTACAAGCTGCTTCACTAGCCAATTGCCAATTCCAATTCCAATTCCTCACGTGACGATTATTATCCAAAAAGTAAACAGAAGAACGAGGTAAAAAGAAATAACCTTTTTACCTTTAGGGTGGACCAACTGATTAATCCTCTAATAATAAGTTGAGGATTTAGTTAGGAATGATAAAAGTTAATCGAGACGGTTTAAAGCGGCTCGGGATGATTAAGGAGGTGCTTGGTTAGTTGATATAAAAAAAAAGTAATGAGCAAGGAATGAAAAATGATAATTGATAATGTATTATGATTAGTTAAACAAGGAATAGTCTATATAACTATAATTTTGTAATACTAGTTTTAATTTTAAAAGTGACATTAAAATATTTAAATTTTTAATTTTTAATAAAGTAGTCTGATATTAAATTTTTCATTACTCTAAATTAATATTTTTGTCACGTGACTGTCATATATTTATTTATATCATGTACGTTTTTATTAAAGAATAAAATCCATAATTGATATAAATATAATATATAACAGTAATATTTTTGTTAAAAATTTAAAATTTGAACATGTTAGAGACACTTTTAAATTTGAAATATTTTTATTATAATATTAAATAAAATTTCCTATTTTTATTATAAAACTAAATAATTTTGAAATTTATTGGGATCCTAAAATTTATAAAAAATATAGTATAATAATTATTAGTTAATTAATACAACCTTTCAAGTAAACAACACTCGTTTGAAATCCTAAGATACATAATTCTCATCATTTGATTTATTTTTCGATTTGGAATACAAACTATGCCGTAAACTTTAGCAATTGCTTGTTCATCAGGCATTCAAAAAGAGTAGGAATGTTAATAAGTTAGGTCAGGTTTGGGTTAGCCTTAGCTTGGTCCGATTCCGGTCTATGGTGACCTGTAGATTAGGATGGACTAGTCGAGGCTAAAAACAGGCAAAGCCAAAAGAGCCGGACTATTATTGACATCTTTAAAAAAAAATAATTAAGGTTTCAACCTAATCTAAAATTTTGGAGACGATTTACAAGGATTTATTAATAATTAAAAAATCTAACTAATTTGGCTGGTTTAATCTAAAAATTTTGATCTATCTAATTTTTCTGTTCAGTTTTTAACTTTTTTATTCGATTTACTTTAATAATTCTTATTATCAAAAGTTGATTAAATTATTAATGGATCAAATTTTATTAATTAATTATTCTTATAAAATAACATCTTTTCTCTATATAACATCTCCGTCTTATTTAGCTTCTTTGCATAACACACCTAAAGGATCAAAAGAGCCAAACTATCTTTTTTTTTTTTCTGATTTTGTTCTTTATAAATACTGAGGTGAATATTGATCCTTTTCAAGGAATTTTTCCATACGGTGTTGAACTAGGGTACAATTTCCACCTTAGCCTTTGGTGTCTTACAACATGATTTGTCGGTGAATACCCCGATGAGATACTTGGCTTTTAAATTATTCTGTCAAATCATTTGTTTCATTTACTATATTTTATTAAAATTCATCTATATATTTAAGTGGAATATACGTAAATGTGTGGATGAGATTTAATAGAATATAATAAGAACACCATAAGTGATACACGAGATTTGATCCCCCAAATTATGCTATCCTTCATCAGCTCTTAAGCAATCCGAGGGAGGTATACCATTAGTAAGTTATATCCTCTAAAATTGCCACCCGATTACGCATCAAGCATTAGTGAGGATACTTTAGCATGGAAAGGAATTTTGTTAATTAGATGAGAGATTTCAAAGGAATTTTGTTAATTAGATGAGAGATTTCACTCCTTAAGAAGAGATGATTATACTCAAACAAATTATCATTCCACACTCATATGTTTTCCCCATTTTCCAATTTGTGGTAAAGTACGGTTTTTAGC
>JANQBM010000001.1:25053063-25069138 GCA_025594535.1 Erythroxylum domingense | reverse complement strand
CTTCAGCTTCCAAAATAAAATTCCCTGGTTGAAAGATATATCACGTAGAGAGCTACTAGAATTGTTCGGCTCCAATCCGATTCCTGCTGCCTGAAGATCCTTAACACTGTGAAAATGTCGAGAAGTTCGCTGAGTTTTATCAAGATAATCATCTTTCTCCTGGAGAAATGTTTATGGGACACCATTAATGCTAATATACTCAAAAGAAGAGAAAGCTTTTGTTGAATCAAGTCTTAAACAACAGCAAAAGAGGTTTCAAATGGTGGTCCTTTTGCAGAGCAAACCTTTTCGACAAAGTTCATCCAAATTAACTCAAGCAGATGATTTGCCTTGTTAACACTCTGGTCTGTCACACTGTCTTTTACATCCTTTCCCAATCTTCCAAATCGTATCAATTTGATCATCTGTTCGACGTACAGACAGATTGATTTTCTAAATTCCTTTGATTGTGTTACAACAGGATGATCATTCTGGTACAAATGTGCTCCTTCCTTACTAAATCCCGTAACCAAGTTCAGGACTCCCAAGGGAAGCTGGTTTACTAATAGCACCAAATCTGTCACCGCATGTAGTATTTGGTTTCTCGAAATGTTCATACCAAGGAGCCTGTCCTCGACAAAACACAAAACAAATTGGATCAATGCACATCCATCTACAAAGAACATCCACGTCATCCCCACTGAACTTCTTTAGCAGCTCCTGATGATCGTAGCATTCTTTGAAACTTTTGATTTCTTCAAGAATATTGTTGTATATTGTCTCTTTGAACAGGCGGCTCTGTTCAATGAAGACTTTTGTCAGGTAATTTTTATACTGTTGGCCTTCCTCGAGCTCGCGCTTGCCATGGTGGACAGGAACAAACGACATGATACGAGGTTGGAAGTACTTTTCGAGCTCAGTTTCCCTCGCTAACAACATTGGAACCTGTCCTATAAAGGGTGTCCTTTATCTTCTTCCTCGACTGAGTCTTCTAAGCCCAATCTCATGAATCTCTCTTTCACGCGACTCTCTTGCGAGCTACCTCTGACGGAAATAACATGCTCGGTCCCTGTCTCCTCAGGTTGTTTATGAGCTTCATCACTTTCAGGATTTGCTGGCTAGTTTGCTTCCTTTTCCTTACTAGGAACAACTGAGTTCTCCATGCTAGACAAAGTGAAAACTTAATTAGAGACTAGCAAGAGTATAAAGTAGAATTTATGTTATCTTTATCTATTTTTTACTTATGAAAGAAAAGAATATATACTTTAAAAAAAAAGAAAAGAAAATATGTAAACTTTTATCAATTCTAATATATTACTTGCTTAGAAAAGAAAAATAATACATTTGTGGGTGACCCTTCCTTTACAATGAGCTTGATGATTTTAAACGATCATTATTTGGCAACAAAAGATGTTCAGATTATTGCAATCCTTCCTTTCATGTATATAGATTATATTCAATGCAATTGGAAATTAATTCTATATTAAAAAAGACAGAAAAAGTGAATGAATTAATAAATTGATAAATTATAATTATTTATCAGTTTATAAACAGTTATATTTAAATCTAAACTTCTACTAGACTGAATATTGTTATTATTAAGCCATATGAACTCAATAACATGATAAGGTTGTGTGACGTATAAATGTTGTGTTATTTTAGAGTGAGATAAAGAAACATATTAAGCACTTGTTTGGTTGAGCTTTTGGTAGGTGAAAAAAGACTTTTTTCCATCGCAAAAGCTATTTTAAGGAAAAAATGAGTGTTTAGATGTAAACTTCAAAAGCAATTTTGAAGTAAAAATAACGTTTTCAAAAGTTAAAATACAGTATTTCAAAAGCTCAAATTTGGAGTTTTTCAAAAAAGTTCTTTATTTTAGCTTTTTCGGGTAGACATTTTTGTGTCACTTACATTTATAACATCACTTACGTTTATAACATATCCGACGTTTACGTTTATCGCAGATCTACCGCAGTTGTTTTGCAAACCGATCTTCACAAGGAAAAAAAGACGACGGATTTCTCAAGGGACACAGCTACCCATCTTTACTCGGTTCATTTCAGGTACTTGCTTTATTTTTCTTTTCTGTCATTTCTCGATCTGTTAGTTTTATTTTTTTTTCTGGTGTTGGCTGCTTCCATTTGTGGATCTATTGGTTTCATTTTTGTTCTTATGTGATATGCGGCTAGGTGTAGAAGATTTGTGTTGCATTCTAAGTAATTTATGTTTGGATCTGAATGAGATATATTTCCTGTAACCCAATTCCATAGACGCGTGTTCATACTCCTTATCACATGACGTTTGCATATTGTGTAAACTTCCTGGAGTGCAATCACCACGCATCTGTTGCTTGTTGCTTGAAGCTCCGGTACGCATCTGTTGCTTGTTGTTTGTTGCTCGAAGCTCCTGTACGCTTGCTGAGGTCACCTTCAACTCTCTGTAATAAATGACTTATTGCATGCCAATTGTTTGATCATATTTCCAATTCACACGATCAAGACAGTTGGTTTTAAAAATGGCCAAAGTTTGCTACTTTCCATGCACTGAACTCTGTTTAGTACCATTCCTCAGTTCAACTGTATAAATTGGACTGAATCTTTCAATACCCTTATGCATTTAATGGTGAAAAATAAGTGGCGGAGTCAGGAATGTCCTGGAGCCGGGGCTGATTGAACAGAGATAGATTGGCGGCGAATACTTCTGACAAATTCAAAATTATTTAAAAAACAATTTCACAAAGCACATTCATAAATGAAGTTAACTAAAATATTCAAATTACAATGTCTTTACACATTTTTAGAGATATTAGAGCTAATGGATGATAATTGTTTTCAACGAGTCGTCATGGCTTGAAACCGCTGTAAAATATTCTCGTTATCAATTTTTTGAAGATTTCTCTCTCATTGTATATCACCATTATGTCATTCATCCATTCGTCTCTCATCCAATTTCGCAAATCATTTTTTATAAGTTTCAATGCAGAAAATATTCTTTCGACATATGCTGTCGTAACTGGAAGGTTCAATGCCAATTGATTGTTAATCGGTCATTCTAAATCCATTATATTGTATTAGTCATCCAATTATTATTTTCTAAAAGGTTTTAATAATTCATCAAGTTTGATATAAAAATGTGGGCATTCATTTATATTTAAAAACAAATAATTTGAATTACTTTACGAAGAGAGATAAAAGTCATTCATCAATAATTTGACAGTTGTATATATTATGAAATCAACTAGAATATGATGAGAGGGTGGTACATAAGTAACATGTTTTATTGGATTACAATGTCTTTACATATTTTTTGGAATAAAACAATTATTTTGGTACTTCCACATTACAATTGTATTTATCTTGTAATCAACACACATTGAATTATATGCTGCCAAACCGATTAGCGATTTGCTGAGTTAGTAGTTGAAGAAACTCCAAGATTACATGATACCAAAAACATATCCTTTCTTAACCATAAAGATTTTGAATTTTCAATAATATTAAATATATTCTAATTTTAATTTTATGATATTATATATTATGAACCTATAAAATTATATATGTTTAGATTTTATTATAATACTCTTAAAATTTTCCAAATAAAATTTACCAACTTGTTCAAAATAAAATTTGACAATCTTTAAATTTATTTTCAAAACTTTAAGTTTTGTTAATTTATAAAAAATATTTTTATTCAAACAAAATTTTTAAAATTTAATTGATAACATTAGATTATTATTAATACTTACACACATATCAAAATTTAAAGTATTAAATTCTTTAAAATAAATAACTGTTATATACAATTACATATTTACATGCTATATACAGTAACAAAATTTGTCCCACGTAATGTGGCAGACAAGGACGGACGTAATTTACTTCCACAAAGAGTAAAAGAGACCTAATGATTACTTTATCCGGACCAGCAAAGGCGCTTGTGCAGCTGTGCTCCAACATTCCACGCAAAGCCAGGGACAAGGGATTCACGGTTCACCCAGGGACAAGCCGGGGCTGGAGCAGGGGCTTGTCCCTGGCTGGCTCCGCCCACAATGGATCTGTGCATTTATAGTGATAGCTATAAGTCGCCATTAAATCCTGCGACAATAAATCTGGGGTGGGTCCTGGCTTGGGCCTGTCAAGTAAAAGCAAACGGTCCAGGCCCAGGTTGATCAAGCCTAAGGTCTAAACTAGAGCTCGATCAAGTCTGAGAATTAGCTATTCTAGACAAAATAATGTCATTTTGTACTTTTAATTTTATAAAAGATTGGTCGAGCTAAGTTGACCCTAATAGGTGGCTTGTTTAGGCTTACTCTAGCCTATTATCATCCTTAATTTATAAATCTTAATATAATTTCAAAAGTGTTTAAAGGACAATCTCTTTTCTAAAGGGTCGTTTGGCTTGTTGTTGTCCTTTTCAATTTTTGTTTTCTATATATTTTTTTAAATAAAAACAAAAACCTATTTATCGTTTTTATAACTAATAATAATTATGTATTAGATAAAATTTAAAGAAAATTTATTTTTAATTAAATAAATTTATTTAATCTTGTATATAATATTTATTAACAAAACTATTTTATTTTAAATATATTTTAATTATTAAATCAAAATTTATTTTAATATTTACATATTTTAAATTTAATTATATTTATTATGATTTATTATAATTATTAAGTAAAATTAAATTATTTAATTATATTTATTATGATTTATTAGAATTTATTATAATTATTAAGTAAAATTAAATTATTTAGAATTTTTATTAAAAATAATTTTAATTAATTAAATATGTAATGTTGAATTAAATTATTTATAAATTTTATTATAAATTAATATATTAAATGATTAAATAATATATATTTAAACTAGTAAATAAGATTATAAAAAAACAAAAACAGGAAATAAAAACCACTTTTTATATATGATTTTATAATTTTTGAACACCTGAAGAAACCAAAAACTCGAATAAACAGCTTTTTTACTAAATTTGAAAATGAAAATAAAAAATCAAAAATATAAATATAATCAAACAACCTAAAACATCCACAATTGGAATAACTTTTGCTTTATGATTAAAGCATTATTTGTGGTATGATCAGTTTAAATAACCACAAAAAATACTTTAATCAAAAGTATTCTTTTAAAAAATGATTTTTGAGACTCCCAACTCAATTATACTTTTGGTAATTTTTATTATGTTTCAAATAAAATTATGATTTAATTTTTGGATTGAGAAAGAAAGAAAGAAATAAATATATTATACTAACGTATGGAATAATAATTCAAAATTTTACAGAAAATAAAAGTTATACAACATTTTCTTACGTATTATTAATAGCATGAGTTTAAAGAACCATAAATAAGACTTTAGCTATAAGTTTATTATTTTTGAATAATTTTTTCAGATAAAATAGTGATTTTAAGTTACGGATTAAGAATAAAAATAAATATATTGTAGTAAATACATGGAACTAATTCACAAATTTTACATAAGATAAAAGACATACAAAATAAATTTTTATTATTGTTTACTCATTTATTTTTGTGATATTATTGCATCTCAGATCACAACTAGCCCTATAAAATTATTTGATTTCTCCCAAGAATTTTCATTTTTGTTGGAATTAGTGAACAGAATTAACATACAAATCAAAATCAAAATCAACATCAGAATTGCATCATCGATTAATTCATTTTATAAAAATTTTTATGTTTTAAAATGTCAAATGAATTTACATTTAAAATAAAATTAGTTTTTTTTGTCTGGACCTATTTGATAATAAATAAATAAGTTCTATTCTACATATTGCTACACATAAGAATTAGCTATTTGTAATTGATGCGGTTTTCAATTTCTATTTCTATTTTTATTTTCAAAATTATGGCATAATCTCATGATATTTAATTAAAAGTATCACAAACCTATTACCATTTCTTTTTTTAAGAAAAACAATTCTTTATTTTAGATGAATTTCCTTATTGAATTACACTGGTTTGAATTATTTAGGTCAAAAATAACGTCGGTGGTCTACTAATAACTTTGTTCCATGTATTTTTTAAGGTCAAACTGTGTCCCACCAGATAAAAGTGAAGGTTCTTAACATAAGAAATTTAAGATAGTTTGATCAAATATGATCAAGAGCCATAAGAAAAAATTATAGAATAAAATAAAATAAATTAAAATATGAAAAAGAAATGTTTCAATTATATCAATCAATTCTTAAATAACTTTTTTATTGAACAAGTAGTTTAATTAGACTCAAATTATACCTCTTAAGAAATTTAGAGAAAACGTTATAAGTTCATAACACATGATTACAACTCTTAGTTCAATTAACTCTCAGACTTCAATTAAAAAATTAACGTAAAATACACGTCAAATAAATATTAAATGTTATTTATATGATGATATAATCTAGTTATTAAACTCAAATTGACCTAATTAAGTCCAATCTAAATTAATAATTTATTATAATTATTTTAAATTATTAATTTAAGTCCAAGTTAATAGGTTCAAATTGAATTAAAGAGTTAATATTATATTAGTGTCATTTGACTAGTCAATGTATAATATTTATATTGCACTTGTTTCATCATTATTTACTAATTAAAATTTAAGAGATTCAATTTTCTGGAAATTTGAAAATTAGAAAAGTTTTTACGAGAATTTTAAAAATTAAGAGTTGAGCATAAAATTTTTTAAAGTGTATTTTTTCTTTTATAAATACACTTATAAAAATCTTGCTTTAAATATTCATACGTTTCTAAAAGAATGAAAGGAATTTATAAATTTTCAATAAACGATACCTTGCGGTGTATAAAAGAAAACCTGGCTTCAAACATTTCCAAAAGCAAAAATCAAACAGACAAGTGACACCACGTAGATCTACATGGACCAGTAACATTGCTGAAAGGACACCAAAAGTAAAAGCAATGACTGTCCAAGGGCTATTAAAGTGATTATTAAGTCACTCAGGTACGTTAGCCCTGAACTTTGTTCCACTTGTGGTCTATAAAGGAAAACCTGGCTTGGCTTCAAACATTTCCAAAAGCAAAATTCAAACAGAGAAGTGACACCACATAAATCTCTATAGACCAGTAACATTGCTGAAAGAACACCAAAAGTAGGGTTTGGTTGGTCATGATCTCGCACAGGTAAGTTAAACAATGATTGTCCAATTAAAGTGATTATTCCTGGAACTTTGTTCTTGTAATGCCCGACAATGCGGTTACATATCATCTGTTAAAGCACGGGAGGTGGACACCAAATCCTTTGCCAACTTCATTGAAAATTAGACGCTCATGTTTCCTGACCTCCGCGACGTCTAGTTTTGAAATTTAAAGGTGGGATACGGTCAACACAGACATCCGTTTGACAGACAATGGGCAATATACAGTGTTATATTTTTGTTTGAGAAGACAAGTTCTATGGGATAGAAATACTCTTTACATCTGAAGAGCTTTAAAGTCCAAATAGTGTTGTTCAACTTATAATTTGACTTTTAGGATTTGTTGAAAATAGTTTTGGTATAAATTATACTCAATCCTGAAAGTTTTGGCTAGCTCGAGAATAAGAGAAAGCTAGAGAGATTAGTTGGGATTGATTTTTTTTAGTATGAGCAAGAAAGGATTTTTCGGTTGTACTCAAACTTGAATTGAAGTCTGATCAAATCTAAGTTCAAACTAAATCGGACTTGGCTAGCTAGTTCAAAATTCAATCAAATTATAATTAAGCTTGATTAAATATAATTTTTAATTTTTAAAAATAAAATGATATTATTTCATTAAAATCTTAGGTCTAGTCAAACTAAGTCTAAAATTTTAAAAAACCTGAAACTCGGTGAATTGGATCAGCAAGTACATAGATATCCCGTGATCAACATTCCAGGAAATTGCATGCTTTGACATAACTCGTTATAGGATTATACGAAAATTGGCGTTTACGTGGTGAAGTAAAAGTTGGACCTGCCTTCTCCAGTCAAGTTTACAATGCAATTTGGAAAAGAAAGATAATAAAACCGTATCCAAAAATTTGCCATATTGTGAATACACAACAATAGAATTACTAATTTTCAAATAATATCCAAACAGTTCACATATTTTTATTCAGTTGTCTTCAATTGAAAAACAATTTAATATAATTACTTATAATATTATTAATAAGAATGAAAATAAATTGAAACCTTTCTGCTCTAATCTTTTTTCAGAGCTCTAATTTTATCAGTTTCATTTAGTAACCTTTTTCCATTATTTTTTTAAATTACGACCTTTAATGAAGTTATGGAAGCTGAAACTTTACTCAAGATAACTTACGAACAATAGTAGTTTCTGTTTAATTACAAACATTAATTGGCTTTAATGTAATAATTCCATAAAATTAATAAAGAACTAAAGTAATAAATAATTCGATAACATTAATTAATAAAAAATATATACTCTAGTCTTGAGAGATACTATATGCTATATTCAATATTGGTCAAAATAGGCAACACAATTTGATGCTTCCACCGTTTACACCCTTCCTTTGTAAGTCGAGTTTATAGAGAGAAATCACAAACAAGGCAATGGAATGAATATTGTCGTATCTTTCATTATGTACAATGAGTTTAAATACAGAAGAATTATGTACATGCAGCTAGAAGCTATGGCTATGTAACAATAAGTTGTTATAGCTGAACTGTAAGTGGTTACAGTTCAACAATAATTAGGTATAGTGAAAAGTACGTAGGCTGAGATTAGTCCTTAATATGCCCCCGCAAGAGCATGTCTCCGTCTAGAACATGCATCTTGTGTCTTAACGTAGCATGCCGTTGAGAAGTCAATGGCTTGGTAAGGGCATCAGCTACCTGACCATGGGTCAAAATATGAGCAACGGTCAATTTCCCGCTTGAACAAGTTGACACACAAAATGATAATCCAGGGCAATATGTTTCATTCTAGTATGAAAAACCGGGTTCTTGCATAAATACGTAGCGCCGAGATTGTCACAGAAGAGGACCAGTGACCCTCTAAAAGGAGGATGAAGTTTAGATAATAAATTTTGCAACCATTGAAGCTCAGCCACCATTGTTGCAAGGGAGCGATACTCAGCTTCAGTTGAGGAACGTGCAACGGTGCGCTGTCGTTTGGAGTGCCATGAGATTGGATTCCCAGCAAAGTAGACAAGATAAGCCGAGGTAGAGGTTTTGTCATCACTGTTGCCAGCACAGTCGGCATCACTGTATGCTTGAAGAGGTGACGGAAGGGTTCCAAATACTTAAAGAGCCATTTGTTTCGGCCTATGAAGTTGTAACCTAAACTGTACTGTACCTTTGAGATAGTGATACACCCATTTCACTTGCTATAAGTGAGTGACTATAGGAGCATGCATAAACTGAACAAGTTTGTTCATCAAAAACACCACATCCGGTCTTGTATGAGTTAAATACTGAAGAGACCCAACCATTTGTTTGTAAACCGAGACATTTGTAGAAGTAGTACGTCATCAAGGCGCAACGGAGTTGAGAGGCATAAGGGGTTGGACGTTGGTTTTGCTTCAGTCATACCAAAGCATTCCAGAATGTCCCTGATGTACTTATGCTGTGAGAGAAATAAGCCAGTAGCAGTAGGAATAATTTCAATCCCCAAAAAATAAGATAGAAATCCCAGTTGTTTTAACGAGAATTTGGTCGATAAATCAATAATGAATTTTGATAAGAGCGTTGATGAATTGCTGGTGAGTAGGAGATCATCCGCATAGACCAGAAAATAGGCAATAACACCATTATCGTTATAAATGAATAATGATGCATCACTAATACTGTTGTGAAAACCATATAAGAGAATGAAGTTCTTCAGTGAATCATACTAAGCACGAGGAGCTTGGTGAAGACCATAAATTGCCTTCCATAATTTACAAACAAAATCTGGATGATCAGGATGGATAAACCCCGGTGGTTGTTGCATATAAACAGTTTCTATTAAGGTTCCTTGTAAAAAGGCATCATTTACGTCCATTTGATGAAAGGACCAACTGTGACCAACGACAATCGTAAAAATGATTTTAAGAGTCTGGGGTTTAATAACTGGAGCAAATGTTTCATGAAAATCTAAACCTGCGGCTTATGTAAACCCTTTTGCAACCAACTGTGATTTATAGCGTGCCATAGAACTGTCTGGGTTTCTTTTGATCCTATATAACCATTTGTTTCCAACAATGTTACTACCTTAAGGTGCTGGAATAAGATCCCACGTGTGATTATTGATGAGGGCATCAAATTTCTCATTCATCGAGGTTCGCCATAATGTATCTTTCATGGCCTGTGAAATACATGATGGTTCAAGATTAACTGGTAGTGTATGTTTACTAACCCGATAGATCTTTTTCAGTTTATGAATGTTGTTCTTGGCTCAAGTTTGCATCGAGTGTTTGTTTATGGTGACAGGAACACCTGTAGAAGGTGGTGCATGGTGATTTGATAACTGTGACAAGTTTGTTGGTGCAGTCAAGGAGGCAGTAGGCAAGGAGGGCACTGATACAACGTTGTCTGTGATATGATGAGTAATATTATAGTCCCTTTATATAGGAACAAGTGGTATCTACATAGTATCTAATATATTTGAAGTTGTTGGTGTAAGAGATGGGGTGATGGAGTTAGACATATCATGTTGTGACAGACCCGTAGGTGAAAGGAGGGATGACTCCGAATGTGACTTACGTGAACTAGAGGCAGGTATAGACAAACTGAAGGTAAGAAGTGGAATGACTGCTTGAGGGGAGGTGAGAGATGAGGCAGTGGTGGATGTGGGCAGAGAAGGGCAACTACAAAGACGATCATAAGGAAAAGAATTATCATAAAAAGTGACATGTCTAGATATGTATGTTTTGCGAGTGATAGTTAACAAAGATAGGCATATTGTGAAGTGGAATAACCTATAAATATGCAAGGTGTAAAACGTTGTTGTAATTTGTGATGTGTATAAGGTTTAAGCCAAAGAAAACATAAGCAACCAAATGAATGAAGGTGATGATAATTGGGTGGGGATTTGTGTAAAACCTTATATGGGGAGTGCATTTCGAGAACTGGTGTAGGTAATCTGTTTATAAGATATACAACTGTTTAAAAAGCATGAGTCCAGAAGGTGGGTGGTAGTTTGGATTGATGAAGGAGGGCATGAACAATTTCGATAATATGTCAATGATGTCTTTCAGCTATTCCATTTAACTTAGGTGTATGTGGAGGGTTAGAAAAATGTGTGATCCCATGATGACCTAAAAAAGTCTTAAGAGCAACATATTCACCACCATTATCACTATAGACATATGTGATTTTAGTGTTAAAGAAGTTTTCAACTAGAGATTTAAATCATTTGAAAATGAATAGCACATCAGATTTACGTCAAATAGGGTACAACCAAATGTATTTGGAAAAATGATCAACAAACACTACATATTAACCAAAACCATCAATGGATTGAATAGGAGCCGGACCCCAAACATCACTAAATAGAAACTGAAGAGGACGAGTACTAGACATATGCTTATTTGAAAAGGTTAGTTTATAGCTCTTAGCACAAGCACAAGACACATAAGGACTCGAAGGACTGTTACAAATATATAGAGAAAATTGCTTATTTAGATGCTGAAGAATTGGTGTAGTTGGATGGCCTAAGATGTGATGTCAGTTCCAAAAAGAGACGTGGGTAGAAACATATGCAGGATAGAGCTTCTTCGGAATGGAAGTGTAATACAAATCATTAACACAGTGGCCTTGCATCAATACCTCTTTGGTTGTGACATCCTTGACCTAAAAATGAGTGGAGAAGAATTCAAATGAAACATTATTAGCATTGTAGAGTTTAAAAACTGAAAGTAAATTATGTTTGAGGGTGGGGACATGTAAAACATTAGATAAAGTTAAAGGTTTAGTTGAAGTAACGACGATGGTGGTACCAGTGTTAGTAATCAGTAATTCAATACCATTTTCGACTACCAGATGATCGGAGCCATTATAAGGGTTTGCAAGTGAAAGATTATAAAGATCATTGGTAATGTGATGAAAGGCACTAGAATCAACAATCCACTTATCGAAAGAATGCTCTGCTGGCTTTTGAATGTGATAAGCCGAAGGGTGCTTGTTGTTGTCCATAAAGCTTAAAATAGCCACCAGCCATATGTCCTGGCTTCTCACAATATTGGCAGATGAAGGAAGAATAAACATCGTTGCCACCACGGGACTGCACTGGAGACAAAGAATTAATAGGTCCAGGAGTCAAATTGGAAGAATTAGTTCTTCGTCGCTATTGGAAGGTGGAAGTGGACATTGACCTTTGCGGCATAGTACGACGTCTGTGATGATTCCAGTTTGTTTTATACCCAACTAATGCAGTTGCAGGGGGTAGAATCAGGTTGAACCATCCGTGTCAAGTAAGTTTCATGATCAATGAGATTCTTATGAAGTTCTTCAAATGAGATCGGAGTCTCTCGTGCCTGTATGGTTGCTGCGATATATTAAATTCAGAACCAATGCCATTTAGAGCATGTATAATGAGGTCTGTGTCGTCAACTGGGCTGCCAACAATAGCTAATTCATCAGCAATACTTTTCAGTTGCCTTAGAAAAACAACCACAGTTTGCTCTCCTTTCTCAAGATAAGTGAGCCGTTCTTTTAGTGAAAATATTCTGGAACGAGAGCTACTTTCATAAGTTTTGCTAAGCACCTCCCAAGCCTGTTTAGACGAAGTAACTGAACCAAGCTAGGTGACAATGTTTTTGGCGACAAATGAGATAATATCAGCAATCAGGAGTTGGTCTTATCGAATCCAATGGTTATAGCTAGGATCAGTAACTGGAGGACACGGGAAAGATCCATCCGTGTATCCTTGTAAGTCGTATCCAATGAGGAGTGCTATCATCTACACTCGCCAGGCTAGAAAATTTGCTCCATTGAGTTTAATTGAAGCTGTATTCAAAAAAACCAATGATGAGTTGTTTAAGGGTATGGTATTTACAGGACTTGTAGTGCCAGAGGTATCATTTAGAGTGGTCATATCGTGTGGGTAAATTGGCACAATAAAGTAAAGACAGACAATGGAAACACACACACACACGACAGAGAGGAGAAGAGAAAAAAATAGTGGATACTGCCGTTAGGCTTTGTTACACTCTGATACCATATAGAAAGAAATCACAGACAAGGCAATGGAATGAATATTGTCGTATCTTTCATTTTGTACAATGAGTTTAAATACAGAAGAATTATGTACATGCAGCTAGAAGCTATGGCTACGTAACAATAAGTTGTTATAGCTAAACTGTAAGTGGTTATAGTCCAACAATAATTAGGTACAGTGAAAAGTATGTAGGCTGAGATTAGTCCTTAATAGAGTTTATGTGCAACTTTCCAACGTCTGATTCCTAAAACCTATATAAAGGAAAATCAATACATGCATGCAAGTATCAACCAAAAAGCCTCCTGAATAATAATAAAAGATCAATAATGGTAGATCTATTCATGAAGCAAACAAAGCAATATGTAGGAGTAAGACCAACTTACCCACCAGCACTATTCAAGTTCATTGCGTCCAAGACAACATGTCACGACCTTGTATGGGATGTAGGGACTGGAAGTGGCCAAGCTACTCAATCTGTGAGTTCTGTCCATTTCTTTATCATTATTTTATGGCTTAATACATGTTTGGAACTATTGAACATTTAAAGGATTGCAATTTATTGGGGGTATGATACAAGTTTATAATCTTAGGTTAGGAAGATAAAAATGAAGTTAATTATATATAAAAATTAGGAAATGATTTTTCACTATGTTAACTTTGGATTGCTTAAGTTTTTTTACAGATCTTGTGCCTCGAGTACCATTAGTTGATAGAATTCACTTGCAGCTAGCTTGTTTGTGTTGGGGAGATCATTGTCTGGGAGTCCACAGGCCCATACCTGGGCTTGCGTGCACAAGTGCATACATACAAGAATAAACACCATCTATAACCCAAATGCCTAAGCTATTGGGTTAATGGGCCTTCCTTGTATATATGCACTATATCGTTCTTATTCCTTTCCGATGTGGGATATTCACTCGCATGTGACTATTCCAACAATCTCCCCCTCACATGTGAGTCCCATCCACATCAAATAGATTCCCCCTCGAATGGAAGCATTTTTTCATACATTTGGGTGCGGCCATATGAGAGAGCTCGGTGCCAACTCTCTCTTACTCAACCATGAGGAAGCCCGCAAAGCCATAAGAACACACTTCTTGCTCTACCATAGGATCATCATCTATGGGAGCCCAATTACGCCATCACCACTCGTTCAGCCGAACCATCGACTCTGATACCACTTGTTTGGGAGATTAGGTAATTTTTTCCTCTAGGGTAAACAACTAGTGAAGTGAACCGATTCGGTAATACCTAGGAAAGATCACAATGATCTCCTAGACAGTATTTTGAGGTTCAATCAAGCTGCGGAATCATGATGGATCCATCAAAATTTTGAGGGATGTGCGGTACGTTCCGAAGTTGAAGAAGAATATCTTCTCTTTGGGGACTTTAGAAACAAAAGGCCTAGTAGTAATGATGCGAGATGGAATTCTTAAATCAACTTTAGGAGCACTGGTAATGTTGAAAGGCGTCAAGAAGGCTATATTATTACCAAGGTAGTACAGTTATTGAGATGGTAGCATCAGCAACTTCAAGTAGCAAGAAGGATGTAGAGGCAACAAAACTGTGGCATATACGTTTGGGACATACTGGTGAAAAATCCTTACAAACCCTTGCCAAGCAAGGATTGTTGAAAGGTACAAAGACTTGCAAATTGGAATTTTGTGAGCATTGTGTTCTAGGAAAACAACGAAGATTGAAATTTGGCACTGCTATCCATAATACTAAGGCATTCTGGATTATGTGCACTCAGATGTATGTGGACCTTCCAAGACTCTGTCATTTGGAGGTAGGCATTATTTTGTCACTTTTGTTGATTATTTTTCTAGAAGAGTGCGGGTGTTTACTATGAAGAACAAAGATGATGTGCTTGGAGTTTTCCTTGGATGGAAAGCT
The DNA here is from genome assembly GCA_025594535.1 of Erythroxylum domingense. Lineage (NCBI taxonomy): Eukaryota > Viridiplantae > Streptophyta > Magnoliopsida > Malpighiales > Erythroxylaceae > Erythroxylum > Erythroxylum domingense. The sequence continues at coordinate 25,054,112 of JANQBM010000001.1, read as the reverse complement.
TAGGTTGAAAACTAGACGGGAAGGAAGATCAAAGTTCTTCGAACAGACAACGGTAGAGAATACAAGAGTGATCATTTTCTGGAAATATGCCAAGAGTGTAGCATAACTCAATATTTCACAGTTAGAAAAATACCACAATAGAATGGGGTGTCGGATTGTATGAACAAGACATTAGTGGAGAAAGTTTGTTGCATGCTATCTAATGCTGGGTTAGGCAGAAAATTTTGGGCTGAGGTTGTGACATACGCTCAACATCTCGTAAATCGCTTAGCTTCATGTGCTATATGTGGCAAGACTCCTTTAGAGGTATGGTCTGGGAAACCTGCAACATATTATGATTCTTTGCGTATTTTTAGTTCTATTGCATATTATCATGTGAATGAATCAAAGTTGGATCCACGAGCAAAGAAGGCTCTATTTATGGGCTTCAATTATGGAATTAAGGGATATCATTTGTGGTGTCTAGAGTCAAAGAAGACAATAATTAGCAAGGGTGTTACCTTTGATGAATCTGCCATGTTGAATAAGGTAACTCTAAAAGGGGCTGATGGTACTTCGTAGCAGGTGGAGAGCATGCCGAAGAAGGTGGAGTTTGAACAGACAGTGGTGATCCCAGAAAAAAAGCACTACTAGTGACTCTCCTATGGTAGAAGAAGAGTCAGATGAGGAAGAGCTTCTGACCCAATAACCTCTGCAGTAATCAGAGTCAATTGCCGCTAGAAGGATAAGACGAGAAATTCAAAAACCTGCTCGTTTTACTGACATGGTAGCTTATGCACTTCCAGTAGTTGATGATGTTCCATCTACCTTCCCAGAAGCAATCTGAAGTTCAGAAAGTGGCAGATGGGCAGGTGCAATGGAAGAGAAAATGCAATCTCATGAGACGAATAAGACATGGAAGCTAACACAACTACCGAAGGGAAAGAAGACAATTGGATGCAAATGGGTATTTTCCAAGAAAGAAGGATTTCTTGACAAAGATGATATTCGCTACAAGGCAAGGTTGGTGGCTAAAGGCTACGCTCAGAAGAAAGGAATTGATTATAATG
>JANQBM010000001.1:24898659-24914051 GCA_025594535.1 Erythroxylum domingense | reverse complement strand
CTCTCACTATGCCTATACTTTCTCTTATTTGTGCACAAGTCTTTCAAGAATTTAGCAAACTTAGGCATCTTTTTAATTAACTCAAGCAATGGAACATTCATCTCAAGTTTGCTAAACATTTCAAACAATTCATCATTGTCTTTCTTGTTAACAATCTTTTTACTAACCAAGTAAGAATTTGGAAAAGGCAAGTCACAAATGTTTACCTCATCACCTTTGGAGTCAGAAGGTGATCCTCTCTTCATTAGTCTGTTCATGATAGTTATTGTTCCCTCTTCATCATTTTCCACCACTGGTTGTTTTTGAGATTTCCCCAAGAGCTTCTTTTCTTGTAAGCTTTCAGATTGAATATAAGCCTCTTTCTTAGCTTGGGAAGTTTCTTTAGTAGTTTTAATAGGAGGAGACTCAACTTCTATTTCGTCATTAACTGATTCTTCATCCTTTTCATTCTCTTTGAATTGCATTTTCTTAGCACCACTTCTCAGTGTGATTGAATTCAAAGATTTAGGATTTATCACTGTGTTAGAGGGTATAGAACCACTACCCTTTTCTTGTTGTTCACTCAAAACAAAAGTGTTCAAGTTCTCATGCTTAGTCTCAATTTGCTCCAACTTGGAGAACACAGTTTGTAGACATGAGTACATCTTATTCCCTATAGCATTCAACTTAGCATTAGTTTTTGTCTTCTCTTAATCCAATCTTGAATTAATCCCGACAATGTCCTTCATTATCACAGCAAATTCATCACCCTTAGAAAAAGAAGATAATGTCCTTTGATTAGACACCGTTTGGTTGGAAGAATTTCCTTGAGTGTTGCCTTGATCCCCACCCCATCTAAAGTTAGGGTGATCTCTCCAATCCGAACTAAAGGTGTTGAAGTAGGGATCTCTCTTTTGATATTAGCCATTTCAATTTTGGTAGAGGGTAGAAACTTCTTCGTACCGAGCACAATTGTTGGAGGCATGCATCATAGACCCACATTACTCACAACCAGCTACTATAGCTTGAGAATGACCCACTGAATTAACCTGCTTGGCTTTCACATTATTCTCCAAAATACTGAGTCTTTTCTCCACTCGATTTCCCAAAGTAGCAATTTTAGCAAGAATATCTTGGGAAAAAACTGAAGAGGTATTGTACACCCTTCTTGTGTCTCCAAATTGAGGGTCATTGGTAACCATCTTTTGAAGTAGGTCCCATGCGGCATTGGGACTCAATTCTTTGAGCGAGCCATTTGCAGCGGCATGAATTGAGGGCTTATGATATGGAAGGAGCCCTTCATAGAAAGAGTTGACAGATCGTTCTTTGAAATATTGTGGTGTGGACACTGGGCTAGAAGTGTGATGAACCTTGTCCAATATTCGTGCATAGATTCAGTATCTCATTGTACAACACTAGTTATCTCCTTTTTGAGCTTTGAAGTTTTGGAAGCAAGAAAATATTCATCCAAGAATGCTCCCTTCAACTAATCCTAAATCAATGTGGTAAAATGTTGAGGTAGTGTGTAAAGCCACTCCTTGTCCTTGCCTTCTAAAGTGAAATGGAATGCTCTCCTCAATACATCTTCAAGATTTGCTCTTAGTAGTTTCATGGAAGAACACATCGTGTGCATAGTCTTCAAATGCCTGTGTGGATCATCACCTGCAAAGCCATAGAATCTAGGTAAGGAAGAAATTAATGCTCCTTTAATTTCAAAGTTCACAACATCAGTATAAAAACCATAAGTGTCATAATCAACATTGGAATTATTAATCTCCCTCATGTTTTTATTATCCTCACCATTATTCCCTAGGTTGTTCTCACCATGTCCATTGTTCCCATTAGGCCCATTATGTCCATTATTACCATCCATGGTTTCTTGCTCTAATTTAGAATCACTAACAGACAAGTGTTCACTAGAGGTAGCTCTCTCACTAGGTTCTTGTTCACTAGATGACAAACTTGACTCTTGTGAAATATGCTCCTCCTCAATAAGAACTTAAGTTGTACCCTCTATTCTCCTTTCTTTTCTAATCTTTTTCACTAACCTCTCAAGTTCAATATTTAAAGGAATCAAAGGTAGAGCTCTATCACTCCTAGGCATAAACAGTAACAATAATTAAAAAAAAACAAGGTTCAAAATTGACTTGCACAACTATGTAATGCCAATGCAAATATGAGGCTCAACAAATAAACCAAGTCAATGTTACTTGACAGTAAGTTACTAGGGAATCAATTCCTTGGCTCCCCAGAAACGATGCCACTTAAAAGAAACCTTTTTGTCCGATGTCTCCTTGGGGTTACTTCAAAATTTAACCAAGGATTGCATAAAGTGCAACCTCGTGTGGTTCTCTTTGAGGAGCCAAAAATTAAATTAAATTCCTAAATAACTAAATGCAATGTAACTTAAACTATAAAATGGGGTTTGATTTGATTAACCATCACTAAAATTGCAATGAATTCAAATAAACAGAAATGATTTGTTTTTGGTATTTTAAATTTAAAGTGAGTGATGTGAAATGTTAGTGAGTGAAAGGAATGAAAAACACAATTGATTAACAATGATAAAAACAACCCTCCAATTCAACAGCACATGCAATCATCACTTAAACAGATATAGGAGCTAAAAATAATTAACCAAAAGTTATAATCAAGCCTTTAATCTAACAACCGAGCCACCTCGAATTGTCACAAAAATATTTTCCAAAGTCCCAATCTACTAACTGCCACTAGAATAGGAAAATAGAACTAAGGATACTAGATTTCAATACTCAACTATTACTCAATAATTAATAAAACAAAATTAAACTAGCAACCGATATAACAATTCAATAATTCAAGCCACCTTGAATAATCACCAAATATTCAACAAAATCTCAGTACAATGTCTTGACCTAAAACAAAGTAATAAAATTAAGTCATATTCAACACAATAGTAGTCGCTAAAGAATAACCCAGCGGCAAAAAACCTTTCAATACAAGATATAATCAATACGCAACTCCAAATAATTAAATAGTTATCCTAAAACCTAGGAATCACTAAATAATTAAATGGGCAGAAGATTAATGTAGCATTAAACTCCCCTATGAAAACTCAAGCTCCTGCCATTGCCATTAAATCAGAAGACCAAGGTGAACTAGCCACAAAAAACCATCAAAAATACTGCCAACGATGAGCTCCAATGATCAGCCATGGAAGATGAGAAAGATAGTTGGGATTTCTGGGAGATAGGAGAAAAACGAAAACTAAGTCTCCATAGAGATTACTGAGTTAAAAACCCTCCTTTTTCTCTTCTGTGTTCTCTCCTTTTTTCCAGAACCAGCGCCTCCTCGAAATAATACATACTTCTCTTCTTATTTTTCCAGACCACTTACGCACACTTCTCTTCTCCAAATAGCGTACACAATATTGTCTCCCACGTTACTTCTCCTTTCAAAACAACGCCTCCTAAATGATAAAAACTACTTCCGCACCCTCCTTGTCTCCAAACAACACCTCCAGACCATGTAGAGAGAGCCTCCCAGCAACCTCTCTTGTATGTTATCTCTATTTTCAACCTGCCTTGGCTATCAACATGCTGTCTGTTTTTTGGTTCTTCATGCTTCTTTTTATTTAAAACCAGCACACCCTCTTTTCTTCATACTGTGCGTTGTGTTTTTGTCCATCTTGCTCCCATACTGTTGTGTCATTTTGGTCTTTTGTTTGTCTCCTTATTTTTGCTCTCTTCTTCCCAGGCCCACTCATGAAGTTTTCTTCTTATTTTTCCCAGACCATTCACGCCTCCCATGCTTCTTCCACGTTGTTGTTCTGGTCTCTTCTTCAATGTCCCATACTGTTCTCTCCATTTTCCAGACCATGCACGAACCTCCCATGCCTTTTCCACGTTATTGTTCTGCGTCATTTTCTTCCCACTACTATGCATCATGTGGTGTGGGCAGTGCTCTTCCCCACTTTTGCGTTGCATGGGTTGTGTTTTTCTCTCTTCTCCAGTTGCTACATCGTTTTCTGCATGTGGTGTGGTTTCTTCATGTCATCATTTTTCTGGCTCTCCACCGCCTGCGTTTTACTCGTTCTCCAACTCCCAACACTATCATTTTGTTCCTCTTCTGCTATCTATGTTTTATCTTTTGTTTTCTACTGTGCATGTCTTCCTCCTATGTTGTCGTTTTGGCTGCTCCTTTGGCTCACTTGGTTAGACACCCATCTCTTCACATCGTTTTGATCTACTACTGCTTGCATTTTGCTTCCTTGCCTCACCCAACATTTTTGGCTTCTCTTTTTCAGCTGACGTTTTGGTCTCTTGCATGTCGTTTTGTCCCATCTTTCCAGCTCTTGTTTAATTCTTTGGACTGCTACTTTTTTAATCTTTTGAGTACCATACAATAAAAATTACAAATAATGTAGCATCAATTGTCCAAAAATTAATTAATCACAGTTAAACCAGAATATGACAATTTTTGCCTCTATAAACACAAATTAAATGTAAGGTACAATAATTCAAATAATAATCAAATAATGTCGTAAAGACCAATTATAGTTGACAAAAACCCATCCAAATGATATGAAAATATATATGAATAAACGAGTTTGTCACTGATCAGGTGATATCTCCTTAATACGTGATTGGACCTTTGATGAGACCTTGATTCCTTGACTTGCGCAATAGTCCAATTGTTATCACTGTACAACAATATTGGGTTTACTATGCTACGAGCCACTCCAAGTTTCATAACAAACTTCTTAATCCAAATAGCTTCTTTTGTCGCTTCTGCAGCTGCAATATACTCTGACTCAGTCATCAAATCTGTAGTCGTCTCTTATTTGGAACTCTTGCAACTGACTACTCAACCATTTAGTATGAAAACATAACCTGACTAGGATTTAGAGCCATCTTGATTAGATTGAAAACTGACATCTGTATGCTCGCTCAGTACGAGATCTCCATTTTCATATATCAAGAATACATCCTTAGTCCTTCTCAAGTACTTTAGGATATTCTTGACAGCCATCCAGTGACCCTCACCAGGATCTGATTGATATATGTTTGCAACACTTAGAGCATACGATATATCGAGTCTTGTACATAACGTAGCATACATGATTGATCCTACTGCTGAAGCATACGGGATCATACTCATGCGAGTTCTCTCATCTTGTGTCTTGGGACACATAGATTTTTAGAGTTTTATTTCATGAGTCATGGGAAGAAACTCTCTCTTGGACTACTCCATGGTGAACATATTTAGCAGTTTGTCTATGTATAATAACTATGAAAGACCTAGCAACTTCCTTGATTTATCTCTATAGATCTTTATCCCCAATATATATGTTGCTTATCTAAGGTCTTTCATGAAAAATTTTCGGGACAACCAAACTTTGACTGATTGCAAACTTGAGACATCATTTCCTATTATTAATATGTCATCCACATATAACACAAGGAATATGATAGCACTTCCACTGACCTTCTTGCATATATAAGGTTCATCAGGATTTTTTGAGAAACCAAACTCTTTTATTGTCTCATCAAATCGAATGTTCCAACTCCTAGATGCTTGCTTCAATCCATAAATAGATTTTTGAAGCTTGCATACCTTTCTTCCATCTATAGATACGAAGCCCTCAGGTTGTATCATATATACATCCTCAATTAGGTTTCCCTTTAGGAAAGCCATCTTCACATCGATCTGCCATAGTTTATAATCATAATGAGCAGTAATGGATAGGAGTATTCTAATGGATTTAAGCATAGCTATGGGGCTAAATGTCTCGTCATAGTCAACTCCTTGTCTTTAAAGATAACCTTTAGCGACTAGCCTTATTTTATAGGTGATTGCATTACCTTCCATGTCGACTTTCTTTTTGAAAATCCACTTGAACCCTATAGGTTTTACCCTTCAGGTACCTTAACCAAAGTCCATACTTGGTTTTCATACATGGAATCCATTTTGGACTTTATGGCTTGAAGCCATTTGTCAAATTCTAAACTCTTCAGAGTCTCTTCATAGGTTGTAGGCTCATCGTCCTCCATAATCAATACATCATTTTGTTCACTTACGAGAAATCCATATCTCTCTGGAACATTGCGTATCCTACTTGACCTATAAACATTTTGTGTGTTAGAAGGTTCAACTATTGTCTCATCTCTATAAACAACAATTTCAGGTTCAAGCAATTAACTTGCATCTGTTTGAGCATCGTGAACTTCATCAAGTTCAATTTTGCGGCCACTATCTTCTCTTAAAATAAACTCTTTCTCTAAAAAGACAGCATGCTTTGAGATAAAAACCTTTTAGTTTAAAACATTATAGAACTGATATCCAATTGTTTGCTTAGGATATCCTATTAATAAACATTTATCATATTTTGCTTCAAGCTTGTCTAATTGAATCTACTTAACATAAGCCAAACAACCCCAAACTTTATCATAGTTCGATTCAAACTTGTCTTATTGAATCTATTTCACATAAACCAAACAACCCCAGATTTTCATATGAGAAAAATAGGGTCTTTTGTTAGTCCATATCTCATATGGAGTAACTTCAACTATCTTAGAAGGGACTTTGTTTGTCATATAAACAGCAATCTCGAGTGCACAATTCGAACAGTATTTCGGTAGATCTGCTAAGCCCATCATCGACCTTACCATGTCTAACGAGGTTCGGTTTCTCCTTTTAGCTACACCATTATGTTGTGGTGTGTAAGGTAGAGTCCACTGGGATACTATCCCATTATCTTTGAGATAAGTTAGAAATCCCTCGTTTAAGTATTTAACACCTCGATCTGATTGAAGTGTCTTAATATTTCTACTGAATTGTTTCTCTACGTCATTTCTAAATTGTTTGAACATTTCAAACGCTTCAGACTTGTATCTCATTAGAAACACATACGCATATCGTGAATTATCATCGATAAAAGTAATGAAGTATACAAAACCAACTCTTACATAAATGGACATCGGACCACATACATTAGAATGTATTAGGTCTAATAACTCATTCATTTATTCACCCTTTCCTTTAAAAGGTAATTTAGTCATCTTCCCTAACAAGCAAGATTCACATGATTCATAATCAAATGACCCTAGGCTACCATTCTTATGTAGCTTAATCAAGCGTTTCTCACTTATATGGCTAAGTCAACAATGCCATAAGAAAGATGATTTTAAGTTATCTCATTTTTTTCTTTTATTGTCATTGATATTTAAAATTGGATCGGACATATCTAATATATAAATTCCATTTCACAATGTAGCAATTCCATACAACATTTCATTCAACTTAATTGAACAACCATTGCTTCAAAAAGTTAAATGAAATCCTGCTTTATTAAGACATGAAACAAATACAATGTTTTTAGTCACAACGGGTACATAATAGCAATTTTCCAAAACTAACTCTAGCTCACTAAGAAGATATGAAACATATATCCCTATGGCTAATGTTGCAACTCTTGCTCTATTTCCCACACGTAGGTCCATCTCTCCCTTTTTGAGCAGTTTACTATCCCTGAGACCTTATATATCAACACATATGTGTGAGCCACATTTGGTATATAATACCCAAATGTTATGGTCAAAAATAGTACTAACCTCAATGACAAATATCATACTTGAAGTAGATGGTGGGGCATCTAAAGCCTTCTTTTGCTTTAACGACTCCAGATAAGCTTTACAGTTACTCATCTAAGGTCCTTCTTTGTTACAATGGAAGCATATCCCCTTTGAAGTTGTCTCCTTTGCCTTCTTCTTGGCTACACCTCCCACTGGCTTTTTGGATTTCTTCTTCTTCTTTTGGTTATTCTTTCGAGAACCAAAAGCAGAGTCCACTAGCATCACAACCTTATTGTCTTTCTTGATAGTCTACTCAGTTTTTTTAAGTAGATTAATCAGCTCAGGTATAGTTGTGGATATTTAGTTCATCCAATAGTTAAGCATAAACTGCGAATAACTATCAGTCTAACCAGTCATAATCAAATCTATACTTAATTCATGATCCATAATGAAGCCCAAACTACCTAACCTCTCAATGTATCCATTCATCTTCAGCACATACTATACTGGAGATGATCCCTCAACCATCTTAGAACTAAAAAATAACCTCGAGGTCTCGAATCTTTTAGACCGAGCTTGCTCATTAAATAGTTCCCTCATATGGTAGACTATGATATGAGTATCCATAGCCTCGTGCTACTTTTGAAGTTCTGGTGACATAGAGGCCAGCATTATATAGCTAGCCAACTCACTATCATCTAGTAGCTTCTTGTAAAATACTAATCTTCATCACATGCATTGGCAACAGGGGGATCGAAAAGTGGTTCATCTAGGACATATCCTAGTTTTTCAGATTTGAGAACAATTCTTAAATTCTGTAGCCAATCCAAGAAGTTTAGTCCCGTGAGTTTGTTGGAATCTAACAGGGAGCGTAGATTCATACTAGAAGACATCGTGTGATTTAATGTCCTAGAAGAATGAAAGAAAGTGTTAGAATGTACATTAATGCATATCGATAAAGGGTTTTAATCACATGCATTATAAGTCCCACTATTCTTATTCAAATCCATAGTTCTCACTACGAATTCAAGAAAACATATAGTTTTCTTAATGGGTCGATATCCGATATCACCAAGAATGACCTTGGGTTTGCCCAACAAGCCACCTTAGGTCAATCGGTAGGTATCATTTATACCAATTGCATTCAATTATGCAACTATCGACTTGTTCCATCAATTATTGATTTAGCACACTTATTGGGTCATCAACTCTTGATCTATATACATCTCATGTATATAACCTAACTTCGCCTCTATCTACGTTGACCTTGGTTTGCAGAACAAATCAACGCTTCCAATTAAGACTAACCCAATTAATCCAGAAATCTAATTTCCATAATTTGAACATATTCGTGTAGAGCGGGCTTAGGTTTGCCCAACAACGCAACTCTAAAAGAACTCTGGTTCCATATCAATAGAAGGCGTAAGTCTTAATATTTGGTTAAGGGATTTGTCCTTTGTTCTCATCAATACTTGGATGATCTTAATCATGTATATCACATATACATTTAGATTATGGATAACTCAATTGAATTGAGCCTATGTCTATAACTACCCTTAAAATCCATCTAATGCATACATTATAAAAAGGATGTTTGATTTAGGTTGTGACTTGATTATACATCTAAACTTCGTTATTCGATTTAACTCTTGAACCTAACCGAGTACTAGTGTTGGTCTTGGCTAATCTAAATTATGAATGTGATTCGACAAGGAACCCTAAAATTCAATTCTTTTAATGTCCAGATTAAACACTTTAATCCTAGTTTATATGCCTTTATCTAGTCACATTAGAAATGTTATGCTTCACTTGGATTAATTCTAAATTAATCCTTAGGGTTTCCAAAATTTCTATACATCAATTAGTCATTTATAATATCCCTAGGTCATCTCGAATTTATCTAAACAATTTCGACACAAGCCAAAATTATCTTGATGGCCAAAATCGTCAAGATAAATAAGTGAACCTACTAGACACTAAAGAGACCGATTCAATATTTGGAAAATTTCTAAAGCCCTAATTTCAAGCAAATGCATTAAGCATGTTATTGTAATCAAAATAGTACATTTCGTATCACATAAGAACCTTATTTAGGTCTCATAACCGAAATACGTACATATAAGTCATTAAGTAAGTCAACTCCATCAATTTTCAAAAAGTTGGCCAATGTTGACTTTGACTTTATTTATTAATTGAATCAAATTCAATTAATTCTGGAAAAATTTCAGAGTCTTATAAACATTATAAATGTATCTAATAAAAAATTCCAGAAACTAATTTTTAGGAATTATTTATTAATTAATAGGAATAATCCAACACATCACATGTGTATGACACTTGTCATATAACTTCCAACACTAGTCATAACTTTACATCATGCATGCATAAGATAACCACTTTAACAATAAGTGTCATATGTCTCATATTCATAGCAATATATCATATTACATGTGCATGCATAAAATTTATAAAAAAAAATTTTATAAAAATTAATATATAATTTACATGCATGCATGGTCATCACATTTTCAGAATTTCCAGAACTTTAGACATGCATCAAGCTGAAACTAAATTCGTAATAAAATAGAAAATGACATGAAATTGAATTTTATTTTTACAAAAACATAATATAACACCTTATAAACATTTTGTGAAATAAAAAAAGAAAAAAAATTTATAGAATTAATACGAAAGTTTCAAAATCAGCACATGCATTCAGTTTTCCAAAAATTCCCAAAAATCAACATATGAACAGTTTGAATATTAATTCTAAATTAAATAACAAATGACATTCAATTGCAATTTCCTTTGGAAGAAACATAATATAACATCTTAAAAACATTTTAGAGAAGTAAAATCAGAAAAACAAAATTTCTACATTTTACGCGAATTATTCTAAAATAGCATGCATGTCAGTCACAACCCATCAAACACTTTGCACATGTTCAATACATCAACTATCACATGCATAACCTTACTCTGATACCACTATTGTGTTAACCATGGTTGCATGAATAACATGCATGCATATGTAGTGGAAGTGTTGGAATCAAGATTCCAACACCATGATAACCCAAAAACCACAGAATCATACATGCATGCAAGGATATGTAAAGAACATGAAATATAAATCATTTTTACCTTTTTTTTTTCCTCCTTTCTTGTGTCTTCTCCTTGTTTGGGTTATTGCAAACACCAAACCCTTCCTTGATCACCCAAGAACATGCAAAGAAGATGAAGAAACAATGTATAAGGGTGTTTTGAGCACCAAACTAGATGAGTTCTAGTAGATGCTCAAGATGATAGAAGATAGGTCAAGAATCTTGTTGCATGCACTTTGATTCATGCAACAATTGCATGAATTGCAAGATCAAGACTCAAAACACCTCACTCTCACTCTAGAACTCTTCTAGAGCCCTTATGCTATCACTTGTGTGTGTAAGAAGTGGAAGAAGCTCATGTACATAAGTGAAGAACTCACTTATGTACCATTTCGTGCCCTCCCTGATCGTGGCCTGCTTAAATTAGGCCATACACACTTGTTTTTTCATCCGATCTTTTATACGTATGACCCTTAGGTTCCCAATTATTTTAGGCCCTTGAATTAACTCTTAATTCAATCAAATTGTGAAGGATGTCATGATGCCAATTTGTCAAAATATAAGTGGTTTAACACACTAACTCTTCGATAGTTAATTATCTAACTTATAAATCTTTTGATAGACAATTACCATGCAATTCGTCCTTTCACCATACTATACTCCACTTGGTTCAAAGTATTGGCTATGTATGAACTCCCACTAGACTAACTACATCACATCTAGTCCAAATGATGTTAGTTCTTGTCATGGGATCTCATTACTCTATATGACATTAAAGACTCTCTTCATGACACATAATTGCTCTGGCCAGAGACTCTAGAGTAATAACCCCAAAAAGAGGTTATGGGTATCATTTCTTTCTATTAGCAGTGGTGAATTCTTTATTGTCTACCCAATTACCGTCAAATGCAAATAGATGTACCCAATTACCACCCTAAGAGCGACCTCATCTTGAGGTAACAAGGAATGATGTCAAAGCACAGGATTCGTATCCAAGATATCTTTGAGTACCTTAAGTCTAAGGATATTTGCACCATTGTTATGATGAGATTAATCATTGACATTCGATAGATAATCCATATGATAATCTTATAGCATGTCATTCGATATACTTACTACTCTTAGTAAGCATCCACATGTTAACTTTAAACATCTCATGCTTACAGTTTATGAGATCCACTGCTTGATCAAATCAAGGAGTATAACATGTGCTAGTCTGTCTGGATTAATAATGTCCTATCTTATTAATCCTATGACTAGGGATTATTTAGGTATTAATATAATTGCATATGATAAGAATCTCATTATTATGCTCTTATCATGATTTCCTTCATGCTATGTTTTGTATCATAGACTTCATTAATTCGATTTAAGATCAATATCAATTCATATATAAATGAATATCAAATTAATGAAAAATTCCTTTCGCTTTATTAATCAAAATAAAGTTTGTACAAAAGTGTTAAAGATGATTACCTTTAGAGCACTACTCTAACAATGATGTTATTGAATCGTCCAAAGAATTCGTCTATGGTTTCTCCCTGTTTCATACTAATAGTTTCATATTAATCCACTAAAAGACTTATCCTATGTTTCTTTCCCTCATTTGTTCCTTCAAAGGTAACCTGAAGTTTGTTCCACATTTCCTTTGTTGTAGAACAGTATGATATATTTTCATATTCTTCTAAAGAAAGTGCATAAATCAGATGATGTCTTGCTTTAGCATTCAGTTATGCATTTCTTTTATTAGCATCAGTCCACAATTCTACATCTTTAATAGCAGGAGATGTAACTCCCATTTTGATAGCTTGCTAGACTTCAATATCCACATATTGGAGATAAATTGTCATTCTTTCCTTCTAATAGGAATAGTTGTTTCCATTAAAATAAAGAGGCTTTGTGACAGATTGTCCTTTAAGATTTCTTAAGTTGTTTGTTATGATCTATCACGTATTACAAAAAACAATAAATGTGAAACATCGATCTGATACCAAATGATAAAGCAAACACATGCAAGAAGAGGGTAAATTGTGTATGACTTAAAAGTTTTTGCAATTTACTATTAGTTCGTATAAACAATAGGAGCCTATTAAACTTTAAAATGAAAAGAGCCTATTAAATTTTAAAATGAAAGGAGCCTGTAAAAATTTTAAAATAAAAGGAACCTCTTGCAAATTGAAAATAATAATAACTATAATGTGGAAACTTAAAAGTTAAGGAAAGAGAAAGAATGAAACAGCCAATTTATACCGATTCGACTTATAACCAAGCCTACATCTAGTCCCTAAGTATCCAACTTCAATATTTCACTAAAAATTCTCTAAATAGTAATTTAATGAGCCTCTCCAAGCTCACAAGTAAATCTTTTTAAAGGTTCTTCAACCTTTTACACTATTAGTATTTAACAAGCCTCTTCAAACTCTCAACTAATGAAAATAGGATTTGCTCAATATGAGCTTTGATGAATATTGATCCCTCTCTTGATAGAGAGCTTTCACTTTTTAAAGCACAAAAGTTATAAAATGTAACTTTTCAAGAGTGAGTGTTGATGCTACTTATGTGTTTCTGAAATCTAGTGTCTATTCAAATGCAGTAGCTCTACCGTAAATAAGAATTCCCTTTAACTAGTCGTTGCTTCAATTTTATTATGGACTAACTGATTGAATCGGCTTTGAATCTATTAAAATATCTTCCTCACTATCTTTGATATAATCTTCAAATATCTGGCTATTTGGATAATTTTTTGATCATATCTTAAAGTCAACTACCAAATCAAATGAACAGAAGGACCCTTCGATTGTATAGAAAAGATAGTAACTTATCCATTCCAAATTTTTTGGAACTGTTTTTGATTATGTGAATGAGGTTGTTAAGATGGTTCTTACAAAATAGGGATTGTTAAACGCTTATCCTTTTATTTTAAACGAATACTTAACTTTCTATAACCTCTTTATATATATTGTTATTTTTCTGAAATAATCCAAATAAATTTAAATTTTGAAATGTAACTAAATATGAAATAATATTGAATGTTATCATCAAAATCATTAATTTAAAAGCCTTGAGCTAACACTAATAACATGATTCCTTCCATGTATCACACAATCATCTTAACTCAAAATAACTGTAATTGAGAAACACTATAATTCTCAACTTTAATGTTTTCTCAAAAACATAATTTATCATTACAATAAAACAATATGTGTACACAACATAATAGGACAAGTACAAATAATCAAAAATATAACATTAATTGAATTCATAAATGTCAAAACAATAATAGCAAATATCCAAACATATGTACATAGATAACATGATCTCATACTAACAAGGACTTATCTATAATGCCAATCCTTTCAACATGGCCAGTAAATGTTTTAGGAGGTAATCCTTTACTTAATGGATCTATTACCAGTAGATCAGTTCCAATATACTCAATTGACACTTTATGTTTTTGCACTTCTTCTTTGACTGACAAATATTTCAAATCCATGTGCTTAGCATCCATTGAATACTTGTCATTTTTAGGGAAGAAGATAGTTGTAGAATCGTCACAATAAATTCTTTGCATTTTAGCTATACTATCGACAATGTCTAGCCCTAAGACAAAGTTCCGTAACCACAAAGCTTGAATAATGACATCAAAGCATACCACAAATTAGGCCCTCATAGTGGAAGCAGCAATGACAAACTGTTTTACCTGCTTCCGAGAAATTGCCCCTCCTACTAGCTGGAATAGATAAACAAAAGTAGATTTCCTTGAATCTACATAACCAGTATAGTTTGAATTTGAATAACCGATCACTTTTGATTGATATATTTTCCTATATATGAGCATATAATCCTTAGTGCCTTGTAAATACCTAAGAACTTTCTTTGCAACTTTCCAGTAGTCCAATCCAAGTTTACTTTGATATCGGCCTAATATTCCGAAAGCAAAATTGATATCCGATCAAGTATAAGTTTGAATATATATCAGACTCCCAACTACAAATGCATAGGGAATAGATTCCATTTCCTTTCGTTCTAAATCATTATTGGGAAATTGCATTTAACTAAATTGATCCCCCTTCTGAATTGGAACTACCCTTGCTAAGCATTTTTTCATCCTAAATCTCTCTAATACTCTACTGATATATCCTTTCTGAGACAACCCTAACAATCTTTGTGTTTTGTCACGAAATATTTCTATTCTAATCACATAGGATGTCTCACCCATATCTTTCATTTCAAAATTATTAGAGAGAAATTTCTTTACAATATAACAATCCCAAATCATTAGTAGCCAAAAGAATATCGTCAACATATAGTACTAAAATAATGAACTTGCTCACACTGACCTTCATATAAAGACACCTATCAACAGTATTCTCAATAAAACCATAAGAGATAATGGTGTCATTGAACTTAAGATACCACTATAAGCAAGATCCAGACAAAATCGATGAAACGGAAGAGATTCAAATGAATGGAAAGGAAAAAACAAAGGATGAATTCCATTTTCACTTTAAAGAGACGTACTATTAAAATAGACCTATTTGTAAGCTTTTTTCAAACTATATATTGACTTCTTTAATTTACACACCACATTTTCCTTTTTTTCAATCACAAAACCTTCTAGTTGGTTCATATAAACTTCTTCTTCTAAGTCACCATTCAAAAAAGCGATCTTTATGTAACATCCCGTTTCCAGAGAACGGGTTGGACCAAAGAAACGGGTCCAGATGTGGTAAATGACCACATCTCATGCTCATGCAGT
>JANQBM010000001.1:24831179-24871529 GCA_025594535.1 Erythroxylum domingense | reverse complement strand
AATGCAAGCAGAAAAATCTTGGAGGTGTGAGTGAGAGAGGGAATTTCGGTGATGTGAGAAGAAGTTTTAGAAGAACTCAGCAAAACAGAACCCCCCAGCAGAAAAATTGTCTTCTCTCCAGTGCTAGGTGTCACCAAATGGTAACAACATGTGTCTTCTTGCATGTTCTACACTTGTCCCAATTAGGAGCTATTTGTCACCAAAAATTAGTCACCGTATTAAACATCAATAAAATATATTGATTTAAGCAGAATTTGACAAATTTGTCTCATGAAAGTTATAGCTTATCCTCTTAGCTCTCCAATGGTATAAAGTTTGAAATTTTTAGACATTGGAATCAAAAGATATGACACTTACAAGTTTGAATGTCATATTTGTCTTGCAAAAAAAATCATTACAACCTAGAGTTTTAAGTACTTTCAAGCCTTTTTATCACTAAATATTCACCTAAACCTTATGTAAAGTATCCATAACATATTTTTCAAGACCTTAGGCTCAACATTAATACCTTAAATATCTATGATGCCAATTTAATTGCAATTCTCCAAGTATGATTCTTTCAAAACATAATTAAGTCATATGGAATACATGTTCAATGAAACATTCCAACTAGGCTACAATTTGGGGCCTTACATACAATTATTAGATTAACGAACAATTAAAGAGAGATCTTAATCATGAAATTAATTATCCATAGGATAGCTTCATATCTAATTGAATAAGTTAGGAGTAGTTATGTGAATCGAGAGATTATAACTCTATAAATATCGAATTCAATTAGCATCATTTGATTAGATCTTGAGAGATAGCAATCAAAACTTTGTGATATCTTAAAATAGTTATAAATTAAATCAAATAAATTAAGGGAAACAAAATAAGGATAGAATAATTCCTAATTCTTTAACTTTGATAAATCTCAATTTCATTGGTAGCTCAATAATTTTATTGCTTAATTGTTTTGTCTTACTTTTCGTTTTAATTTCAATGATTTATTTTAATTCAAATCAATTCATAATACCTTAGACAAAATTTTCTTCAATTTGTTTAGGTGTCTAATAGTGCTCATATGAATGATACCCTTAATACTACAAGATATAATATACTTGTGGTATTAAGAGTGGCTCAATAAGTTTTTAGAGTCGTTTTTAGGGAATGATTTAACATCTTATACGATTTGAATTCCTCTGATTTAAGAATTTAATAATTTTCTTATGTAAATGTAGGTACCTTAATAAAAAAATTAATTAAAAATTTATAAAAAATTTAAACTGACCAACTTGCCAACCTTTTCTTCCAACTAAGTGAAGGCATTACAACATGGATGGGAATTATTATAACACATATAATCTTAGGTGGTAGTGCCACCTAAATTATTTATGGATTAATAATGTGGGTGACAATATAAGTGCCCAAGGTCCACCAAGTTTCTAGTAGGATCAGTTTGGATATTTGGAGTCAAATTTTTTGAAGCCAAAGTTAGATAAGACAAAGGACATCTGCAGCTCTAGGTTTGACAAGTTACCAGGTGATAGATGGATATTTGACTATATTTTTACACCTATATTTGATGTATTTGTCTTGAAATTTTATACTTTTATCATATATTTGGTACTTAATTTGCTCCAAGTGTGTTAGAGGAATTCAAATGAAAACACGGCGTAAAACAAAGTATCAACAAATCTAAAGGAATGCATGGTCGTGCATCCTAATTATGCACTTTCCGTGGCCATGCACTTTTGTAATAACCGAAAACCTAGAGTTTATATAAAAGCAACATTTCAGAAGCAATTGAAGAAAGGAGACTTTGGGAGGCAATTTCTAGATGTGGAGTCATTCTCAAGAGGCGATTTTGGTCCAGAGAAGTAGAAAACATGAAGATTTTATCGATGGATCTATTAGAATACAAGATCAAGCCTCTACATCACAAAACATTCTATAAAAGACAATCAGGAAGATTTAGAATTATGAACCTGCTGTTTTTTATTTGTTTTTCTTTTGATGTATGTTTGAATTTGTGTTTGATAATATGTAACTAAACATGTAGTTAGTATTTAGGTTAGATGAACCTTATATTAATATTTTGGCATGATTTGATTCTTTTATTAATATGATTAGTTATTTGATATATTGTGATCTGATTACACATTTTATTTATGATCTAATAACCTAAGAATATTATATCATAATCTGATTTCATACGTAGAGATTGAGAAATCATAGTGTGAATAGGTATACCATAATTAGAAGGAGTTAATTGCAACCCTAGAGATATGACGACATAAATCTTCCAGATTAGGTTCAAACCTAATAGAGCGACTTATAAATCGATAACACAATCCTATAAGATTTAACCTGAGCAATTCAGTTAGAGACCTTAGGATTAGTTGTTAATAGACTCAAGTTCAGCTATTAGTATACCATAGGAGTCTCCACGATCTAATACATCAATAAAACAATTGAATGATAAAAGATCAATCTTTTAAGGGTTTAAGGGAATTTGAACCTAGGTACTAATTTCTGATAATGATAGTTTTTTGAGTGAATTCTACTGTCTCTGCCTTCATTATCTTTCTGTTTCTTTAATTATTTTATTTTTTATTTTCTTTTTATTAAAAATTTAAAATCAATCCTTAAGCTAGATAATAGGGGAAGGGTAAGTAATAGCATTCATAGTCTTTGAAGGATTGACCCGTACTTACTAATATTAGTTACATCTACGCAGTGCACTTATGGTTATTATATAGTTGATTAACTCATGAAATAGGTTAATCAAATTTTTGACACCATTACTAAGGAATTTGAGATTAGGAAAGCTTGAATGCTATTACTCTAGTCATTTTTATTTTATTTTGTTTTATCTATGTTTTTATTATCTTTTATTTTAATTTTGCTTTTTGTATTTATTTTCTTTTTTATTATATCTTCTTGTATTTGTGGCTTGTTCATTTAATTTTCTCTTGAATTTCTCTACTTGATCTTGAGTTTATAGTTTATTGTAGGAATTACAATTTATTGTCACAACCACAACTCACAGTGGAAGGATAGAGCAAATGACATTTTTGTGGGAGCCAGAATATGCCTTCGTAAACTATGACACCATCATATGGGAGAGTGAGGTGTTCTCATATGTTTTTAGAAGATCAACTGATATTCAAGTTGTTTTGTAACATTGGTGGGAGTTATTAGTACAATCATGAATGTCGAGCAGCTACTTATACATGGGAGCAACCGAGCATGTACAATCGACCTTAAAGTGTCCTATATAAACATAACTATAATTCAGAGTTGATTAATTCTTATATTTATGGGTAGAATGATTATGCTCTAGCTAGATATTTATGGTACTAAGCACCTACAGTTAATGAGCCAACTCTGGAAGATAAAAATGGAAATTCTTGCTAAAATGAAAGCTGACCAACACAAATTTGAGAGTGAAGAAAAGACAAGGATTAGCTTCTTGAATGGAGAGATAATTCAAAAAGATCTTCTAGAAGAAAAAGAAAGTATTGCAAATAAACTAATGGAATTCCATAACGAGAGAGTAGTTAGTTAATATGAATTTGAAGAGAGATTTTCTTCACCTACGAATGATGAGTATAATTTGAGCTTTTAACCGTGTCAGAGTAAAGAAGAGATAACAGTCAATTTCATGAAAGAAGATACTTTTTAAGAAGGCGAGAAGGTAATTACTGTTCTAAAAAATATGATGACCTAGTTTATTTAAGATTCAAACATGAGGCATTAGGAAAGAGAGGCTCGTATATAGAACATGGTGAATCAAATCGATTAGCTAGCAGAGATATTTTCCAATGAATAACTAAGGAGTTTGCCCTAGTCCTAATGAACCAGATCCTAACGAATTTGGAATGACAATCACCCTTAGTAGTGAAAATAAGCTCTTAAAAGAACAAGAGGAAGAGGAAGCAAGTATTATAGATAAATTAATGGAACTCCTCATTGATATGAAAGCTGAGTGACATAAATTTAAGAGAAAAGAAAAGGAAAGAGTTGGCTTCATGATTAGAGAGATGTTACAAGAAAAGCTTCTTAAAGAAAATGGTGATGAATAAGCCTCTATCCAAGAAGATAAAGTAAAGGAGCGGTAGAAGATAACTGAAGAAGATGATCTAGAAGCCATTTTCCAAGAAGAAGAAGAAGAAGAGTGGACAAAGGTGATTGAGGAAGAACTGGTGCAGAAACAAGTAAGGAAACTACTGACGAGATGTTGGTAATGACCTTAAATACGGAGGGTTCCCACTTTCTCGAAGATAACCCGTTCGAGCCAACTGATGAGTTAGGGAGTTTCATTATCTCTCATTTTATTAATATTTTGTCATTAAAAAGGGCATTATTACTTGAAATTAGATTTATTAAGTTGATAAATTATATCCTTATGATTATCTTGCAACATGTGACTTGTTTACAGGCTATGAAATCGCTTTGTATAGAAAAGAGTGGAAGCAAGCCGCTGATTATTGATCAAGGATAATGTTAAACGTGTAGGTCACATCAAGTTAAAGATGTTAAAGAAGCACTGCATAGGACCTATGAGTTAGTTTTAATTTTATTCAATTTTTATATTATTTTGTTTTTGCTTTCATATTAGTATATGATTTAATTTTTTTATTATGTTATTTCTTTTTTTTTCCTTTTTTCCTTTTCTTTTATATTTTACAAGGATGTTAGTTTCATATTGGATGGATTAGAATCAGAGAAATCATTACAGTTAGGAAAGTACCACTAAACCCTCTCACTTTTTTATAAATGCTTATATTGTGTACACTGAGGACAATGTACAATTTTAAGTTTGGGGATAGTTTATTGAATTTTTTGACTATTTTCTTCAAGCTTATTATAATCCTAATTATAAATTTTTTAACTGATGTCTTGAATTAATTGAATTTGTCCATTAATACTCTAATTTATTGTTAAATATTGACTTAAATTAGTGTGAGAAGAATGATGGTTAGAATGAAATTAGCTTTTTAAGTCATACTTTTAGTAATCATTGAAATTTTTATCTTGAATGAAAATTACATATTATTTACACACATATATACCCTTTTTTTTTTGGTGAGCTTTAAGCATAAAGAGCAATTTTGCAAAATTTTTAAACCTCTTGTTATTCTTTCATATGTGTGTTACATTGCATAGTAGGATAATTCTAGAACTTGCTTTTATTATACATATTAAGACCATATTTGTTAAATTAGAAGCATTGACATAATTAAGGCATTTAGATTTACCAGCTTGTTTTAGCTTATTTCTTTGAAAATTACCATACCGTAAAATCTTTAGGAATAACCAAGTTGAGACTTAGCTTTTTTTCATTGATTTAACCCACATATTAACCTTTACCCTATTTTTCTTTGAATACCTGTTTATTGTTTTGAACCTTGAAGGTTATTTACATTTTTTACTTATTGAGACTTGAAATTCGTGAAAGGTTCAATATTTCTTGAATTATGATACTGAATGTTTATTGTGAAAAAAAGAATAAAAAAGAAAGAAAACATAAAAAAGGAAGAAAAATGAATAAATATATAGTAACAATGGATTTACATTGAAAGGACCTAGGTGTATTTATAAACAAGTCTTGAAACATATTGTGTAGTAAATTTCCCTTTGTTATTTCCCAATCATACCTTACCTAAGCCTCTTTACAACCATAAAGACCTTTGGATTGGTGTTTCTGGTTTATACATAAGTGGTGGAGATGTGATTTTATTGCAAGCATATGGTAAGAATTTTACTATACATCGATCGAGAGTTTCGATGCTTTTCACCCTAAACATCTATGTGTATGGAGTGAATTTTTGGTGAAGGTGTAAAGATATATGCATTTGATTTCAATGCGATTGTTGATCTGATTACTATTAATATTGCTTAGGAAGTTAATTTTAAGACAACTTGACTCTAACTGTATGTTAATTTGATTCAATAGGATAAAATGATGTATAATATGAATGGATAGATTGAGATTGAAGATGGATTGATGTTGTAAATCTATAATTTTGATTATGGTTTGCTTGAGGATAAGCAAAGTGTGGGGTTGTGTGATAGATAGATATTCGACTATATTTTTACACCTAAATTTAATGTATTTTGCTTGATATTTTATGCTTTTATCATATATTTGGTATTTAATTCACTCCAAGTGTGTTTACAGGTGACAATTGCCTTTATAGACTTAAAGGAGTGTAATTTGGACTAAAACATGGCGTAAAAAGAAGAATTGACAAATCTAAAGGAATGTACAGCTGTGCATCGTGACCATGCACTTTCTTGTGGTTGTGTGCTTTCGCAATAACCAACGAATTCCAATTATGTACGGTCTGATGCACAACTGTGCATAAGACCATGCATCGACCGAAATCCTAGATTTTCATACAAAAGCAACGTTTTAGAGGCAATTGAAGAAAGGAGACTTTGGGAGGCAATTTCCAAATGTGGAGTCGTTCTCAAGAGACGGTTTTGGTCCAGAGAAGCAGAAAACATGAAGATTTCATCAAAAAATCCATTGGAATACAAGATCAATTCTTTACATTATAATAACATTCCATAGAAGACAATCAGGGAGATTTATAATTATAAATCCATTGTTTTCTATTTGTTTTCCTTTTAATGTATATTTGATTTCGTGTTTGATAATATGTAACTAAATGTCCAGTTAGTAGTTAGTTCAGATGAACCTTGTGTTAATACTTTGACATGATTTGATTCTTTTATTAATGTGATTGGTTGTTTAATATATTATGATCTGATTATGCCTTTTATTTATGTTCTAATAACCTGAGAATATTATATCATAATTTGATATCATACGTAGAAATTGAGAAATCCTGGTGTGAATAGATCTACAATAATTAGGAGTTGATTGCAATCATAGAGATAGGATGATATAAATGTTAGGGATTAGGGTCAAACCTAATAGAGGGACTCATAAATCGATAACGCAATCATGTGCGATTTAACTTAAGTAATTTGCTTAGAGACCATAGGATTAGTTATTAGTAGAATCAAAGTCAGCTAATAGCATACCATATGAGTCTCCATGGTGCAATACATCAACAAACAACTGCATGATAAAAGATCAATCTATTAAAGGTTTAAGAGAATTTGAAAGTAGATACTAATTTCTGATAACGATAGTGTTTTGAGCGAATTCCACTATCTTTGCATTCATTATCATTTCCTATTTCTTAAATTGTTTTAGTTTTAATTTTCTTTTTATTAAAAATCTAAAATCAATCCTTAGACCAAATAATAGGAGAAGGGTAAGTACCAGTATTCATAGTTTTCATAGGATCGACCCGTACTTGCATGTACTAACTACAACTACGTCGTGCACTTGTGGTTATTACTTAACTGATTGACTCACGAAATAGGTCAATCACTAGACACGTGAGACAAATTGGGAAAGTAAAATGAGGATTGAAGCCAAAATTGATCAATTAAAGAACCACTCCTCTACTCATCATAACTCGAAGGTTTAAGTTGAGCAACCTTCCAATGCATTATTAATAAGGAATGTGAGTAGTATTATAAGTGGCATGGAAATACAACTTACATCCATCTTGTGTTGTGACATTTATGGGGGTAAACATGACAATTTTCTTTGTCAGGCACCAGATTATATACGCGAGCTTCCATATGGGAAACTGGTCTTATAATACACTCTATGAGCATTCTACTAATTTAGAATGGAGTAACTCTTACACTGATGCATCGAACGATTACTCTTCATTTAAATCTTCAATGGAAGATCTTGCCAACAATGAAGCTAACCACCGTGTCTTCCAAGAGAGTGTTTATCCAGCTAAAGAAACTGGGTCAGATACATCATGTTATTGGAGCCTATTAACTCCTCAGTATGACTCCTCAATATAACGAGGAAACAAAGGTCGAAGTCACAAGTTAAGTTACAGTTCAAGAAGAGAAAGAGGAACAGATGACAGAGGACATAGAGCTTGGAGAATATAAGGAGGTCTCTTTTCAAGAAGCAAAAGTAGAAGAGGGGACGAGAGTGATTGCGAAAGAAAAAGAGAAATTCACCTTCTTACAAGACAAATTGTTGGATTAGATTGAGGATTCAGAGAGTTTCATTATATGTTATTGATAGTTTGTTACCAAAAAGGATATTATTAAACTTAGTTGAATTTCTTAATTTTATCAATTAGGTTAGTTGAATTTCTTAATTTTATCAATTAGGTCCTTCTCACTGTCTTGCAATTGGTGGTTTATGCATAGGCTACAAAACTACCATATGGAGAAAATGTTGGCAACAAGCCACTTATTATAAACTCAGGTTGAGGGCAGAAGACAAAGTACTTTAAGCTAATGGTGTTAAACAAGTGCTACTTGGGAGGCAACCCAAAAATTGGGATTTTTTTTTGTTTTTATTTTTAGTTTGCTTTGTTGGTACTTTGTTATTTTTCTTTTTTACGTTCATTTTGTAAGGAGTGAAGTGCTAGATTTTTATGGCATAGAGTGTCACCAAATTTCATCAGCCACACCATCACCACCTCAGTTTTAATAAGTATTCTTGCTCTAATTTTTCTTTCTTTTTATTTATTGTTATTTTTATTGTTTCATTTTTCATACTAAGGAGAACAAATTAAAGGTTACTGGTATTAATGACAAATTGAGAAAGAGATAAGGCTTAGGTGGTTCAAACACATTCGGACACGCTGAAGCTCCAATAAGAAGAGGAGAAAATAATAATGAGAGATTGTAAGAGGGAAAAAGGAAGGATCTTACCGAAGACTTGACCTGTAATAGAAAATTTTGGTGTACTAAGATATAGGTAAATAATCTCTCATAAAGAGAACATTCTTGTACTTGTAAGTTATATTAAACCTATCCTTTGCATTTTACTGCTTAGTATTTACCTCATAGTTAGTTTAGCCTAGTTAGTTTCAATTAACGTAATTAAGGTAGTGATAGCCTTAGTTGAAGATACTCTTGTCCACGTCTTTTCTATTATGTATTTTTATCTTATCATTTATTATCAATCATTGACATATTCTGTACGTATGTTATTTTGTATTGCCCTACCTTTTTTGTTGCCCTTGCCTAGACATGTTAAAAGTGGCCCAATTTGTCCGGCCTGAACTGTTGATTATTTTCAAAACAATGTCGTTTTGAATATTTTTTATTTTAAAAAATAAATGATGGGCTGGACTGGCCAGGTGGGCCTATGGGCAAACCATGGACTGGTCAATCCGTGGGTGAACCGGGCCATGGGTTGGCCCTTCCTGGCCCGCACGGGCCACGGGCCGACCCTTAGGTCACCATGGCCAAGGCTGGGGCCGCTAGTCCGACCCATTGACATCCCTACCCTTGCCCTATCTTTTTTGTTGCCCTTTATTAGTTATCTGTATTTTTTGTATGTTTGGCATTTAACTTCTGTTTTACTACGTTTTTTATTATGTCTCCACATTCATTTACAATTTTGTAGTATCGTCATACTGCATTACATGCGAGTCTATCGAAAATAGCATTTTTATTACGTAGAGATAAGATTGCATACTATCGGATCTTTTCAGACCTTGCGACTTAGCGAAATTTCAACTTAGTGTTGATGATGATGATTGAGGACAACATGTTCCGTGCAACAAAAAAGAACTCTAGGGAATGATATGTTTATACCAACTTAAAAATGTGTTGCTAAAAATTAATATAAGATAACAGTTTTTAAAATGTTGCTTTTAATAATATTAAAAAGAAATGATAATAATAATTTGTTGTTAGGTTAAGGAAAGAAAATAAAATTAAAAAAATATTGCAATAAAATTTAATATATACGACGTCTGAAATTTTTCCTATATTTCTAACAGGTTGCGACAAACTCTTTTCCCCCTATTGCAATTACGAAAGAACAGTTCCATATTTTTAATTAAGGTCCCAATCAAAAAATGAATCCATCGTGCTCTCTGCATCTGAGTCAAGTTCCTTCTCTTCTCTCTACCCATCTGTAGCTCGTTTCTAGGAAGTGCCCTACTCAGCAAACTCTGAAACCTTTCGCGGGGGGTATAGTAAAGTACTTCGCCCTGAGCGTTAACGAACAGCTCCTTCGTATCTGAGGTTGATTTCGCAATCACTAGAATCTTTCTTTCTCAGGTTATCTCTATTCAGTTCTTCCTCTCGTTGAATTCGGAGACTTGGCAAAAAAATAAAAAAGGTGAAATCCTTACGTCTTTTTGGCATCTGAGTTGCTTTTTGATGATATAGAAAGGTGAAATCTTTACGTCTTTACGTCTGGGTTCCATTACTATGGGTTTCATAGTGATAAACACTTCACAGATTTTACTTGAAACTGGGACTAATGATATGAATTTAGCACAAAAACTATCGAGATTCATGGTGGTTTGGTTCCATCAAGGTTACTAAGTTCTGAAGTATGTTCTTTTAAGTTTACACTTTGGTTGGTGATGTGTGGTGCTTTGCTTATCTGTAATTCTGAGTTTGGAAATTCTAAGTTTGTATTTAAGGTTGATACGATGGAAGTTTTAGTGAAATCAAATTGGATTTACATTTGTAGTCAATACCAGGTACCTTTGACTGCTGGTTTGTATGTCATTTTCTGAAAACCAATTCTCTCGAGTTGTTCCTCATGAACTTGGGAAATTAATCAACTTCAGACACTGTACGCCATTTTTCCTCTTTTCTTTTTTGTTTAAAGAGTTGTTTTATTTTGAAATTCATGATATTTTCATAATATTAAAAAAAGCAAAAACTTATTTTTATAATTTTCTATTTTTGTAATGTTATTCCCAGGATGTTATCTTCTACTCAATTGACTGGAAACCTTTCAGCTTCATTGCAAGGCTTAGTGAATTGTAGGTTTTGTAACATTCTTCTTTAGTACAGGTATTTATATTCTTGTTTGCGAGACTAGCAGGTTTTTGTCCATTGCAGTAGGGTAAATGATATCAACCTTAATGGAAGCATTCCCAACTTCTTACAAAATCTGAAAAGCTGGAGAGATTGTAAGTTTGCTATTTCTCATCACTTGTGAATTGTAAGTTGCGAAAGAGATGATTACCCATTCTAATCTTGTACTGATCATGCTATGCCAAAACTGAAATTACTGAAGAGAAATGCTTGCAAGTGGACTAGAGGGGCCCATTCCATCCAGTGCAGCTCTTTATTTATTTCTGGTGCTAATAATGGAGATGATTGATTAGTTGACCTAGGATCTTGAGAAACTGCAATATTACTGGAGAGATCACTACTATTTTCTGGACAATGCAGAAAATGGAAATTTTGTAAATGAACACATATAACGTATGAACATAACAATAGAAATTTTTGTTTGCTTTTCATCAGTATCATTGGTTAGTATAGATGCTGTTTTTCCTCTAGTTGTCTAGCATACTCGGTTTTCATTGTAGTTTGGGGGTACTCTTATAGGTCTTGTTAATCGAAGCAGCATCAGATTTCACATAACTGAAATGAGTTGGCAACAAAACCAATAAAATGATGAGAAAAGTTTAGTAAGAAAGTTGAGAGACATGATGGATAAACAGACCAATAGGTTTTATGCTTTTGATTTGTTGATTGCTAATGTGGTGTTAGTCTCGACCTGGGTTATAGGAGATAGATGGATAAACGGACCAATAGGTTTTATGCTTTTGATTTGTTGATTGCTAATGTGGTGTTAGTCTCGACCTGGGTTATATAGGAGATAGCAATAGTGCTCCTATAACCCAGACCAATAAGTTGAGAGACATGATGGATAAACGGACCAATAGGTTTTATGCTTTTGATTTGTTGATAGTGCTCACTTGTATTTCATGCAACAAGATAGAATCTACATCACATTTCTTGCTTTTTTATTGATCGAGAATTGAGTTATTTGGTTTTGTATTCTTGATTTATGTTCATGTGTCTATTCAGCACTTTGGTTTAGTACTCTCCTCTCCAGTCAATGAGTTTTCTTTCCAGAAGAAAACATTGTTTACCTAGAATTGGAACTGTTTTGTTTTATCAATGTTTTATTTTTAATTTTATGAATTTTTTTATTTTCCTTTATTATGATGCTTATTTTTTTATTTATCAATATTTTTATTTAACTTGATAGATAAGTATGTCGATGGATTCTTCTTCGACTATTGCCGCTCAAAGTTCGAAAGGAACAAAAAGAAATTGGAGCTATGGTGAAGATGTTGTCCTGGTTTCCTGCATGATTGATTTGTATAATGTGGGAACCTATAATGCTGATACTGGATTTAAAGCTGGGTATCTCAATGAATTAGAAAGAATGGTAACAACAAAGCTTCTTTATGTTATATTTATTTTCAATGTGCTGATACTGGATTTAAAGTTGGGTATCTCAATGAATTAGAAAGAATGGTAGCAACAAAACTTCCCTATGTTATATTTATTTTCAATTTCGTTGCATTGTTATTTTATATTAAAATTGCGACTATACAATGAATGCTAAGATGAGTCGGACCAGAAAAAATTAACCACTACAAAATATTGGAAAGTCATATGATAAGAAGAAAATTAATAATAATAAATAATTTAATAATAATAAGAATAATAAATATAATTAAGGAATTTAATAATAATAATAAATATAAATAATAAAATTAATAATCATAAGAATAATAATAAGTAGAAAATTAATAATAATAATAATAATAAATAAGAATAATAATGATAATAATATAAATAAATTTAATTAATTAATATAATATAATAATAATAATAGTTGTTAGTATAAAATTAATAATAATAATTAATAATAATAAGAATAACAAAATTAATAAGAATATAAGAATAATAACATTAAGAATATTAATAATAATAATAAGAAATTTAATAATAATAACAAATAAAATTAATAAAAATAAGAATAATAATAAGTAGAAATAATAATAATAATAATAATAATAATAATAATAATAATAATAATAAAAATTCAGTTAATTAAAATAATAAAATTAATAATAATAACAATAATAAAATTAATAATAATAAGGAATTTAATAATAATAATAATAAGATTAATAAGAATAATAAATTTAATTATATTAAGAATATTATTAATAATAATAAGAAATTTAATAACAATAATAATAATATATAATTAATAAAATTAATAATAATAAGTACAAAATTAATAATAATAATAATTAATATTAATAAGAATAATAAATTTAATAAGAATAATACTAAGAAAATT
This sequence comes from Erythroxylum domingense, assembly GCA_025594535.1. NCBI lineage: Eukaryota > Viridiplantae > Streptophyta > Magnoliopsida > Malpighiales > Erythroxylaceae > Erythroxylum > Erythroxylum domingense. Next base: position 24,858,334 of record JANQBM010000001.1, on the reverse strand, counting down.
AATAATAAAAAGGAATTTATTAATAATAATAAAAAATATAATTAAGGAATTTAATAATAATAATAAATATTATTAATAAAATTACTAATAATAAGAATAATAATAAGTAGAAAATTAATAATAATAATAATAATAATAATAATAATAATAATAATAATAATAATAATTGATAATAATAGGAATAATAAATTTAATAATAATAATAATAATAATAATAATAATAATAATAATAATAATAATAATAATAATAATAATTTTAGCCATGTATCTACTGAATTTACTGAAATGACAGTATTATTAACTGAGAGTCTAATGACCCATAAATTTCGCAAAAAAATAAAAGAGCAATTTAGTGACATGTTTAAGGTTTGAATTAGCATTTCAAAATTGAGTAAATTTTATAATCTTTGTTATAATTTTTCTCAATTTTTTAAGAACTAAATCGAAAGTGAAACCGGTAAAACAAAAAGTTTAAGATTTAAAACGTTCAATTAATATTAGAATGTCATAAATCGATTAAAGATTTAATAAAATTAAAAAATTTAAAATATAATTGAAAGAAAATATCCTTACCTATTGAAAAATTTAAAGTTTAATTAAAAAATGAGAATGAAAATGAAAAATAATAGACTTATTTTGATTTAAAATAATTGATTAATTTTCAAAACCGACCGATTAATTAAAAAATGATTAGTTTTTAACAATAAAAATTATTAATGTAAATTAAATTGAAAAATTAAAAATTAAACTAAAAAGTCAATTAGTTCAAAATTTTCATAGTTGAACTAGTTGAGTTTTTTAATCATTGACTTTTCCTAAAAAGATTTGTATCTTTACCTTTTAATTTAATATATGGACAAATATTTAAAACTCAATATCTATATCATTATTTTAATAAGTTTCAATCTCAAGTTTGTTGAATCAATAAATCATACATTTTACTGAACAAAATATATACAATAGCATTTATTCCCTAATATAGGTTTGACGAACTCAACCGGAATATCAAACTTATCCATATAACCAAGCTCAAATTTAAAGATATAGAGAAAATGAAATGTCATTTTTTATAAATATAACTCAAAATTGAATAATTTTCAGCTACAAACCTTTTTTTGATAGATAAAATTTTGGACGTTCTACTTTTTCAATCTAAGCAAAACCTTTCACTTTCCTCCGCGAATGGGATTACAACTATCAAGAAATTCAAAAAGTTAGGGCTAATTATCGAAAAAATATCTCAAATTTACTAAATTTTGTAATTATATAATAAACTTTAAAAAGTGACAATAAAACATATAAATATTTGATTAAATATCTTTTCTCTCTTTAATTCATTCTTTATATATGACCTATTAGGTTCTCAAACATGTGAGCAATTGATACAAATTATAATCCTAAATTATATTTATGATTAGATAAATTAAACTCCTTTATTTTTCTTTAATTTCTAATTAAATAATTTATATCTATAGATCAAGATTAATTAATCTTTTCGTACAAGATTTTTTGTATAATTTAATCCTTTCATCATCTAATATTTTGATTCGACATAGAGTATGAAATTAATGTTTAATTTATTTTAAATCTAATCATATTAGTTCTCCACTATTAGCTATTAATTCAACAATGACATTTATAAATTATTTACAAAACGTCACTTCATCTTGACCAAGAATTTTCTGAATCAATACTAATCGAGAACAATAAAATATTTTCCCTAATTACTTTAAGGTGATCAATCATATCTTAAGCACTTAATTACTTCTATATAATCCATGTTATATCTAATGACTATCGATTAAACTATCCATGATTAAGATATTTCTTAAATAATATCAAAATATAAAATCCCTATACAAGATAACTTTAGAGATATCAAGTTAAAGGATCACTTATATAATTATCATAATAAGAATTTTCGTAAATAGACAAGTAATGTACTAAATAGATTTCTCATATGAAGTCAATTCAATGAACTTATTATTTAACAAGTACCTACACGTTTATTTAAATATCTCTATACTTTAATCTATGAGATTGATTATTTTCTTTATAAAGACAAATATGTGTATTAGTCTTTTTATATTCTATTAATGTCCAGTCTTAATATAACAATGACTATGAATAATTTAAGAATATTACATAAAAAACAATATAAAATTTATAATTATAATTTCATCAAAATTTTATTTATAATGTATAATTATCTTATGAAATTTATCATATGTATTTAAATATGTACATAAATAAAGAATTTCTTTAAAATATGTTGGTACCAGCCGAATGAGTAGAGAGTTGTAAAAGATTCCCAATGTGAGGTTACTGCACTCATTACGGTCGTCAGCAAATTTTGGCGGGTGATTCAACTTGCAGTAGTTTTTACTTTTTACACACTAACCATTAAGTTAATTTCTACAAATTTCATTCTAGGCAAAATAACTCCACCTAAAGCACCAAAAACATTCCCCGAGTAAGTCCTCGATGCTGAAGATGAAATGTAAGCAGACAGGTCAATCAGTGTAAGCAGATGGGAAGAAAAATGGAGAAAAGAAAGATTTCTTTTTTCGAATTTCTTTAACTTAAATCATTTTAATAGTAATTACATTAGTGTCTGATGTAGAACTATTGCCTGTGAAGAATAAATAGTTTGAATATTTTATTGACTTTTAAAGTTCAGATTACAACTACAAATTTTAATAAAATAATTTTTGTATAATTAACCCAAAAAGCTATATTTCTTTTACTTCGAAGTAACGAATCCGGTTAAAAGAGACGGAATTGAACAAAGACTAATGAGATATAATTGTAAAAGACTTGACCGAATAGCATATTAATCGGTAAGCAAAGTCAGCTTTGGTTCAGTAGAAAACAAAGTATAAGTTTACACTGTGCTAAAGAATTTATGAAGTATACAAATGCTGGGATATCATGAAGTATACAAAATGCAGTCATCATTACTGTTCAGGTGAAAGGCTATAGGTGAATATCATGACTAGGGACTACACAAGCCTTCCACGGTTCCCCCAGAAAAAACCATGCAAACGAAGAAGAGGCCTGCATCCTCCATACGTTGAAAATCCTCAAAAATGGGATATATGTGAAGCTTATAAAAAGCCTACATCAACAATATCTATCTGCTCAATGGCTCTAATTGAACTTCCATTAGTCCCAATTCTTGCGATTCCTTTTGTGCAAAAGTTCCATTTGGACTCAAGAGATCAAGAGAATCTTCATCCGGCTCATTACCCAACACCCAATTACTTCTCCCATACATTCTGTCCCTCATTTTCTGTTTTTCTCGATACTCCAAATACATGACAATTAACGCAGCAATTGAGAACCAAAGTGTTAAGGCCAAAATATATCCGCGGACATTTTCGCCTCCATATCTATCTCCCAAATGTTTCATTCCACTGAAAAGTGATGCTATTCCAGCAATTATGGTACTGCGTCCTATTATAACGTGAAAATACTCCCAAAGCAGCCTTTTAGTAGAAACCTCTTCTCCTTGAGCAGGTTTTTTAGGTCTCATGGAAGCATTCACCGGTTGCACACAAGCCAAGAATATAGCAGTGAGCCCAAGCTTGACATGCACGGAACTGACATAGAAACCCCGGAGCTCAGCCACTGCAAAAAGAAGGCCAAGGAGGACTATAGCCAAACCTGAGTATTGTAAGTAAACATGACTTTGGTACCAGCCATCCCCCTTGCCAACATGCTTCAAGTATCTTGCTGCCAAGATCCCGCCAGGCAGTAAAATACCCCAGGCAAGGAACATCATGAACCCATGTACAGCCAAAACTGGTCTTAGATCTTGCTCAGCCTCTGCAGAACCACGCATAAGCAATACCAGGACAGGCCTTTGACTAGTAGCGGAATGCATATTCCTCTCAGTTAGATGCTTCTCAGACCATTTAGTGCCCATCGCCCACACCACCTTAAGAGGAGTTGTTGGGTCAATGATATTTTTACACTCTACCCTATCATCACTGGGAGTACATGATGGTTTGATGGGCCTTGTAAACTCTAAAGTAATGACACCATTTTCTGAATTGCATCTGACATATGTCAAGCTCTCGTTTGTTGGATGTATACTTGAGGCATCCCGTCCACTAATCCAATAAGTGTTTACATGCCCTTTACCATTATCATCTACCCAGCCGACGTAAGCATAACTATTTACCATTCCTGCACCAAATCCAATAGCAATATAACCACTCTTTTTCTCACCACGAGCTGCAATAGATATAGAATCTTCTGACAATGTCCAAAAGAATGTAACTTGCTGATCATCCAAAAATACACTATTGTTGTACATATCAGATAAACCCCCTTCAACAACCTGTACTCTCCAACCCATTTTCTGCTGATACAAGGAGTGATAATACACATGATCTGGAGTATTCCTATCAGGTGCCCAGACCAATTCCATTGGATTGGCTGGAACACCCTCAGCTTCAGGCCCTCCTGCATAAATGGTCTCTGTTTTATTCCTCAGTGTGGCATTTCCACCAAGCTGATCGGAGGTAATGTAAAATGCAACATCATGTCCAGCTTGAACTGAAAATTTTACTGGCACTCCTCTTTCAACTCTCAAAACTGGAGCCTCCTTCTTATTAATATACAATACTTTTGAAGGATGGGGAGGATTAGGATAAAACATAGCAGGACCACTAGTAACAACAAGAGGGACATTAGCATCAGCAACAATCACATCTTGGTCGTCCTTGTCTGCAGCATCAAGTGGCCCTAAGCACTCGCTAACCTGCTCAGATACATTAAGTACAAGATGCCCATAAGTGACCTGAGCTGGTCCTCCATGATTCTGAGGTAGATAGTAAGGCCGAAGTAGATCAGGAGGCCTCATCAATCCCAAAGCCCATATAACAGTCATATTTGAAGTATGATTCACTGCTACATCATACTTCTTATCGATGGAAACCAAGGGCCTCCTATACCTAACAAATGACACTCCATCCTTTCTGTGCCCATAAACCAACTCTGTGTTATTCACCAGTCCAACCGAGTCTGAACCCTCATAAATTGTATCAGGACAAACACCTTGGGCAGAACCATCCTTGTTCATAGTACACTCACTATAACTCGTAATATAAAAATCATCAACAAATGGTAAGCCTTCCTCCGTAATTCCGGTCACGGCCACATCTCCGCCCACCATTAACTCCGAATTGGAGATCAGATTTGCCCATCCAAACGCCATATAATACTGCATTCCAACAGTAGCCTCCAATCCGATGTCAATAAAACCCTCATCCGCACTTAAACTCCACCGAAGTCTATAATCTTTAGACAACACTTTGCAATTATCAAACATTGTTGGGACCGAAAAATTCCGATTCATCACATCCCCACTAGTAGTCCCATCCTCAGACAGCGATGGAGGCACACCAGGGCTTAACTCTGAATTCAATGCTGACTCATTTGCAAGAACAACATGACCAAAATCAGAAGCAGAGGGTAGGTCCCAAACGGACAAAACTTGGATCCTTTCCCACGAAACATTTCTCATCAAATGCACAACAAAAGACGCGTTTTTGTATGTCTTATTGAGCTTGTTATCAGAAACGACAAATCCTGCAGTCATGTTGGCGAAATAGGGGCCGACGGCACCCCACCAGCGAACGTCGGAGCCGGAAAGCATGTCAAATTGGGAAACCCTTAAAGAGCAATCGTCGAGGATGGTTACTCTACCACGCAACTGGTGCCGGACCATGCTGAAATCGGATTCGAATCCAACATAGGGGCTGGTCTTGGGGCAGGGTTGAACCGGATCCCCATAGCAAAATAGACATAAAAGCGCCAAGTTGAAGAGACAAATTAACCCTAATCCAAGAATACCAGCTTGGCAAATGCAGGGCCACATGATCCTGATCGGATCTAAATCTCGCTCCGGATTACAAGATTTCACAATCCAATCGATGAAACAAAAAAAGAAAAGACAAACAAGGAGGTGAATGAGAAGAAATTAAGAGAACAACTAACCTGACAGATAGAGACGGCAAATGAGAACAGATAGAGAGAGAGAGTTGAAATGCGGTAGGAAACGAGTATGTAGTCGTTGGAATCAAAATGGGGGACGCCTGAGGGGCAATTTTGTCTAAATATCATTTTAATTTTGCCGGAGGGTGCATGTATCGAGTAGGAGGTTGGTTCTTACGGTGGAATGTTAACAAGAATGAGAATAAGTATAATGAGTAATGAGAATAATATTATTATTAGAATTATAATGATTAAGTAAGAGGAAGAAATGATTATTATTATCATTGACAGTAGTTAATTTGTAAAAAATATTAAAAAATAAAAATTTATTATATTTTAATTTACTATATTTAATTAATTATATTGTAATTAATTAATTACAATATATTGATTAATTAAAATATTATAATGAATTAATTAATTACAATATTTTAATTGTTGAATGAATTATATTTTTATTAATTATATTGTAATTAATTAAATAATTATACTTTAATTAATTAATCAATCAATTAATTAATATTGTAATTAATTAATTACAATATTTTAATTATTAAATGAATTATATTTTAATTAATTAAAATTTAACTAATTAATTAATTAATTAATTATAATATTTTAATTAATTACATTGCAATTTATTATATTTTAATTGATTAATTAATTATAATATGTTAATTAACCGTGGTCCCCTATGATTGTTGTTCAAGTTGGTCTATCAGTTTAGGTCTCAGTAAATGCTAATAATGGTGTCATTAAAACTGGTGAACTAAAAACGAAAGTGTAAATAATAGTTTACTTTCATCAAGACACTACTAATTTCAAGGGTGATCAATGTATATAAACTTTTATGATTGTTTGCGTTACTTAAACCTGTGACTTTCTGATCATAAAAGAGAACAGATGTATAAAATAGCCCTTAACATTTCACTGTATTCAAATTGAACTCGAACGTTTGTAAAACATTCAAAATAAACCCTAACGTTTAGAAAACGTTAAGATTGAACCCGAACCATTAACAGTGAAAAGGAGGAGATGTTGCATTTTGTTGTTAAACACAGCGCTCCTCCCTCGACTTTGAAGAACAAAACGCAGTGTCTTGTATTGAAATGCCACATTTTGTTGACTCAACTCTCCTCCATGACACAACATTTTGAAGGATCCTCACGTAGCGTTTCAACCTAAAGTAAATGCATCTTCCCTACTCCAATCCCTAATCTCCCATCTTCTTCATTTTTACACAATCCCTCATCTATCCGTAATTATTTCTTATTGTTGTAATTGTGTTCTTCATTAGACTATTGCAACGTATATTTGTTAATGTGGTCACACACACCAAGCAACTCAACTCACACACTCATAGGGTGTTGATATTTAGAGGTTGACATTTCATCGTGGTAGGTACATTGTTGTTTTCCTTTTATTTTTTGTGTGGTCCCCTAAATTTGCTTGTTTGCGTGCTGGTTTGTTTATAATTGTATGCTATGATCCCCTATGCTTGTTGTGGTGTTGGATGTAATTCGTTGTCCCCTATGATTGTTGTTTAAGTTGGTCTACCAGTTTAGGTCTTAGTAAATGCTAATAATGGTGTCATTAAAACTGGGAAACCAAACACAAAAGTATAAATAATAGTTTACTTTCATCAAGACACTACCAATTTTAACTGTGATTAATGTATATAACCTTTTGTGACTATTTCTATTACTCAAACCTATGACCTTCTGGTCATAAAAGAGCAACGTATGTACAAAATAGCTCCTAACGTTTCGTTGTATTCAAATTGAACTCGAACATTTATAAAAGTTCAAAACAGTCACGAAAGGTTATATACATTAATTTTGGGGGGGGGGGGATTAATGTATATGACCTTTCGTGATTATTTTCGTTACTCAAACTTGTGACCTTCTGGTCATAAAAGAGCAACGGATATACAAAATAGCCCTTAACATTTCACTGTATTCAAATTGAACTCGAACGTTTGTAAAATGTTCAAAATAAACCCTAATGTTTGGAAAACGTTCAGATTGAACCTTGACCATTAATGGTGAAGAGGAGGAGATGCTGCATTTTGTTGTTAAACACAGCTCTCCTCCCTCGACTTTGAAGAACAAAGCGCAGTGTCTCATATTGAAACACCACGATTTGTTAACTCAACTCTCCTCCATGAAGCAACATTTCGAAGGATCTTGACACAACGTTTCAACCAAAAGTAAACGCTTCTTCCCTCTTCTAATCCCTAATCTACCAGCTTCTTCATTTTCACACAATACCTCATCTATCGGTAATTATTTCTTATTGTTGTAATTGTGTTCTTCATAAGACGATTGCAAAATAATTATTTTTTATTGTTGTTACACACACCAAGCAATTCAACTCAAATGCTCATAGGGTGTCGATATCTAGAGGTTGACATTTCATCGTGGTAGGTCCATTGTTGTTGGCCTTTTATGTTTTATGCGGTCCCCTATATCTGCTTGTTTGCGTATTTGTTTGTTGATAATTGTATGCTATGATTCCATTGGATGTAATTCGTGGTCCCCTATGATTGTTGTTCAAGTTAGTCTACTAGTTTACGTCTCAGCAATTGCTAATAATGGTGCTATTAAAACTGGGGAACCAAAAACGAAAGTGTAAATAATAGTTTACTTTCATCAAGACACTACCAATTTCGAGGGTGATCAATGTATATAACCTTTCGTGATTGTTTTCGTTACTCAAACATGTGATCCTTTGGTCATAAAAAAGCAATGGTTGTACAATATAGCCTTTAACATTTCACTGTATTCAAATTGAATTCAAACGTTAACGGTGAAGAGGAGGAGATGCTGCAGTTTGTTGTTAAGCGCAGTGCTCATCCATCGACTTTGAAGAACAAAACACAGTGTCTCGTATTGAAACGCCGTGTTTTGTTGACTCAACTCTCCTCCATGACACAGTATTTCGAAGTATCTTGATGCAGCATTTTGAGCAAAAGTAAATGCTTCTTCCCTCCTCCAATCTCTAATCTACCATCTTCTTAATTTTCGCCCAATCCTTCATCTGTCCATAATTATTTCTTATTGTTATAATCATGTTCTTCATCAGACGATTGCAAAGTAATTATTTGTTATTGTTTTTGCACACACCAAGCAACTCAACTCACATGCCCGTAGGGTGTCGATATCTAGAGGTTGACATTTTATCGTGATAGGTCCATTGTTATTTGCCTTTTATGTTTTGTGTGGTCCCCTAAATCTGCTTGTTTTCATGTTTGTTTGTTTGTAATTGTATGCTATGATCCCCTATACTTGTTGTGGTGTTGGATGTAATTCGTGGTCCCCTATAATTGTTTTTTAAGTTGGTCTACCAGTTTAGGTCTTAGTAAATGCTAATAATGGTGTCATTAAAACTAGGGAACCAAAAACGAAAGTGTAAATAATAGTTTAATTTCAATAAGACACTACCAATTTCAAAGGTGTTCAATGTATATAAACTTTCATGATTGGTTTCGTTACTCAAACCTGTGACCTTCTGGTCATAAAAGAGCAACAGATGCACAAAATAGCCATAATGTTTCGCTGTATTCAAATTGAACTCAAACGTTTGTAAAACGTTCAAAATAAACCCTAACGTTTGGGAAACATTCGGATTGAACCCTGACCATTAACGGTGAAGAGGAGGAGATGCTGCATTTTGTTGTTAAACATAGTGCTCCACCCTCGACTTTGATGGACAAAACGTAATGTTTTGTATTGAAATGCCATAATTTGTTGACTCAACTCTCCTCCATGACGTAGCATTTTGAAGGATCTTGACGCAGTGTTTCGACCAAAAATAAACGTTTCTTCCCTCCTCCAATCTCTAATCTGCCATCTTCTTCATTTTTACACAATTCCTCATCTGTTTGTAATTATTAATTGTGTTCTTCATCAAATGATTGCAATGTAATTTTTTGTTATTATTGTCGCACATACCAAGCAACTCAACTCACACGCTCATATCGTTATTTAGAGGTTCACATTTCATCCTAGTAGGTCAATTGTTGTTTTCCTTTTATGTTTTGTGTTGTCCCCTAAATCTGCTTGTTTATGTGCTTTTTTGTTTATAATTGTATGCTATGATCCCCCATGCTTGTTGTGGTGTTGGACGTAATTCGTCATCTCCTATGATTGTTGTTCAAGTTAGTCTACTAGTTTAGGTCTCAGTAAATGGTAATAATGGTGTCATTAAAACTGGGGAACCAAAAACAAAAGTGTAAATAATAGTTTACTTTCATCAAGACACTACCAATTTTAACTGTGATCAATGTATATAACCTTTTGGGACTGTTTTCATTACTCAAAACTGTGACCTTCTAGTCATAAAAGAGCAATAGATGTGCAAAATAGCCCCAAACGTTTCGCTGTATTTAAATTGAACTTGAACATTTGTAAAACATTCAAAACAATCACGAAAGGCTGTATACTTTGATTAGGGGGGTGATCAATGTGTATAACCTTTCGTGATTAATTTCGTTACTCAAACCTGTGACCTTTTGGTCGTAAAAGAGCAACGAATGTACAAAATAGCCCTTAACATTTCACTGTATTCAAATTGAACTCGAACATTTGTAAACGTTCAAAATAAATCCTAACGTTTGGAAAACATTCAGATTGAACCCTGACCATTAACGGTGAAGAGAAGAGATGCTGCATTTTGTTGTTAAACACAACACTCCTCCCTCGGCTTTAAAGAACAAAATCTGTGACCTTCTGGTCATAAAAGAGCAACAAATGTACAAAATAGCTCCTAACGTTTCGTTGTATTCAAATTGAACTTGAATGTTTGTAAAACGTTCAAAATAGTCACGAAAGGTTATATACATGATCCGAGGGGGGGTTGTTCAACAAATGTAACCTTTCATGATTGTTTTCATTACTCAAACCTGTGACCTTTAGTCATAAAAAAGCAACAGATGTACAAAATAGCCCTTAACATTTCGCTGTAACCAAATTGAACTCGAACGTTTGTAAAATGTTCAAAATAAACCCTAACCATTGGAAAACGCTCAGATTGAACCCTAACCTTTAATGGTGATGAGGAGGAGATACTTCATTTTGTTGTTAAACATAGCACTCCTCCTTTAGCTTTGACAACAAAACGCGTTGTTTTGTATTGAAACGCCTCATTTTGTTGTCTCAATTCCCATCCATGACGCAACATTTCAAAGGATCATGACGCAGTGTTTCGACCAAAAGTAAATGCTTCTTCCCTCCTCCAATCCCTAATCTGCCATCTTCTTCATTTTTACACAATCCCTCATCTTTCCGTAATTATTTCTTATTACGGTAATTGTGTTCTTCATCAGATGATTGCTACGTAATTATCTGTTATTGTTGCCACACACACCAAGCCATTGAACTCACACGCTCTTACGGTGTCGATATTTAAAGGTTGACATTTCATCGTTGTAGGGTCCATTGTTGTTTTCCTTTTTATGCTTTGTGTGGCCGCCTAAATTTGCTTATTTGCGTGCTTGTTTGTTTATAATTGTATGCTATGATCCCCTATGCTTGTTGTGGTGTAAGATGTAATTCGTGGTCCCCTATGATTGTTGTTCAAGTTGGTCTACTAGTTTAGGTCTCAGTAAATGCAAATAATGGTGTCATTAAAATTGGGGAACTAAAAATAAAAGTGCAAATAATAGTTTACTTTCATCAAGACACTACCAATTTTAACTATAATCAATGTATATAACCTTTTGTGACTGTTTTCATTACTCAAAACTGTGACCTTCTGGTGATAAAAGAGTAACGAATGCACAAAACAGCCCCTAACATTTTGCTGTATTCAAATTGAACTTAAACATTTGTAAAACGTTCAAAACAGTCACGAAATGTTATATAAAATGATGGGGGGTGGTGGTGGTGATCAATGTATATAACCTTTTGTAATTGTTTTCGTTACTCAAACCTGTGACCTTCTGGTCATAAAAGAGCAACGAATGTACAAAATAGAATTTAATGTTTCACTGTATTCAAATTTAACTCGAACATTTGTAAAACATTCAAAATAAACCCTAACGTTTGGAAAAAGTTCAGATTGAAACCTGACCATTAACGGTGAAGAGGAGGAGATGCTGGATTTTTTTGTTAAACACAGCGCTCCTCCCTTAGCTTTAAAGAACAAAGCCTGTGACCTTCTGGTCATAAAAGAGCAATGAATGTACAAAATAGACCCTAACGTTTCACTGTATTCAAATTGAACTCGAGCGTTTGTAAAACGTTTAAAATATCCACGAAAGGTTATATACATTGATCGAGGGGTGATCAATGTATATAACTTTTCATGATTGTTTTCGTTACTCAAATCTGTGACCTTCTAGTCATAAAAAAGCAACGAATGTACAAAATAGCCCTTAACATTTCATTGTATTCAAATTGACTTCAAACGTTTGTAAAAGTTTCAAAATAAATCCTAACCTTTGGAAAATGTTCAGATTGAACCCTGGCCATTAACGGTGAAGAGGAAGAGATGCCACATTTTGTTGTTAAACACATCGCTCCTCCCTCAGCTTTGAGAATAAAACCTGTGACCTTCTAGTTATAAAAGAGCAACGAATGTACAAAATAGCCCCTAACATTTTGCTGTATTCAAATTGAACTCGAACATTTGTAAAACGTTCAAAATAGTCACGAACGATTACATACATTATTCGGGGAGGAGTGATTGAACAATGTATATAACCTTTTGTGATTGTTTTCATTACTTAAACTTGTGACCTTCTAGTCATAAAAGAGCAATGGATGTACAAAATAGCCCTTAACGTTTCATTTTATTCAAATTGAACTCGAATGTTTGTAAAATGTTCAAAATAAACCCTAACTTTTGAAAAAATGTTCAAATTGAATGCTGACCATTAACCGTGGAGAGGAGGAGATGCTGCATTTTATTGTTAAACATAGCGCTCCTCCCTCGACTTTGAAGAATAAAATGCAATGTCTCATATTGAAACACTACGTTTTGTTGACTCAACTCTCCTTTATGATGCAGCATTTTGAAGGATCTTGACGCAGCATTTCAAGCAAAAGTAAATGCTTCTTCCCTCCTCTAATCCCTAATCTGCCATCTTCTTCATTTTCACAACCCCTCATCTGTTCATAATTATTTCTTATTGCTGTAATTGTGTTCTTCATCAGACGATCAATGTAATTCTTTGTTATTATTGTCATATACACCAAGCAACTCAACTTACACGCTCATACGATGTCGATATCTAATGGTTGACATTTCATCGTGGTAGGTCCATTATTGTCTTTTATGTTTTGTGCGGTCCCCTAAATCTGCTTGTTTGCATGCTTTTTTGTTTATAATTGTATGCTATGATCCCCTATGCTTGTTGTGATGTTAGATGTAATTCGTGGTCTCTTATGATTGTTGTTTAATTGGACTACCAGTTTAGGTCTTAGTAAATGCTAATAATGTTGTCATTAAAACTGGGGAACCAAAAGAAAAAGTGTAAATAATAGTTTACTTTCATCAAGAGACTATCACTTTCAACTGATCAATGTATATAACTTTTCATGACTGTTTTTATTACTCAAACCTGTGACCTTCTGGTCATAAAAGAGCAACGGATGTACAAAATAGCCTCCAATGTTTCGCTGTATTCAAATTGAACTCGAACGTTTGTAAAACTTTCAAAATGGTCACGAAAGGTTATATACATTGATTGGGGGGGGGGGGTGATCAATGTATCCCCCAATCAATGTATATAAACTTTCGTGATTGTTTTCGTTATTCAAACCTATAACCTTCTGGTTATAAAAGAGCAACGAATGTACAAAATAGCCCTTAACATTTCACTGTATTCAAATTGAACTCGAACATTTATAAATCATTCAAAATAAACACTAATGTTTATAAAACATTCAGATTGAACCCTGACCATTAACATTGAAGAGGAGATGCTTCATTTTGTTGTTAAACACAACGCTCCTCCCTCAGCTTTGAAGAACAAAAGGAAATATCTCGTATTGAAACACTGCGTTTTGTTGACTTAACTCTCCTACACGATGCAACATTTCGAAGGATCTTGAAGCTGTGTTTCGACCAAAAGTAAATGCTTCTTCCCTCCTCCAGTTCCTAATATGCCATCTTCTTCATTTTCACACAATCCTTCATCTGTTCGTAATTATTTCTTATTGTTGTAATTGTGTTCTTCATCAGACGATTGCAACGTAATTATTTATTATTATTGTCGTACACACTAAGCAACTCAACTCACACACTCATAGGGTGTCGATATCTAGAGCTTAACATTTCATCGTGGTAGGTCCATTGTTGCTTGCCTTTTATGTTTTTTGTGGTCCCCTAAATCTGCTTGTTTGCATGCTTGTTTGTTTATAATTGTATGCTATGATCCCCTATGCTTGTTGTGGTGTTGGATGTAATTCGTGGTCCCCTATGATTGTTGTTCAAGTTGGTCTACCAGTTTAGGTCTTAGTAAATGCTAATAATGGTGTCACTAAAACTGGGGAACCAAAGACGAATGTGTAAATAATAGTTTACTTTCATCAAGACACTACCAATTTCAACTGTGAAATGATACATATAGAGAAGGAATCTTTATTAACATTAATTAGTTTTAGAAGAAAATAAAGAGGTAGTATTGGAGTTTCAATGTAACAAAATAGTGTAATCTTAGTGTGTAGTGCAATATAGACCAAATAGTTCTCTCATTTATATTCGTTTTCAATTCAAAATTATTTAATAGGCATGGCAAAAACTTAATTTGAATACTATGATTGAAGAAAGCAATATAGGCTTGCTTTAGAATTATTTGATTAGTTTTCCTTATATATTCATCATTTTTTTTATATAGTAAATGTCAAGTATCAATGTAGTATGCATGTTACATATGGTCACTTATGAAGTTGCTACCAGTCCTTTGAACCCATTAGAAATAATACATGATTTGTTAGTAAATAATAACAAAAGGTGATTGATTAAAATGAATGATTCTCTTTGGCGAAGTTAGAGCAATATGAAGAAAATTTGTTTCTTATTTTGTAAGATTTCTCGAGTGAGGTAATGGATATTACTAAATTAACTTTCATGTTAGAGGATAAACCTTCTATCATTATTATTGAACTTATCATCTTATAGATATGAGATTCTATAACGGGTTCAAATTATGTCAATTTGCATGCTTAAAAAACGTCCCATTTCCATGTTTTATTATAAATTTTGTGGAATTCCCCACACTTTTACTTAAGTTCATGATCTACTACACATTCTCCTTTTGTTTTAGTATGATATATTCATTTAACTCATATTGATTTTATGTCACTAAGTAGCATCCATAACTATTAGCAAGAGGGCTTTATTCAAAGATTATATGATGAAAATTTTAATCTTTTTACTTATGTGGGTTGTTAAATCATATATTAATTGAATTGGAATCCTTATAAAAAAATAAAGTGACTTAAGTAACATCTTCACTAATACAGTGGTCTCCTCCTATAGTTTAATTTGATTATTAAAGTGGGAGGGTATCCAGTCCTATCAAATTAGTAACTAAATTAGATTGATTATGCCTAGACTATGCTTATTCATACATTATCAACTTAGGATTAATTTCCTAATAAGTCCTTTCCCTTAAGAAATTAGAGTGCATCTATTCCTCTGAAAGAGACCTTCTTTTAGTGAAGAGTTTTAAATTTATTTAAATAATAAAACTTTGTTCAACATCTTTATTGAAAAAAATACTTAGGCTACCTGTAATTTCGGATTGACAAAGATCACTTCACTTAATTTATCCTTCTAAGAATCATATTTGTTGTCAGTCAATAAGAAGTTCTTCCTACTTCTTTTAATAATTTTTTACTAAATTTAAATGGAGCAATAAATGAACATTCTAGGAAACATGAAGTCCATTAAAGACAAAATTAATGAATTAAAGCCTCCTTACAAATAAGTAAGAATTTTAGATCCAATAATTGCTTTTTTTATCCTCTAATTGTATAATTATGCATATAATATCCAATATATTGTTGATAATATCATTTAAATGTCTGTGATACACTTGCCATTATAAATTTGTTGTGAATAGGTGTATGCTGGTCGAATATGGAAGCATAGGGTTGTTTTATGGTGGAAACTTTTTGTAGAGCCAGAGTTGAAATATTTTAATGGGGAATCAAGTATTTTTGATAAAGTAGACATCGATTTTGTTAGCTATAGGAAAATATGTGCGATGGGGAAGGAGTTACGATGCCTTCAAAGTGATAAGGCTTATTATAGAGAACCCGATTTTGAGTTTAGTGAGTCTTTGAAGTTGATTGAATCAAATAAAAGTTGTTTAAGACTTATCAATCTGATGAAAATTCACAAAAGGATTGATGTATATGTAACTAATATGTTAGACACTCCATCATTTGTACTTGACATATTGCCTATATTTGGAGGAGAGGATGGAGATGGGGAGGGTAAAGAGAAAAGTTATAGAGCTACAGAAGGTGTTAGTATTGAAGGTGTTGGTTTAGGAGTTGATGAAGGAATTGATGAAGAGGTGGATGATAACGATGATGCGCATGATGAGGGTTTTATACAAGTTCAGATTCCCGATGACCATGAACCAGTTGAAATTGAGTCAACAGATTTTGGTAGTTCGATTGGTAGTAATCAATATCCTAGCAGAGAAGAGCCTACTGAGGTGTTGCAAAGACCAAGTAGCAGTATTAGGCATAATCCATCAAATGCTGAACCAAATTGGAGAATGGGGATGGAGTTTGACTTTGCAAAAGAATTTAGAGAGTTTGTTATGAATTACACAGTGGGAACATGCCACAACGTGAAGCTTAAAAAAAGTGAAAGATATAGGATGAAAGTGAGATGTATTGAGGGATGCCATGGGAGTTGTATGTCGGTTATGACAAGAATGAAGGCTAAACTGGTGACATATAATGATGAGCATAGGTGTTTTACGACCAATAAACCAAAATTGTTTTATGCTAATTCCTAACGAGACATTTTAGGTACAAAATATTTGAGAAGCCTAGTATGTTGTCGATGAAGATGGTTTAAGAATGTCAAGAAAAGCTCAATATATCTGTCAACTCAAGATATGTAAAGTTGTTAAGAGGAGATTGAGCAAAAGAAAGGATGAGTGATTATGTGAATGAATACGCAAAACTACAAGGATATGCTCATGAGTTGAGGCATAGTAATCCTGGATCAACAATTGCTCTCATCTTGTCTTGAGAACATGGAATTCAGCAAATCCATTAACTTGTCCATTTTTAATTCCAAAAAACTAAACTTATTTTGTTAAAATCCTGGTAGGCCTTATGCTCTCATTTAGTTTAAATGTACTGTTAGACTAAAGAGAAATTTAAGTGGTTTTTCAATTAGGATTATAAGTATTAGCATAAAGGTTGTTACCACCCTAACCAAGTTATGCTCGCATGTAATTAAGCTGCTTCATGTTGTTGCTCTCCACTTGGAAGCAATTAGCTATAACATGGCCTTCTGTGCAGTTTATATCTATTTTGTATTGCGTTAAGTGGGTTAGAAGAAGTGGTTTTCAGGCTATTTTATTGCTTGTCCAAGTTTGTTACTTTAGCCTATAATGTTATCAGTGAATTAACAATAAGTACTTTGCTCCTCTCTGATGTCTATAGGAAACTATTGATTGCCATCTCCTCCAACAACTTATATACAACATCAAATATCTTCCTCATTAATGAACATCTAGCTGCTTCATCAATGGTACCTCTAGTGGGTGAATTTACTCCATCATAAAATGTTTGTAAAAGGAACTCCTTTGATAAGTTATAATATGGACAACTCCTTTGCAACTTCTTAAGTCTCTCCTACACTTCATATAGTGATTCCCCTTCACTTTTCTAGAAATTTGTTATCTCCTTTATGAGCCTTTTGGTCTTCATTAAAGGGAAGTATTTAGTTAAAAAAGCTTGTACCAGCTACTTCTTTATCATCACGTTTTCTAGGTTGAGATAAATTAGCCATACTTTGGCTTGATCTTTAAGCGTGAATGGGAATAACCTTATTTTGGTTGCATCCTCGAATAACTCATTATGGTCAAGCATCTCACATATCTCTAAGAAATTGGTCAACTGAGCATTAGGATCCTTATTGGTCAGTCCATAAAACTGGACATTAGTTTGCAACATGTTCAATAGAGATGGTTAAATCTCAAAAGCATTTATCGACACTAGTAATCTTGTAATCCCTTTTTGATTAGATTTGAACCTTAGCCTTATAAAGTCCATTTGTCATCCTCCTTGGTTCCCTTCTTCTTCTATTATTCTCTCAGTAACTTCTTGATGTTTTTCTTTTCAAATCTCCCCCTGTTGTTTGGTTGTGTCAAAAAATTATGTACCTAATAGTTTCCTTGAACTCTTAGTTTCTCTTATGTTCATGCACTTGAAATCACACAAGAAAAGTGTTAAGATCCTTAAACCAAAGTAAACCATACTACACTAGATGCTAACTTATCAATCCCTGATAATAACTCCAAAAAACTTGTTGAATTTTATTTAAGAAACTTCTTTACCTCAAATATATGAGTTGTATCTTATAATATATTATTCCCATAAGGATTGTATTAGTCACTTAACAATTCTTGTAACACTTTTTTTCAATAATATGACAACATAATGAGAAAAAACTAAACTAAATAAAATTGATAGTTGAATAATTGAACAAGCAGCAGTGAAATAGTTGGTTAATTAATGTAAGGAATTACTTCTATCAATATTCGTTTTCATTTCACCTTCTTGATTTAACACTACTCCACCCTAGATATCTAATGAACAATACTTGCCTTCAAGTATTCAATCAACTCAAATTATCCAGACACTACCACTTCTTATCACAATTCTTTCAACTGCACTTATCACTTCTTAAGTTAATGTATGCAATCTAGAATTAAACAAACAAACCCATGAAGGTCGATCTCCTAATTAATTAGGAATGTTAACTATTCAGAAATTCCCAATTAAAAAGTAATAACATCCACACCCTCGCAATGTTTCACTTATTCTCTCATGTGAAATTTGGATGATGGTGTTTCTCTCCAAAATCCAACGCAAACCTGTTCTTTCCATAGGACTGACACTGAGTTCAAATCTCTACCACTAGCTCGGGTTTAAAACTCACACTAGTCAGCTAGGTCTTTTAATGAGTTGTAATGGGACTAGTTGGTTACCAAGAAAATTAAGTTGAGAAGATCAAAGAAATGTACCAAGTAGACACATGCCAACAACTTCAATTTTAAGTAAACACAAATAAAAAGATTGAACCATTAAGCTCATTTGACCCATGTATACCATATCACAGATCCATCATTTGCTTACTTCAATTATAATAACAAAGTTGAACTAAGGATATTGAAACTACCTCCCATGCATTTATTCACATAATAATTCCCTCTTTGTTGTTTTCTTTTTCTTTTTTTTTGGCTTGCCTTTTTTTTCTCTTTTTTATCAACAAAGCACAATTAAGCGAACAATTTAGATATAACCTAAAGCAACTAAACATTGGTATATATGATATATAATTACATATTCTACTTCGTAATTCTTCTCAACTAGGTGCAAAAGTCTAGGCTTGAAAGAAGAAGTCATAGGTTAAAATGGGTATGTTAAAACAAAGAAAAGGTCTGGGCTCAAGGGGGTTGAACTAGGATATAATTTTTTTTTGGGTTGGATTTTGAAAGAAAATGGATAGCAAAGGGGTTGTACAAACAATGCCTTAGCTTCATTTTAGTGTACTAAATGTGGTTTTGAACAGAACTTATGTCAGTTTCTAGTAGGGGACAAATGTGTGCGCTCTCCAAAAGAAAAGTAGAGTGCGTGTAAAGTTGCACTCTCTATCCTATGTATCAAAAATCTCATATTATGTTTAGTGTGGATGTATGCCTATTACTTTCTAAAGGGTGCAAGCAACTGAAGCAGTCTGTTTAATTCCATTACACACACTAACTCAAGTCATGACAAGATAGGATCAAGAAAAGATCAATTAGGCTAAAGTATCTAACAATTCAAGTTTCCTGAACAAAGAAGGCAAGATTGTTTATAAAAACGTGTTTAAAAGAAGTTAAATTTAGTTTTCCAGAATGGGGATTTCCAAAACATGTTGCATTATGCATGTATGAAGTGAAAAAAAAAATAGAAAAATAGAAAAATCTAGCAAAACAATTGAATAACAAACATAACATGCAAACCAACAATTACGCAAATAAAACAAGCAAAGCTAAACAATTGAAACTTTCCCCTGCCCACACTTTAGAATAAACATTGTCCTCAATGTTAGCAAATGAAAGACAAAAACAATAAAAATTAAAGAGTGAGAGAAATCTTCTCTAAGTGACGCGCTAAGGTGATGGTGGAAATGGTGGGTTGCCATGACTGCTACACTTGAACCAATGGGTGATGTTGCGCTCAATCTTTATGACTTGAGATTGTAACTTGTTGAGTAAACTTTCCAAAGTGTCTTGTCAACGCTCCAGCCGTCCCATTTTTTCCACAAGTGCTATGGATGGAGCTCGACAGGGCTCAGCTGTCTCAACATCTGGTGGTGGGATCACAAACTCTCCATCTGCTAATGCACGAGTAACCTACATCTTACAAAGAGAACTCATGTCCAAGGCTAAGATCTGTGGTCCGAAGGTTAATAGATGATGATAATAAAGATTAAAATCGTACAATATGACAACAAGTAGTGTGATCATAGAGCCCAAAATCAGTGTGTGTGTGCGATGTGCCAAGATGTATAAAATATGTGTTATATAAAAATAACCTATATTAACTTTCATGTTATTCTGAGCACACCATAAAACAAAGAGCTTAGCTTTAGAAATCACATGCATATTATTGGATTTTCTTGAAAAATTGAACAATATAAAGGAGTGGAAAATCCTATGCACGGGATCAATCAAAGAATTAACCTTAGACGAGCTAGGATTATACTTTTGTGGATCGGCAGACAACACCGAATAAGTCTCTTTCTCATTATACCAGTCAGGATAATCGCAAAAAGAATTGATATAGGAATAATGAGAAAGCATAGAATTGGGTACAAAGCCTAAAACTACATTCCATTCATTTACAAACATAGAAAAATGATGCTTTAAAATCCTGAATTAAATAGTAGCAGGGGTAGTGATATCACCATCGACAGGCATTTCAAATTTAAAGGAAGTATAAATATCCCAAACCAGTTCTTTAAAAATTGGTAGCCGAAAATCCATAAACACACCCAATCCTAAATTATCTACCAAAGACCTAAACTGAGATTGTAAATTAAAGTAAGTTAAGCAAGATTCGTCCACATACCGACCCGGGCAAATCGTTATGCCCTTAATTTGGTTGAGCAAATGGATATCCACATCATCCTTGTAGCTAAGATTTTCGTCTTATCCGTGGGCTGTGAGATTGTTCCGCTGAATTCGTGGACCACGTTTGGACTAGGAATAATGTCGACGCTCCTTGGTGACAGTCTCTTCATCATTCTCAGCCTCTTCCACTACTGCACCAGGTTGTGTGTCCTCGTCATTGGCATTAGGGTGCTCTTCTGCTTTAATAGCATTCTCCTCTTCTTCAATTTCATTGTCGTCACTGAAAGGTGGAGGAGGTGTTGCCGAAACTCGGTGTTTGCGAGTTGAGCATCGAGCTGGTGTGGATTCTGTGGGTTGCTTGTTACCACCAGTTTGGGAGGTAGTTATAGGTGGAGGTCGATCACAAACTCTTGGAATGGAATGGGTGTTGTGGCTGGTACGATGTCGGATTTGGAGTTGGAAGGCATGGAGGAGACGACGTCAGATGGCATGGGTGTGGAATGGGAGATGCGTCGGGCGGTGTTAGGCGATGTTATGGAGAAGACGGCAGTTTTGGATCTGGTGGTGGGCGTGGAGGGAGACAACATCGAAGGAGACAGCTGGTGGTGATTTGGGTATTGGAAATCTAGATTTTAGGTATTAGGGATTTGGAAGTTGTTAGAATTTGGGGTTGTTAATGTGGACAGACGAAAATGCCCTCCTTACACTTGGTTGATGGCGTCAGATGGTGTTGTAGAGAGGTTAATGGATTTTAGGGGTAAAAAGGGTGAAAGATTGTTTTAAAAATATGGGTGTGGATCTTGATAGACGGAAATACCCTCATGGTTTCCCTCTCTACACTTAGTTTAAAACAATGACCAAAAATGACAACCATGCCACCATGCCACCTTGCTTGGACTGCCGCTAGTTGACTCATCTTTAAAATTTTCTGTATGTGTCTGTAGACTATTTAATCGACTAGCTTCCTCTCTTTTTTTTTCATGACAATGATCAAACTATACTGTCCTGCAAAACAATAAAAATCTCGTGACCAAATGATATCCAATAACAACAAAATGTTGGAATGAATTTCAAAAAGAAAATGTCGAAAAACAAGAAACTGAACAGGATTATGGATAACTAAAAATTAAATTGCAAAGAACAAGTTGAAAGCAAACCTTGGGTTGCCTCTCAAGAAGCGAGTTTGTTTAGTGTCATTAGCCCGACACTGGCCCCATTTAGTTATAAGCAGGTTCATTCAAAGAATTAACTTCGACGGAATGGGGTTGAAATCCTTCGTAAAATGGCTTCAAATGATGGCTATTCACCTTGAAAATCTTTTTCGTTTCCATATTTTGAATATCCACAGCACCATAAGGATAAATCTTTGTGATTACAAAAGGTCCAATCCACTTGGATCACAAAGTCAAATTAAATAAAAATACCTTATGTCCAACTTTAAACATCTTCTCAATAAGCTGCTTGTCGTGAAAGGCTTTAGTTTTGGCCTTGTATGTAACAACATTGTCGAAAGCATGGTTTCGTAGTTCTTCCAATTCCTGAATCTGTAACTTTCTTTATTGCCTACCAGCATCAAAATTCATGTTGCACTGCTTCACGGCCCAAAACGCTCAATGCTCAACTTCCACTGGCAGATGACAGGCCTTGCCATAAACAAGTCTGTAAGGAGACATATTTAATGGCATTTTGTAGGCAATGCGGTAAGCCTAAAGAGCATCGTCCAAGCGCCAGCTCCAGTCTTTCCTGCTAAAATTTACAGTTTTCTCTAAAATACTCTTTACCTCTCGATTGGACAATTCCGCCAACCCATTGGTTTGAGGATGGTATGCTATGGAGGTCCTATACACAACTCCATATTTCTTCAGCAATGCAGTAAACACTCTTTTGCAGAAATGAGTCCCGCGATCACTAATGATTGCTTTCGGGGTGCTGAACCTGACAAAGATATTAACCTTCATAAAATCGAAAACAACCTTAGAATCATTAGTTCTAGTAGCTTTTGCTTCTAACAATTTTGAAACATAATCGACAGCTAACAAAATGTATTGAAAACTAAATGATTATAGAAAAGGGTCCATGAAATCAATCCCCCACATATCAAATATTTCACAAACAATAACCGAGGAATGAGGCATTTTATTTCTTCGGTCTATGTTGCCAGTCATTTAGCACCTGTCATATGCTTTACAAAATGAATAAGAATCTCTAAAAATGTCAGGCCAGTATAAACCAAATTCAAGCACTTTCCTAACTATCTTATTAGGGCCGAAATGGCCACCACAAGTAGATGCATGACAAAATTGCAATATGGAAGAAATTTTAGATTTAGGTACGCACCTTCGCACATTCTGGTCAGAACACATTTTCCATAAATATGGATCATCCCAAATGTAACACCTGACATCATTCTTTAATTTATGGCACTAGGCAGCTGTGATACCATCTGGGTATCCATTATGGGTGATAAAATTGACCAAATTCGCGTACTATAGGTTTTGAAATTAGCCATGTTGAAGTCATCACGAATAACTGTTCATCAGGAAACTCCTTAGTAATAACTAAATCATCTCTAGAGGTGTGGTTCAGCCTACTTAGGTGATATGTGACTAGGTTTTCTGCTCCTTTTTTATCTTTGACCTCAATGTTAAATTCTTGCAGCAAAAAAACCCATCACATAAGTCTTGACTTCGCATCCTTTTTGCTCTTCAAGTACCGTAGAGCGGCATGATTTGAATATACTATCACCTTCGTACCAAGCAAGTATGATCGAAATTTCTCTAATGCGAAGATCACATCAAACATCTCCTTCTCAGTGGTTGAATAGTTTTGGTGAGCACTATCCAACATCTTTGATGCATAATAGATCACATGAGGGTCACGGCCTACCCTCTACCTAATAACTACTCCTACAGCATAGTTACTGGCTTCACACATGAGCTCGAAAGGGAGGTTCCAATCCGGTAGTTTGATGATAGGTGCAGTAACCAGCTTTTTCTTCAAAATATCAAACGCCTTTTTACAATCTTCATTGAATTCAAACGACACATCTTCTGTAGAAGGTTGCTTATTGGATGAGCTATCTTCAAAAAATCTTTCATGAACTGCTTGTAAAAACCTGCATGACCAAGAAAAGAGCATACTTCCCACACATTTGCAGGGTAAGGAAGCGAGCTAATAACATTAATTTTTGATCTATCCACTTCAATGCCCCTAGGTGAAACTATATGTCCTAATATGATGGCTTGATCAACCATAAAATGACACTTTTCATAATTAAGCACAAGATTTTTTTCAATGCATCTTTTTAACACTTTCCTCAAATTTTCTAAACAGGATGTAAAGGAATCTCCTTACACAGTAAAGTCATCCATGAAAACTTCAATAATTTCCTCCACATAGTCAAAAAAGATACTTACCATACATCTCTGAAATGTCATCGGAGCATTGCGAAGACCAAATGGAAAATGTTTGTAAGTGAAAGTGCCAAACGGACAAGTGAATGTTGTCTTTTCCCGATCTTCAGGTGCTATATGAATCTGGTGAAAGCCTAAATAACTGTCTAAAAAACAATAATGAGAACGACCTGCAAGTCTCTTAAACATCTGATCAATAAAAGGTAAGGAAAAATGATCTTTACAGCTAGCATCATTTAATTTTCTATAATCAATACATACACGCCACCCATTTTGAACTCTAGTGGGTATTAATTCACCTTTTTCATTTTCAACAACAGTAATGCCAGTTTTTTTAGGAATTATCTCTGTTGGACTTACCCACTTGCTATCTGAAATAGCATAGATCACGTCTGCAGCTAATAATTTCAATATATCTTTTTTTACAACCTCCATCATTAGTGGATTCAATCGACGCTGAGGTTGCTTGCTGGGTTTGCAATCATCCTCCAAAAATCGACCATCCAATAGCTTCTTTATTCTCCTTGAGTACATGGATAAGCCTCTCCTCCTCTAAATTGCTCAACTGATTGGAAACAATCACAGGTAATGTTTCGGTCTCCCCCAAAAAGACATACTTGAGGTGCACAGGTAATGTTTTGAGATTCAATGTTGGTAGCTGAAGAATGGAGGGGAGTAATTTGTTGCCGTCAATCTTTAGTGGCTGCCGTAACATGCCGGACACAACCTGTAATTCCTGCAAATCATGAACAGCGTAGACCATACCTTTCGAAATTACCCATTCAGTATCGATTTCTGATAGCTTCGCAAGAGTAATGTTATCAGTTATCACAGTCTGCAAAAAATCATCAACACACAACTTGAGAACTTTTTCGGTCAAGAGGTTAATACAATCAATAGAAAAAGTTGTACAATAATTAACAGGATGCTTAATGGTATTATTAATATTGAATGTAACTTTGGCACTATCAAACTCTATAATTAAAGTCCCCCCGTGAACATTAAATTTTGTCCTAGAAGTGCTCAAAAATGGGTGTCCTAACAACGTCATCCTAGACGCAGGTGATCCCTCATCCTCCATTCTTATCATATAAACATCTGCAAGAAATATTAGATCATCTACCTGCACTAAAACATCCTCTAACAATCCTTCGGGGTATCTAATGGTGCGATTAGCTAATGTTAAAATCGCACCATCTTGCTTGAATGGACCAGCATTCAATGTAGTATAAATAGATAATGACATAAGATTTATAGAAGCCTCTAAATCTAGCATAGCCCATTCTATACCAACATTGCCAATTTTACAAGGAATGGTAAACATACCTGGATCCTTTTCCTTTATTGGTAACTTGCCCTACAACACTGCTGAGACGTTCTCGCTCATCACCACACGTTGATTGCCTCTTATCTTGGTCATGCTAGTAACCAAGTCCTTCAGAAATTTGCAGTACCTTGGTGTTTGTCTAAGCAATGTGAGAAGGGAGATGTTGATCTTCACTTTCTCAAAAATCTTTAAGGTCTCCTCATCATTGTGCAATTTCTTCTTCTTGGCCAACCTGTGTAGGAACAGTGGCCTTTCTGGATTAGCTGTCATGATTTCCTCAATTTCAGCTTCTTTTTTTGTCTCTACAATTTCAACATGGTTATGCTGAAGTTTCTGTGATCCTCCAGCACTTTCAATTTCTTTTCCACTACGCAAGGTAATGGCCCTGATATTCTGCCTAGGATTGACGGTAGGCTAGGAAGGCAATTTCCCTCAATTCTGTGCAGTGGCCAATTGACTAATTTGGTACCTCAACTTTTGAAAAATTTTATTAGTCTGAGCCTGGAATTGTGTTGAATCATTCTGAAACTGAACCAAACTCTGCAGTTATGTATTGGTTGTCAATTGAGCCGTAGTCAACTGTGACATAAGATCCTCCAAAGTAGAAATTCGTTCACCATAGTTAGGCCTAGGATGCTATTGCTGCTGCTGCTGAGGCTGACGCTGCTGATTACTCTGACCTTGTTGCCCATTCCCATATCTCAGATTGAGATGATCCCTCCATCTTGGGTTGCAAGTATTCAAATAGGGATCATATTTTCTCTGAGACTGATATTTATCATTGATTGCATTGACGTCAGCTTCGACAGTATCATCTTGCAATAGCAAATAGTGACTTGTTGTTGGACCCCAAACCTCTTCATACTAGTAATGCATGTTTTTAGTTTATGTTGGGGATTATTTTGACTAATTTGATTTTGATTAGGTATAATTACAATGTTTTTGGGGGTAGAATATCTTTTTTAAGATTGATGTTATAAAAAGGAGAGATTAAGATTAAATTAGAAAGCTTGTGGAGTTAATTAGAATTGAAAGAACATGTTCTTGTAGGGGTATTTTAGGAAGATCACTAAAGAGGTTAGAACTTAAG
>JANQBM010000001.1:24818730-24831079 GCA_025594535.1 Erythroxylum domingense | reverse complement strand
GCATAAAAACATAATTCTTACCAATTACACTCTTAATTCTCCAATCTTGCAATCTTCACAATTTTCTCTCACTTTCCACCCTATCATACACACGGCATCCTCATCATCTTGGTGAAGGGGTGAGAGTTTAAGTTGTATGGTGAATCAAAGAAGAGAAGATAAGGTGGAGAAGAGTGGAATAAGTGAGCAAAATGATCAAAACTCAAGAAGAGCAAAGGAGAGGTAACCTTCGGATGAGACAATTCTCATTCAAACACACTTTACACTTTAGTAAAAGAAGATGCAAGAAGAATGAATGGAAGCACCGTGAAAGACTAAGTCAATAGGATGATTATATTAATGACTAAACTAAGATTAGTGACACATGTCACACTCTCATTAGTTTGCCAAATTTCTTCCCAATTCAATTTCCAGTTTCTCTCCAATTTTCCAATGGCTCAATCCAAAAATTCCTAATTTCATGTGTCTAAGTTTCCAGTACCATTGGTCAGTCAATTTCACTACCGGTAGACTCCTATGCTGTCACTTAACAATTTTCCGGGTCCGGAAACAATTCTGAAAAATTTCCGAAAAATTCCTATAATTCTCTAAAAATGAGAAAACCCATATGAACCTCTCCAACACAAATTATCATTCACACAAAACATATTTTGCATAAAACACAGTTATTCACACTTAAACCGGGAAATGTCATGAATGCATGTACAAACATTTACATGTGCAAAAATTCACTATTTGCTATTCAAGTGCATAAATGAATGCATGAACATAGTAAAACACTTTAAGCACTCCTAACCATTCTAAATTACCAATATACCCTTCCCATAAGTGAGGGGATGTTACACAAGGGGGTTGAACTAGGATATAAATTTTTTTTTGGGTTGGATTTTGAAAGAAAATGGATAGCAAGGGGTTGCACAAACAATGCCTTAGCTTCATTCCAGTGTACTAAATGTGATTTTGAGCAGAACTTATGTCAGTTTCTAGCAGGGGACAAATGTGTGCGCTCTCTGAAAGAAAAATATAGTGCGTGTAAAGTTGCACTCTCTATCCTATGTCTCAAAAATCTCACAGTGTGTTTAGTGTGGATGTATGCCTATTACTTTCTAAAGGGTGCAAGCAACTGAAGCAATTTGTTTAATTCCAGTACACACACTAACTCGAGTCATGACAAGACAGGATCCAGAAAAGATCAATTAGGCTAAAGTATCTAACAATTCAAGTTTCTTGAACAAAGAAGGCAAGATTGTTTATAAAAACATGTTTAAAAGCAATTAAATTCAGTTTTCCAGAATGGGGATTTCCAAAACATTTTGCATGATGCATGTAAGAAATGAAAAACAAAAATTGTAAAATAGCAAAATCTAGCAAAAAACTTAAACGACAAACATAACACGCAAACCAACAATTATGCAAATAAAACAAATAAAGCTAAACAAGTGAAACTTTCCCCTCCCCACGCTTTAGACTAAACATTGTCCTCAATGTTAGCAAATGAAAGACAAGAATAGTAAAAAGTAAAGAGTGACAGAAAGCTTCTTTAAGTGATGCACTAAGGTGATGGTGGAAATGGTGGGTCACTATGACCATTACACTTGAAGCAATACGCGATGTTGCGCTCAATCTTTGTGACTTGAGATTGTAACTTGTTAAGCAAACTTTCCAAAATGGCTTGTCGATGCTCCAATCATCCCATTTGTTCCACAAGTACTATAGATGAAGTTTAAGAGGGCCCAACTGCCTCAACATCTGGTGGTGGGATCACAAACTCTCTATTGGCTAATGCACGAGTAACCTGCATCTTACAAAGAGCACTCATATCCAAGGCTAGGACCTATGGTCCCGAGGTTAATAGATGATGACAATCAAGATTAAAATCACACAATTTGATGGCTAGTAGTGTGATCGTAGAGCCCAAAATCAGTGGGTGTGTGCGATGTGCCAAGATGTATAAAATATGTGTGATATAAAAATAACCCATATTAACTTTCATGTTATTCTGAGCACACTATAAAAAAAAGAGCTCTGCTTTAGAAATCAAATTAATATTATTGGCTTTTCTTGAAAAATTAAACATTAGAAAGCGGTGAAAAATCCTATACACAAGATCAATCAAAGAATTAGCCTTAGACGAGCTAGGATTATACATTTGTGGATCGGCGGACAGCACTGAATAAGTCTCTTTCTCATTATACTAGTCAGGATAATCATAAAAAGAATTAATATAGGAATAATGAGAAAGCAGAGAATCGGGTACAAAGCCTAAAACTACATTCCATTCATTTACAAACATAGAAAAATAACGCTTTAAAATCTTGAATCAAATAGTAGTAGGTGTAGTGATATCACCATCAACTGGCATTTCAAATTTAAAGGAAGTATAAAAATCCCAAACCAGTTGTTTAAAAATTGACAGTCGCAAATCCACAAATACACCCAATCCTAAATTATCTACTAAAGACCTAAATTGAGATTGTAAATTAAAGTAAGTTAAGCAAGATTCGTCCACATTCTGACCCGGGCAAATCGTTCTGCCCTTAAGTTGGTTAAGCAATCGGATATCCTTGGCATCCTCGTAGCCAAGATTTTTGTCTTGGCCGTGGGTAGTGAGATTGTTCCTCTAAATGCGTGGACCACATTTGGACTGAGAACGGCGTTGACTCTCCTTAGGTATAGTCTCTTCGTCATTCTCTGCCTCCTCTTCTACCGCATTAGGTTGGGCTTCCTCCTCATTGGCATTAGGGTCCTCTTTCGTGTCAATGGCAGCCTCCTTTTCTTCAATTTTATGGTCGTCACTGGGAGGTGGTGGAGATGTTGTTGGAGCTCGGCGTTTGTGAGTAGAGCGTCGAGGTGGTGCAGAATCTGCGAGTCGCTTGTCGCTAACGATTTGCTAGGTGGCTATAGGTGGAGGTGGACCACGAAATCTTGGCATGGAATGGGTGTTGTGGCTTGGAGCGTATGAAGACTGATAGGGTTGTTGGTGGCAGTGTGGATGGGTTTGTACGGCGCTATGGTGACTAATGGTGTTGGGTGTTGGGCATAGATGGGAGGGTGGCGTGCGGCGTTGAATCTGGTGGGTATTGTGGGTTGGGGGTGCGGCATTAATGGGTGAGGGGTGGCGCGTGCTAGTAGAAGAGGAGTTAATGGATTTTAGGTTTAAAAGGATGAAAGACTAAAATGCCCTAATGGTTTCCCTCCCCACACTCAGTTTAAAACAATGGACAAAAATTACAACCATGCCACCCTGTCACCTTGCTTGGACTGCTTCTAGTTGACCCATCTTTTTAATGTTCTATGTATTTATGCAGACCATTGAATCAGCCAGTTTTTTGTTAATCCATACTGCCCAGTAAAATAATAAAAACCTCTAGACTAAATGATATCCAGCATAATGTTTGAACAAAATGCAAGAAGAAAATATCGAAAAACAAGAAACCTGACAAAATTATGAATAAATAAAAATGAAAAGGCGAAAAATAAAATAAAATCAAACTTTGGGTTGCCTCCCAAGAACCGCGTTTGTTTAACGTCATTAGCTCGACATGGGTCCCATTCAATTATAGGGAGGTTCACTCAAAGAGTTAACTTCAACAGAATATGGTTGAAATCCTTCATAAAATGGCTTCAAACGATGGCCATTCACCTTGAAAAATTTTCCTGTTTCCATGCTTTGAATATCCACAGCACCATAAGGATAAATCTTTGTGACTACAAAAGGTTTAATCCACTTGGATTGAAATTTCCTTGCAAAAAGTTTCAAAGTCGAATTAAAAAAAAGTACCTTCTGTCCAACTTTGAGCTTCTTCTCGGTAAGTTGCTTATCATGAAATGCTTTAGTTTTAGCCTTGTATGTAATAACGTTGTCGAAAGCATAGTTCCATAGTTCTTCCAATTCTTGAATCTGCAACTTCCTTTGTTGCCCAGCAGCATCAAAATTCATGTTGCATTGCTTCACGACCAGAACGCTTGATGCTCAACTTCTACTAGCAGATGACAGGCCTTGCCATAAACAAGTCTGTAAGGAGACATATTTAATGGAATTTTGTAGGCAGTGTTGTAAGCCCAAAAAGGATCATCCAAGTGCCAGTTCCAGTCTTTCCTGCTGAAATTCACAGTTTTCTCCAAAATACTATTTACCCCTCGATTGGACAATTCCGCGCAATCTATTAGTTTGAGGATGGTAGGCCGTGGAGGTCCTGTGCACAACTCCATATTTCTTTAGCAATGCAGCAAACACTTTGTTTCAGAAATGAGTCCCGCGATCACTAATGATTGCTTTCGGAGTGCTATTAGCCTTCACAAAATCGACAACAACCTTAGAGTTATTAGTTCGAGTAGCTTTTTCTTCTACCAATTTCGAAACATAATTGACAGCTAACAAAACGTACTAAAAGCCAAATGATGATAGAAAAGGGCCTATGAAATCAATTCCCCACACTTCAAATATTTCACAAACAATAATGAGGGTCTGAGGCATTTCATTTCTTCGGCCTATGTTGCCAGTCATTTGGCACCTGTCATATGCTTGGCAAAATGCATAAGAATCTCTAAAAACGTCAGGCCAGTAGAAACCAGATTCAATCACTTTCCTAGCTGTCCTATTAGGGCCGAAATGGCCACCAAAAGCAGATGCATGACAAAATTACAATATGGAAGAAATCTCAGATTCAGGTACGCACCTTCGCACAATCTGGTCAAAACACATTTTCCATAAATATGGATCATCCCAAATGTAATAACTGGCATCATTCTTCAATTTATGGTGCTGGGTAAATGTGTTACCATCTGGGTATCCATTCTGGGTGATAAATTTGATTAAATCCACGTACCATGGGTTTCGACATGGCCATGTTGAATTCATCGTGAATAACTGTTCATCAGGAAACTCCTTAGTAACGACCAAATCATCTCCAAAGGTGTTATTCAGCTACTCAGGTGATCTACGACTAAGTTTTCTGCTCCTTTTTTTTATATCTCTGACCTCTATGTCAAATTCTTGT
The DNA here is from genome assembly GCA_025594535.1 of Erythroxylum domingense. NCBI lineage: Eukaryota > Viridiplantae > Streptophyta > Magnoliopsida > Malpighiales > Erythroxylaceae > Erythroxylum > Erythroxylum domingense. The sequence goes on along the minus strand of JANQBM010000001.1, from coordinate 24,826,079 downwards.
AGTAGAAGAACCCACCGGATAAGTCTTAGCTTGGCATCCTTTTTGCTCATCAAGTACCAAAGAGCAGCATGATCTAAATGCACTATCACCTTCATACTAAGCAAGTATGATCAGAATTTCTCTAGTGCAAAGACCACAGCAAACATCTCTTTCTCAGTGGTTGAATAGTTTTGTTAAGCACTATCCAACTTCTTTGATGCATAATAGATCATATGAAGGTCACGGCCTATCCTCTGCCCAAGAACTGCTCCTACAGCATAGTTACTGGCATCGCACATGAGCTCAAAATTGAGGCTCCAATCTGGTGGTTTGATGATAGGTGCAGTAACTAGCTTTTCCTTCAAAATATCAAATTCCTTTTTACAATCTTCTTGAATTCAAACGGCACATCATTCTACAGAAGGTTGCTTATTGGATGAGTTATCTTCAAAAAATCTTTGATAAACCGCCTATAAAAACCTGCATGAGCAACAAAAGAGCGTACTTCCCGCACATTTGGAAGGTAAGGCAGTGACCTAATCACATCAATTTTTGATCTATCCACTTCAATGCCCCTAGCTGAAACTATATATCCTGACATGATGCCTTGATCAACCATAAAATGACATTTTTCATAATTAGGCACAAGATTTTTTTCAATGCATCTTTTTAACACTTTCCTCAAATTTTCTAAACAAGATATAAAAGAATCTCCGTACACAGTAAAATCATCCATGAAAACTTCAATAATTTCCTCTACATAGTCCAAAAAGATACTTATCATACATCTCTGAAATGTCACCGGAGCGTTGCAAAGACCAAATGGCAAGCATTTGTAAGCGAAAGTGCCAAACCGACAAGTGAATATTGTCTTTTCCTGATCTTCAGGCGCTAGACAAATCTAGTGAAAACCTAAATAACGTCTAAACAGCAATAATGAGAACGACCTGCAAGTCCCTCAAGCATCTGATCAATAAACGATAAGGGAAAATGATCTTTACAGGTAGCAACATTTAATTTTCTATAATCAATACATTCACGCCACATTTTGAACTCTAGTGGGTATTAATTCACCTCTTTCATTTTCAACAACAGTAATGCCATTTTTTTAGGAACTACCTATGTTGGACTTACCCACTTGCTATCTGAAATAGCATAGATCACGTCTACAGCCAATAATTTTAGTATCTCTTTTTTTACAACCTCCATCATTGGCAGATTCAATCGACATTGGGGTTGCCTGCTGGGTTTGCAATCATCCTCCAACAGGATTCAATGCATGCAGATGGTAGGGATGATTCCTTTGATGTCTGCAATCGACCATCCAATAGCTTCTTTATTCTCCCCTGAGGATATGGATAAGCCTCTCCTCCTCTAAACCACTTAACTGATTGGAGACGATCACAGGTAATGTTTTGGCCTCCCCTAAGAAGACATACTTGAGGTGCGCAAGTAATGCTTTGAGCTCCAATGTTGGCAGCTGAAGAATGGAGGGGAATAATTTGTTGTCGCCAATCTTCAGTGGCTACTGTAACATGCCGGATGCAGCCTGTAATGCATGAATTACCCATTCAGTCTCGATTTCTGACAACTCTGCAGGAGTAATGTTGTCAGTTATCGCAGCCTACAAAAATCATCAACACACAACTCGAGAACTTTCTCTGTCAAGGGGTTAATACAATCAACAGCAAAAGCTGTACAATAATCAACAGGATGCTTAATGGTATTATTAATATTGAATGTAACTTTGGCACCATCAAACTCCATAGTTAAAGTCCCCCTATGAACATCAACTTTTGTCTTAGAAGTGCTAAAAAATGGGTGCCCTAACAACAGCATCCTAGACACAGGTGACCCCTCATCCTCCATTTTCATCACATAAAAATCTACAGGAAATAGTAGATCATCTACCTGCACTAAAACATCCTCCAACAATCCCTTAAGGTACCTAGTGGTGTGATAAGCTAGTGTTAAAATCACACCATCTCACTTCAACGGACCAACATTCAATGTAGTATCAATAGACAATGGCATAAGATTTATAGAAGCTCCTAAATCTAGCATAGCCCGTTTTATACCAACATTGCAAGTTTTACAAGGAATGGTAAACATACCTAGGTGTTTTTCCTTTATTGGTAACTTGCCTTGCAACACTGCTAAGACATTCTCGCTCATCACTACATGCTGATTGCCTCTCATCTTGGTCATGCTAGTAACCAAGTCCTTCAAACATTTGCAGTACCTTGGTGTTTGTCTAAGCAACGTGAGAAGGGGGATATTGATTTCCACTTTCTCAAAAAACGTTAAAGTCTCCTCATCATTCTGTAATTTCTTCTTCTTGGCCAGCCTGTGTGGAAGTGGTGGCCTTTCTGGAATAGCTTTCATGATTTCCTCGATTTCAACTTCTTTTTCTGGCTCGACAATTTCAACATGGTCATGTTGAAGTTTCTGCCATCCTCCAACACTTTCAATCCACTACGCAAGGTAATGGCACCGATATTCTGTCTAGGATTGACAGTAGGCTAGGAGGGCAATTTCCCTTGATTTTGTGCAGCGGCCAGTTGACTAATTTGCTCCCTCAGTTCTTGAAAATTTTTATTAGTCTGAGCCTGAAATTGTGTTGAGTCAGTCTGAAACTGAATTAAACTCTGCAATTGTGTATTGGTCGTCAATTGAGCCATAGTCAACTGTGACATAAGATCCTCCAAGGTAGATATTCTATCGCCATAGTTAGGCCTTGGATGCTGCTATTGCTGCTGAGGAGGCTGACACTGTTGACTAATCTGACCTTGTGGCCCACTCCCATATCTCAGATTGGGATGATCCCTCCATCCCAGGTTATAAGTATTTAAATAGGGATCATATTTTCTCTGAGACTGATAATTATCATTGATTGCATTAACATTAACTTCCATAGTATCATCTTACAGAGTTGGGCAGGCGTCAGTAAAATGACCCTGAAATCCACAAATATGGAAAATAGGGACTTGTGATCCCTTAGTTACAGCATTTGCATTGACACTATTAGCATTGGAAGAATTAATAACTTGTCTTTCCAGCAATTTAGCAATATTTTCAAGTCTACTTTTGAGTTTATAACTACTTACCTCATGAACACCTCGAGTGTGTGTCTTTAAACTATACCCGAACTATTGAAGATTTGTAGCCATTGCTGCAATTAAGTTTCTGGCCTCCTGAACTGTCTTGTTCACTATGGCTCCCCCACTAGTAGCATCAAGAATTTTTCTATCATTCAGTAACATCCCATCATAAAAGTATTGAGTAAGAAGTTGCTCTGTAATTCCATATTGAGGACAACTTACGTAAATCGTCCTGAATCTCTCATAATATTCATACATATTTTCTGTATCTCTTTGTCTAATGTCACAAATCTCTCTGCGCAAACTAGCAGCCCTGAAAGCTGGGAAGTATTTTTCTAAAAATAACCGCGCCATATCAGGCCATGTATCCACTGTCCCAGGAGGAAGATAATCAACCAATCTCTAACTGCGCCCTCTAGAGAAAAAAGGAAAGCACGCAGTTTCAACTAATCCTTTGTTATGCCTCTCGGTTTGAATCTAGAATAGACCATATGAAAATCCTTGAGATGTCTGTTTGGGTCATCAGAAGGTGACCCATAAAATTTCGACAAAGCTTGAATCAACCCAGCCTTCAACTCAAACCCATCATCTATAGCCTGATACTGAATACATAGAGGTTGATCCTCTACTGGTGGTGCAAGCATATCCCTTAGAGTTGTAGGAGCTCGATTTCTGGCTAGTTGCACAGGTGGAATAGGTTACTGATTTGCCATCTCTGCTTCTTTAAAATCTTCCAATAACTCGATCTCAAAGGCAGGCAAGACTTGTGCAAAAGTAGAAGCTTGTCTCCTACACAGTTTAGTAGCTTTCCTGAGTTATTTTGCGGTCTTCTCTATCTCCGGATCAAACAATAAATCACCTGCAGAAACACAATGCCACATGCAAACAACTAGAAACAATGATTAGCAACACAAGCAAACAAAAACTTAAATACTAGTCCTCGGCAACGACGCCAAAATTTGATGGCGTGTCAAACTAGCAAAAATAAATTCCTACTCTAGAACACTTAAACAAGCAAAGTGGTGAATAGGGTCGAACCACAGAGACCAGTGTAGAAATTGTTTATTTGTGCAGAAACAATAAAAATAAACAGAATTAATTTAGGAACATGAAATCACACAGAAGGTTATTCAAAAATAAAGATTGAAAATAATATAAAGAAAGGCCTAGCTAAGGTACTCCTTCGTTCGATACTGTAATCTGATCATAGACTTAAAAATATAAATTCAGTTCATTCTTATGGATAAAGTTATAGTAGACAGTGAATAACACATAACAACCAATCCATTTGTAATTATGTGATAACCCAGAGTAAATCTCCGCAGATTATTACCCTAACCAATTAGACTATTCCTGAGTAAAGCTCCATAGAATATAATCTATGGCAGTAGTAGGACCTTTGTCTTAGCCAACATAATTAGAAAAGCTGCAATCTATTTAGACTAAATTATTTAATCTCATTAATTTCTTAATTGAAATTAATTCACCACTTCGATAGATAGAAATCACGGATTCACTAATCTATTTGGCAATTTATCACTAAGTCAATCAATTAATAGGCCTCATTATTCAACAAAACGGCAATAATAAATCGATTAAAGCTCAAAGATCAAACAAACATAAGAGATGAATAAAAGCAATTAAACCAAAAGAGTCTCACGAATTACATTAATCGAACGTTAGATACCTTGTCTAGATGAAAAGTTAGCCACGCATAACAATGGTAAAAGACAACATTCTTAGGGGAGAGTTTTCTGTTTTTTCATACAAAGAGTTGTTGTCGTTGTCTCAATTCTAATTCTAAAGCTAATCGTCCTTTAATTTCCTAAAAGTGAGTCTATTAATAGTCTAGTTTTTTTTCTCTTTACAATAAACAAAATGGGACCCAATAAAACATAAAAATAAAGCTCCAATAGGTTACAAAATAACTTAACTTTGTCTAGTATAAGGGGCTGTGTCATTCGGGCCCAAATCTCAAGGTAATTAATCCGAGATTTGTGGGTAGCAATCTGCTAGCATCCCGGCACCTTCAACATGGTCATGTTGAAATTCTTTCCAGTTCCAGATTAGCCAAATTCACTCCAAATTGCATCACTTTGGTATTTCATCACCTAGAACATACAAAAACATGAATTACCATAGAACCACAAGCAAAACATCACATAAACATATCAGAAGAACATAAATCTCACACAAATAACATGTACAAAATGTAAGTTATCAGAAGTCAAGGGAGATATCTTCCCATATGGCTTGTGGGATAGGGAGAGGTTGAAGAAGGCCCGATGAAGCAGTGAGGTCTTGTTTGGAATGTTGGCAAATAACACAGTTTCTTATATAGTTCCAAGTCTCTTTATGCATACCCTTTTAGTTGAAGAAGTTACAAATTTTCTTAATAATGGAATCACAACCTGAGTGACCAGCAAAAGGAGAGTTATTTAGCCACTTGAAAATGGAGAGTTTTAAATTAGGGACATTTCCAATTACCAATTTCCCTTTGTGTCGGAGTTCCCTATTATGCTAAGAATAGTAAGGATGAGATTGAGGATTAGCTTCCAAATCCTGATTGAGAATCTGCGAAGAAGGGTCAGAAGCCCAAGCACTCTTGATCATGTCATACAAAGCTGCATTTATGTTGTTAAGGCAAATGGTCAGGATTTCTACATTTGTTACTCATGACAGTGCATCAACAGCGACATTTTCTTTGCCTTGCTTGTAATGTATTTCATAATCTAAACCCGTTAGTTTGGCCATCCACATGTGATGGAATGGGTTAGAGACTCGTTGCTTTAGAAGGTGTTTGAGGCTCTTTTGATCAATTCGGATAATGAAGTGTCGTTTTGTCAAGTAAGAGGACCACTTATGTACTGCATACACAACTGCCAATAATTCTCTCCCATACACAGACAGTGCTTGATGTCGAAGGCCAAGGCTTTGGTAAGATAGCAAATTGTGCTGGAACCCCTCCCCGGGTAGGTCTACGGGCCCGACATCCTACGTGACATTTGGACCTATGGCCCACGGGGGAGGAATTCCCCACCAGGGATACTTAGACGAAACGAATCATTTAATTTTACCTCCGAACAAAATAGAGATAAATCACAAATAAATATTTCAATAAAAGTTGACCCCAAAAAGTATGCGTGGCGGGATCGGAAAATAGGCATAGATATGAAACTAAAACAATCGGGAACGAAAATTTCAGAAAAATATTTGATACACAATTTAATAAGTAACAAGAATTTAATTTAAATAACTACAATTGAAAATCAAAGGATTTAGATTTTTTTTAAAGGGTGAAAATGAATTGCCCCTATTTATAAAAATAAATCCAAGTCAAAAATAATCCAAACATATTTAATTTGACAGTAAAATCAAAGGAGGAATTTTGGAAAAATCAGAAATCATGGAAGCTTGATTTCGAGACCTCGCGGTCGCGGGGGACTCGTTGGGTGCGAGCGCTGGCCGGGAATGCCCTCACGGGCGCGAGGCGCGCGGTAGCCGCACGCCCTCGTAGAGCTCGGGTGCGAACCCTCGCAGAGCCCGGGTGCGAGCCCTCGCATCCGCTAGGCGCTCGCACTGTGAGCGCTGGCCTCGTGCCCTCGCAGAGCTCGTCCGCGAGGCGCCCGCACTGCTCACCCTCGCGAGCTCGTCCGCGAGGGACCTCATCTGCTCGCCCTCGCGACCCTCTCGCACTCGCGAGGGGTCGCGAGGCCAATCCCAGCAGAAACTTCAAAATTTCATATTTGGTATCAAAAGAACGCTAAAAGAAAACTCCACATCTTTCCTGAAGGATTCAAAAACCAATTTGGCCTCTAAGACCTTCAAATTCCACTGCAAAGTTTCTGCCTAAGCAAAAAAAAATGAAGAACACTTAATGGTTGCAGAATTCTAAAAAAACTCTAACTTTCCACCCTAAGGTCCAAAAATCACATACTTTATATCATCAGAAAGATCATCCAACCCAATTTAATCCATATCAATCCAAAATTTTACTCCAAAATCACAGCAAACACTATTCATCCAACAAATTCTGCAGCAACTTCAAATCTTCACATCTTTCAATCCTCACATTCAAAATCAGCAAATGATACTTCAATGGAAAGCTAAAAAAATTTCTATACATTTTCCTATAAGACTACTTCTTCTAATTTAGTTCACATCAGCCTAGAAATTCGTTTCAAAACACTACATACTCTAATCACTCAACAAATTCTGCAGAAACTTCAACATCCCATATCCTTCAATCCCCACATTCAAATTCAGCAT
>JANQBM010000001.1:24800482-24818630 GCA_025594535.1 Erythroxylum domingense | reverse complement strand
TATAGATTCATAATCAATAGGATCATATTTCATCTTCTTGTTTGGCAACCTAAAACAAAACATTAATGGTAAGTTCACATATAACTATGTTGGAAATCGCAAACAATAATAATAAGTTAATAACGTTTATCTGAAAGTGGAAAACGACAATACCGATTCTTCACACTCAAGTTGTAAGTGACATAAACATGATCACATAGACTTTGATGCTCCAATTTATCTCTTCTTTGTGTGAATGCATTAAAAAAAGCTCCAATTTCTCTCGCAACCAGAAGAGGAAGATGTTTGGCTAAGAATACGAATAGCCAACTTTTGCAATGTTGGAGCACTACCCCCATATAATCGCCACCATTCATCCACAAAAAAATTGCAATTATCAAACAACAAAATACTCATAAATAATAAACATTAAAAGTATTAAAGAATATAATTAAAATTTAAAAAGTATTATATTAGTAGTAATATAATACTTACCTAGGCGTAAGGTGTTAACTTTAACACCTTGAGAGCGCTTTCTCAATTGAAAGTACCTTGGCGATCACGATAAACTTGAATCTCTTAAATGCCTTTCGACAAGTCAGCACAAAAACTTTTTATATCAAGCATATCAAAAAGAGCAGGTACAATCCTATTCTTCTCATGATAGCCTTCAACATAAAAGAAAATAGGATTCAAAAAATACGCTATAGCATGAAGATTAAGCTTTAAGTGCTTATCCCATCGAGCCTTGATGATATCGGTGTAAGGCTTATTTAATTGTGGCTTCTGTTTAAAGATCTCCTTCACTGCATTTTTTATCCTAAGCATGCCCTCATAAACATATCCTAAAGAAGGTTTTTCATCCGCATCTACAATTCTCAACAATCGAATGATAGGAGCCACAAATTTTACCATGATCAAGCAATCATTCCAAAACTTGCTATCTAACAAAATAGAACTAACAGATTTTCCTGTTGCAGTCTTTTCCAATCTATAACTAGTAAAGTGCTTATCAATAACCAAAGCTTGTAAATCATGCTTATGATTATAAACTCTTTTCAAAGTAATAAAAATAGTGGCAAACCGAGTTACCTCTGGACGCACTACCTCTCTCCAACCTTCCCTTTTTTTTAACCAAGATAAGAAGATTGTATGATTGTACACAAAAGAAGTTACCTTTGAAGCCTTTGAAACAAGTTCTACAACGTGAGGCATATTACCAATATCCTTTAGAAGGATATTCAAACACTGTGCAACAAAAGGTGACCAAAAAATATGCTCGTAGCATTCATGTACCAATTTCCCAGCTGCTATATAATCTGCTGCATTATCTGTCACTATGTGTGTCACACCCATATACCCCCTAGAAGGATATATGAATGCCACACAAAAAAGCACAAACAAAATAAAGCATACAAAAACTTCCAGTAAACAATTCAGGTAAACATACATTAAATTACATAGTACGTAACACAAACTCACTGAAAAATCTAAACCAAACTAAATTATTGTTGTTACAAACTTACAAACAAATTCACATATACGTATCAGATACAAGCCCAAAAGTCAAACCAAATATTTTACATTATTTTCAAAACAACACTCAGACTTCATTGGCCATTGTGGTTGTCTTATCCCAGTCTTTATAAGCGCCGCTCAGAACCTACACGGGGCAAATCCACCGTGCTAAGCATATAGCTCAGTGAGTAATAACTAAACTATGCACAATTTGACAATTAATCATACTGAATCAAGTTATAGCACAGGCAGATATTAAATTTCAGAACAACTGCATAATTGACGGAACTAAGTATTAAAGAAGGCACAATCCCTTCAGTTCAAAACATCATTTTGTTTATTTCAAAATCCAACATATATCAAAATACACAATTAGATGATTGCTAATCCATCAACAGAAGTGGGTAATATGACTTATATAGAAGATACCATAATTGGTATCATATCACAGAAGAGACTTATGTCTCAATAACAAAAAATATCGAAGTGTCAATAATAGAAGACACTGAAGTGTCAATAATAGAAGACACCAAAGTGTCAATAATAGAAGACACCAAAGTGTCAGACACTGAAGTGTCACAAAAGTAGTTGCAGACACTTCTAGGCATGCCTATTTACCCATTACTAGGACTGAACATTTTTAAAACAAAACAAGGTCATTTCAGACATTTCATGTGCAAAGCAAGTAGTCAATCATATTCACAATCAAATAGCACTTCCAATGATATAAACATGCATAAAATGCCTCGGACAATCATTGTTCGGAATTCAGAACACAATTAGCATAAGTCAAATTCAATTTAGTAATGAAAAAAACAAATTAAGGTGAGACCATCTTAGGTTACTTACAAAAGTTACCTTCTAAATTACTTACAAAATCTCCCTTATTGCTTATTGCCTCTACATCCTGGCAAAATCTGGAATTGGTCGCTCGATAGGTTCCTCTAAAACATTTAATACAAACACATATCATTATTGTGCATAATTATAAATTCAATTATGCACATGCATGTATACTGAATATGTATGATGCATGTTTATGGCAAATTCCAGGTTTCTTATCCTTAATCTTGTCACATATTCTCAATCATGCGAAATCATACTCAATTCCTCAATCTAGATTTATTTCATAACCAACTTTTGGGTCCACTTTGTTCAATTATTATCATCAGGTAGGTAAGGTAATTAGGTAATACTTCCTTCTAGAAAGTTTTCCCTCTTTGTCTTAGGTTTCCTATGATACCAAGTTCATCCAATTTGGGTCAGTATACTGAAGCTATGCTCAAAAGATTTCAGACTATTCTTAAGCTTCAACAAAATTCTTATCTCAACTTCCAATCAGATTCTGAAATTCCTAGAGGTAGAATTAGAATTCCATCACTTTAGAAAATTTGTAGCCTTGTGAATCTAGTTTAATTAAAAATAAGAATCACTTCATCTGGAAAACTACAGAACAAGATATAATCAGAATACTGAAGTATGTTCAGTAAAACCATCCCAGTTATCATACTTTAGTACAGTCATATTTCCAACTTAAATTCTTCAATCAATCCATTTCAGAAAGTCCTAATTTTTGGTGGAGATGATAAGAGTCCATTGGTTCAATTTCCATGTCAATTAGATGTCAGGAGAAGAATTTATAACCAAAAGAATGAAGGATGTTTAAAACTGTCAAACAGCATCGTGCACTACCTTTTATTCCAACTTCTTCCAGCTCTTCCCAAAACAGACCTTCAGGTCAATCTTTCATGGTCATTTTGACAAGGAATATGAAGGATTTAGGCAAAACATTCTTCTGATTCCTTTATGCCTTAAGTTTCTCATGACACTAAAATCATGCAGTTTGGTTTAGTATTTTGCAAGTTATACCCAAAATACAGTATACTATTCCCGAACAATGACATAATCCTAATTTCAACTTTAGGCTAAATTTCATCATCTTTCAGGATAGAACAAAAATTACATTCCTTATTGAAAGTTGTAGGAATATGAGCGTACTTTAATCCAAAATGAAAATCACCACATTTGGATAACTAAAGGTCAAGTTATAGCTTAAAAACTGACAATTGTTCAGTGAAATTTGTCCAGTGAAACCAGTACAAGTCATTCACATCTTACACTATCAACACTCTTACTTTAACCTTTATCCTTTTTACCACAATTCCACTTTAGTCATGCCTCAATTACACATCCATTTCATTTCCAGAACTCAATCCATCAACAAATCAAAAGACATTCTATCAAATCAAGCATCGAATACTTCATAGGATAATATGCAATCAAGATTAGTATTCACATACCTTCTTTAACACAACTTCCTCCTTCAATGAGCAAGCCACTCTAGCCTTTCAAGCAGAAATTACAACTCCAATATTAAGAAGAACAAGAGGACAGCAACACAAAATAATGGCAGGGTCTAGCTTCCCTAATATAGTAGCATGCAATTTTGTCAAGTCAAGAAGATGATCCAAAAATGCAAGCAAAAAATCCAGGAGGTGTGAGTGAGAGAAGGAGTTTCGGTGGTGTGATAAGAAGTTGAAGAATAACTCAGCAAAACAAAACCTCCCAGCAGAAAAACTGTCTTCTCTCTACTGCTAGGTGTCACCAAATGGTAACAACATGTGTCTTTTTGCATGTTCTACACTTGTCCCAATTAGGAGCTGTTATTTGTCACCAAGAATTAGTCCTCGTATTAACCATCAAGAACTGTATTGATTTAAACCGAAGTTGACAAAGTTGTCCTTATAAAAGTTGTAGCCTATCCTCTTAGCTTTCCAATGGTATAAAGTTTGTAATTTTTGGACATTAGAATCAAAAGATATGACACTTACAAGTTTGAGTATCACACTAGTCTTGCGGAAAAAAATCACTACAACCTAGAGTTTTAAGCACTTTCAAGCCTTCTTATCACTAAATCTTCACCTAAACCTTATGTAAAATATCCATAACATATTTTTTGAGACCCTGGGCTTAACATTAATACCTTAAATCTCTATGATGCCAATTTAATTCCAATTCTCCAAGTATGATTCTTTAAAAACATAATTAAGTCATATAGAATACATGTTCAATGAAACATTCCAACTAGGGTACAATTTTGTGCCTTACAATTTTCTCCCCATTAAAAGAATTTCATCCTCGAAATTCATACCTGATCAAAATTGTTAAGGATGTTGAGCCCTCATGGTCTCTTTTGGTTCCCATGTTGCTTCCTCAAGTCCATGATGTTGCCAGAGTACTTTCACCAACGGTATTTGCTTGTTCCTAAGTTGTCTGACTTCTCTGGCTAATATAAAAATAGGCCCCTCTTCACAAAACAAATCTGGTTGTACTTGAATTTCTTGCACAGGAATATTATGTGTGTCATCAGACTGATATCTTCTCAACATAGAAATATGAAACACATCATGTAATTTGGCCAAATTTTCAGGAAGAGCTAATTGATAAACTACTAGTCTAATCTCATAAGGAACAATATAACATGGACTGAGCTTACCTTTTTCCCAAACCGAAGTATGTGTTTCCAAGGCGATACTTTCAAAAATACCTTATCACATACCTGATCCTTAATATCTCTTCTTTTTAAATCAGCATATGACTTTTGTCTATCACTGGCAGCTTTCAATCTTTGTTGGATAACTTGAACTTTTTCTTCAATATCTTTCACAATTTTAGGCCCAACAATCTTATTTTCATTCAATTCGGTCCAACATACCGGAGTTTTACACTTTCTACCAACAACACTTTATAAGGTGCCATGCCAATGCTCGTCTGATAACTGTTGTTGTAAGTAAACTCCATCAGAGTCAGATAATTATCCCAACTCCTAGGAAACTCTAACACACAACCCCGCAACATATCTTCCAATATCTGTATAACTTGTTTAGATTGTCCATCTGTCTAGGGATGGAAAGCAATACTAACTTAACCTGAGTTCCCAGAGCCTTCTGTAAACTTTTCCAGAATCTCAAAGTAAATCGAGGATCACGATCTGAAATGATAGACAATGGTACTCCATGCAATCTCACTATCTCATTTACATACAAGTCTGCAAGCTTATCCAAAGAATAGTTAGGATGAACAGGTAGAAAATGAGCAGATTTGGTGAACTTATCTACTATCACCCATACAACATCATGCTTCCTTTAAGTGAGAGGTAGTCCAGTGACAAAATTCATGGTAATATTATCCCATTTCCATTAAGGAATAGAAATAGGATGTAACAAACCAGAAGGGACCTGATGCTCAGCTTTAACCTGCTGGCATGTCAAACATTTTGCTACATAATGCACAACATCTCGTTTCATACTTGACCACTAGTAATACTGCTTCGAATCTTGATACATCTTCTTTCCACCTAGATGCATAGTAAATACTGTATTATGAGTCTCAAACAACAACTTCTTCTTCAATTCATCATTAGCTGGCACACATAGCCGATCCTTATAATACAATTCATCATCACCTTGCATAGAAAAATCAGACTATTTTCCTTCCTGAGTAGCTAATATAAGTTGTCGTAACTTATCATCAGTTCTTTGAGCATCACAAATCTCCTGTCTAAAAGTAGGTCTTGCTTTCAATTGAGCCATCAAAGCTCCATCAGATCCCTGTTTCCATCCATTCTGCTTAATTGATAATATTGAGATGGTCTTTCCACTCAAGGCATCAGCTACAACATTAGCATTACCTGGATGATAGTCCACAATACAATCATAGTCTTTAAATAATTCTAACCAATGCCGTTGTCTCAAATTGAGTTCCTTCTCAGTAAGCAGATACTTCAGACTCTTATGATCTGTGAAAATTCTACACCTTTCACCATACAGGTAGTGTCACCAAAATTTTAAGGCAAACACTACTGCTGCAAGTTCCAGATCATGTGTAGGGTAATTCTATTCATGAGTCTTTAGTTGCCTAGAGGCATAAGCAACTACCTTTACTTCCTGCATCAAAACACAACCTAAACCAATTCCAGATGCATCAGTATACATAACATACTCCTTATCAGAAGTAGGTTGAACTAATATAGGAGCTTCAGTAAGCATACTTTTCAACTGATCAAAGCTACTCTGACATCTATCAGACCATTTATACTTCACTCCCTTCTGTAACAGTTTAGCTAAAGGGCATGCTATCACCGAGAATCTCTTAAAAACTGACAGTAATAACCAGCCAGACCTAGAAAACTTCTCACTTCTGTTACATTCCATGGTGGCTTCCAATTAACAATCGCTTCTATCTTACTAGGATCAACTCTAATTCCTTCAGAAGAGACAACATGCCCTAAAAATAATATCTCCCGAAGTCAGAAATCACACTTACTCAGCTTAGCATACAATTATCTTTCCCTCAGAGTCTGTAAGACAATTCGGAGATGCTTAGCATGCTCGTATTCATTCCTAGAATAGATTAGGATACTATCAATAAACACCACAACAAACTGGTCCAAATAAGGCCTGAACATTCTATTCATCAGATCCATAAATGCTACTAGAGCATTAGTTAACCCAAATGGAATTACTAGGAATTCATAATGTCCATAACGGGTCTTAAATGCAGTCTTCGATACATCCACATTCTTTACTCGAAGCTGATAATACCCCAATCGTAGATCTATCTTTGAAAACACTCCTGCATCTTTCAACTAATCAAATAAGTCTTTAATCTTTGGCAATGGATACTTATTCTTCACTGTAACTCTATTCAATTGCCTGTAATCGATGCACATCCATAGTGTGCCATCCTTCTTCTTCACAAACAACACTGGTTCTCCCCACGGTGGCATACTGTGTTTAATAAACCCCTTATCCAGAAGTTCTTGTAACTGCACCTTTAACTCCTTTAACTCAATAGGAGCCATTCTGTACGGTGCTTTGGATATAGGAGCAGTGCCAAGTTTAACTTCAATAGATAACTCCACATCTCTTTCAGGAGGGAGTCCAGGTAATTCCTCAGGAAATACATCTAAAAATTCATTTACTACAAGAATGTCAAGTAGTTTATCCTTACTACCCTCCTTTTGGGAATCAAGCACAAAAGTTAGATAAGCTTCACATCCCTTCCTGAGGAGCTTTTTAGCTTGCATAGCAGATACCACATTAGCTAAGGAACTAGTGAGGATGCCATGCAACACTATCTCAGACTGATTGGGTCTCTTAAACATAACTGTCTTAGCATTACAGTCAATTATTGCCTGACGCTTAGATAACCAATCCATACCCAGAATCAAATAAAATTCATGAAATGACAATTTAATCAAATATGCTACGTACTCAGTTCCTTGAGTCATAATAGGACAATTCTTAAACACCTGATTAACCAACACACTACTGCCCAGAGGACTGGTCACATGAACGTTATATTCTAACTGGTCTATAGACATCTTCATATCAAATATTTTTCTAGCACATATATATGAGTGTGTAGATCCATGGTCAATTAATGCATACATTTTAAAATTAAAAAGAGAAACAATACCAGCAATGACATCTGGTGCATCCTAATCCTCACAAGCTTTCAGTGCATAAGCTTGAGCCGAAGTAATAGGCACAACTGATCGATCTACTATTTCCAATTGGTTACTCCGATTCATTCTATTTTGCCCAGATCCTCCTCGACCTCTACCACGTCCTCTATTCCCAGTAGAAGTATGAAAGACCTCTCGATTGGCTTGTAATGTCTGAGCCTAGTTGAAAAGGCAATTGGCTATCTTATGCTCAGTACTACCACAGCGAAAACAGGCTCCTGCAGCTCTTTTGCAAACATCCCAATGATGTACAGAACAATCAGGGCACTTCGGGGGTACAGAACCTCAGCCTTCAGACGACCCCCTACCAAAAACAGCCAAAGAGGGAAAGTTTTGTTGCCTTCCTCGTGTCACAGATCTCTGAGTATTTTCCAGTGTAGAAGTATTACCTTCCTAACTCCGTTTCCCCAAGGACTGGACTTCTCTACCAAAACCCCTTATCTGACTCCTTTCTCTCCTAACCATCTCCTGTCTCTTAATTTTCATTGTAGCCTATACCAATTGATGGTACGCCACTTGCTGCAACAGAGTAATTGCTGCCGGATGCTCCTTGATGGAATCATGCAATCCATCCTCAAACTGGTGACATCAGAACTCCTCAGTAAGCACAAACACAGGGGCATACTTACTGAGTCGGTTGAACTCCCTATCATATTCAGCAATTGATAAGTTTCTCTGCTTCAAGTTCAGAAATTGCTTCCATTTATCCTTTCTATAAGCCTCTGTCACATACTTAGCTTTAAATTCTTAGGCAAAGAAATCCCAAATCAGAGGTATCAGCAACTGAGGACTCCTCAGAACGAACTTCCACCATTCATAAGCTTCTCCTTGCAGAAGGAGACAACATAGTGCACCATCTGCTCAGCTAGACAACTGATCTCATCCAGTACGCTCTTCACCTTCTCAATCCAGAACTTAGCCCTTTCAAATTCCTCCAGAGATGTCCCAATAGATTCCTCAGCTCCATACTTCCTCAGCTGATCAATCGAAGCCTTAGGTGCTGTCATCCGATGCAGCAATGTCATCATATCCTGGGACAGCTTAATCAAAGCCTCTCCCTGAGCTGGAGGAGGAGGTGGCATCCCAGCTTCACCTCGATTGACCCCAGAGGGTCCAGGTATTTCTGGACGAGTTTGCTCTGGCTGATTGCTCTTAGCAACTTCGTCAACAGAGTCGCGAGATCCATCCATTGTAAATTCTATAGACGAAACATGGGACACTGCATTAGGTCAAAACACAACTTGTACACTCAATAGAAGCAATAATTAAGTGCTGGTTAAACCAGAATCGCCTAAACCATGCTCTGATACCAAAAATTGTCACACCGACATAACCCCTGGAAGGATATATGAATGCCACACAAAACAGCACAAACAAATCAAAGCATACAAAATCTTCCAGTAAACAATTCAGGTAAACATACATTAAATTACATATTACATAACGCAAACTCACTGAAAAATCTAAACCAAACTGAAGCATTGTTGTTACAAACTTACAAACAAATTCACATATACATATAAGATACAAGCCCAAAAGTCAAACCAAATATTTTACATTATTTTCAAAACAACACTCAGACTTCATTGGCCATTGCGATTGTCTTGTCCCAGTCTTTATAAATGTCGCTCAGAACCTACACGGGTCAAATCCACCGTGCTAAGCATATAGTTCAGTGAGTAATAACTAAATTATGCATAATTTGACAATTAATCATACTGAATCAAGTTATAGCATAAGTAGATATTAAATTTCAGAAAAGTTACATAATTGACAGAACTGAGTATTAAAGAAGGCACAATCCCTTCAGTTCAAAACATCATTTTGTTTATTTCAAAATCCAACATATATCAGAATACACAATCAGATGACTACTAATCCATTAACGGAAGTGACTAACAGGACTTATATAGAAGATACCATAATTGGTATCATATCACAAAAGAGACTTATGTCTCAATAACAGAAGACACCGAAGTGTCAATAACAGTAGACACCGAAGTGTCAGACACTGAAGTGTCATAGAAGCAACTGTAGACCCTTCTAGGCATGCCTATTTACCCACAACTAGAACTGAACATTTTTAAAACAAAATAAGGTCATTTCAGACATTTCATGTGCAAAACAAGTAGTCAATCATATTCACAATCAAATAGCACTTCCAATGATATAAACATGCATCAAATGCCTCAGACAATCATTGTCCGAAATTCAGAACACAATCAGCATAAGTCAAATTCAATTCATTAATAAACAAAACAAATCAAAGTAAGACCATCTTAGGTTACTTACAAAAGTTACCATCTAAATTACTTATAAAATCTCCCTTATTACTTATTGCCTCGACGTCCCGGCAATATTTAGAATCGGTCGCTCGATGGGTTCCTCTGAAACATTTAATACAAACACATATCATTATTGTGCACAATTATAAATTCAATTATGCACATGCATGTATACTGATTGTGTATGATGCATGTTTATGACAAATTTTGAGTTTCTTATCCTTAATCTTGTCACATTCTCAATCATGTGAAATCATATTCAATTCCTCAATCCAGATTTATTTCACAACTAACTTTCGGGTCCACATTGTTCAATTATTATCATTAGGTAAGTAAGGTAATTAGGTAATACTTCCTTCTATAAAGTTGTCCCTCTTTGTCTTAGGTTTACAAGGATACCAAGTTCATCCAATTTGGGTTAGTATACTAAAAGTTATGCTCAAAAGATTTCAGAATGTTCTTAAGATTCAATAGAATTCTTATCTCAACTTCCAATCAGATTCTAAAATTCCTAGAGGCAAAATTAGAATTCCATCAATTCAGAAAATTTATAGACTTATGAATCTAGTTTAATTAAAAACAATAATCACTCCATCTGGAAAGCTACAGAACAAGATATAATCAGAATACTGAAGTATGTTCAGTAAAACTATCCCAGTTATCATACTTCAGTACAGTCATATTTCCAACTTAAATTCTTCAATCAATCCATTTAAGAAAGTCCTAATTTTTGGTGGAGATAAATATTAATTTCTTAAGAGTGCATTGGTTTAATTTTCATGTAAATTGGATGTCAGGAGAAGAAGTTATAACTAAAAGAATGAAGGATGTTCAAAACTGTCAAACAACATCGTGCACTACCTTTTATTCCAACTTCTTCGAGCTCTTCCCAAAAACAAAACTTCGTGTCAATCTTTCATGGTCATTTTGACAAGGAATATGAAGGATTTAGGCAAAAAATTCTTCTGAAAAATTGTTCATTTATGCCTTATGTTTCTCATGACACCAAAATCATGCAGTTTGGTTTAGTATTTTGCAAGTTGTACTCAAAATACAATATACTATTCCCAAATAATGACAGAATCCTAATTTCAACTTTAGGCAAAATTTCATCATCCTTAGGGATAGAAAAGAAATTACATTCCTTAATAAAAGTTGTAGTAATATGAGTTTAGTTTAATCCAAAATGAAAATCACCTCATTTGGATATCTATAGGTCAAGTTATAGCCTAAAAATTGACAACTATTTAGTGAAATTTGTCCAATGAAACCAGTACAAGTCATTCACATCTTGCACTATCAACACTCTTACTCCAACCTTTATCCTTTTTACCACAATTCCACCTTATTTATGCCTCAATTACACATCCATTTCATGTACAGAACTCAATTCATCAACAAATCAATATACATTCTATCAAATCAAGCATCAGATACTTCATAGGATAACATACAATTAAGATTAATATTCCCATACCTTCTTTAACACAACTTCCTCCTTCATTGAGCAAGCCACTCTATCCTTTCAAGAAGAAATTACAACTCCAATATTAAGAAGACCAAGAGGACAGCAACACAAAATAATGGCAGGATCTAGCTTCCCTAATGCAGTAGCATGCAATTTTGTCAAGTCAAGAAGATGTCCCAAAAATGCAAGTAGAAAATCCAAGAGGTGTGAGTGAGAGAGGGAGTTTCGGTGGTGTGAGAAGAAGTTGAAGAAGAACTTAGCAAAACAGAAACCCCCAGGCAGAAAAATTATCTTCTCTCCAATGATAGGTGTCACCAAATGGTAACAACATGTGTCTTCTTGCATGTTCTACACTTGTCCCAATTAGGAGCTTCCATTTGTCACCAAGAATTAGTCCCTGTATTAACCATCAATAAACTATATTGATTTAAACCAAATTTGACAAAGTTTTCTTTATGAAAGTTGTATCTTATCCTCTTAGCTTTCCAATGGTATAAAGTTTGTAATTTTTAAACATTGGAATCAAAAGATATGACACTTACAAGTTTGAGTGTTACACTAGTCTTGCAAAAAAAATCACTACAACCTAGAGTTTTAAGTACTTTCAAGCCTTCTTATCACTAAATCTTCACCTGAACCTTATGTAAAATAGCCATAACATATTTTCCGAGACCCTGGGCTCAACATTAATACCTTAAATCTCTATGATGCCAATTTAATTCCAATTCTCCAAGTATGATTCTTTAAAAACATAATCAAGTCATATGGAATACATGTTCAATGAAACATTCCAACTAGGGTACAATTTGAGGCCTTACAACGTGAACAACATTATTTGCTTCAACCCACTTAATAACTTCTGAAAATAAATTAAATAATGATCTTGTATCTTTCACTATATCTGAAGCATTAACAGATTTCATGAATGTTATACCCGTAAAAACATAAATAAAGTTAAAAAGCTTAACTTGTATAATAACAAGATAAATTCATAATATTATACCTGCTGGATAATAAACTAGAAAGTTTATTAAAGTTCTTTGTCTTTGATCACTCCGCCCATCTGCCATGATTGTACAACATGTTTTAGCCCAATTTTATCGATTTTTATCAATAAGTAGCTGACATTCTCTCTTACAATCTCCTAACAAATTAACCCTCAAACCTCAAATCATAATATGATGGACCTTTAATCCCAGGCCCAATAACAGCAATTGCATCCAAAGCTTCTTGAAAGGAAGGAGACTGAATTACATTGAAAGGAATACAAGCATAAAAAATTCATCTAGCAATTGCAATATGTGCCTTGTGAATTGCTTCCTTACTAGATAACAGACTTCTTAAACTTGGTTGAGATCCTGGAGTTGTCCTTGGAGAAAAATATGAATATATTTCCATATTAATAGCTTTCCTTTTCTCTTTGCATTTACCAAGTGCTTGTCTCTTAGTTGAACACATTTGTTATAGTTCTTGAATTTCCTCTTGAGATTCAGGTTAATCACCATATGCTTCATTCAAATCCTCATTTCGCTTCTTTTGTTGCACTTGCCTTAATGACTCCAACATTTTTTGACAGACATCATGACTAACTTTTTACAAGAACTTATTTGACCAGGTACACCAGTAAGATGTTGTTTCATCCTATTTATACCACCTCCTCTAAAAACCAATGAGTAATGTAGACAAGTAAATATATTAGTAGCGTCTTCTTTATGCAAAGCAAAATGCTCCCATGTAGGATCGGTTTTTTGACGATGTGGATTAATTGAGTTC
This sequence comes from Erythroxylum domingense, assembly GCA_025594535.1. Taxonomy (NCBI): domain Eukaryota; kingdom Viridiplantae; phylum Streptophyta; class Magnoliopsida; order Malpighiales; family Erythroxylaceae; genus Erythroxylum; species Erythroxylum domingense. The sequence goes on along the minus strand of JANQBM010000001.1, from coordinate 24,805,078 downwards.
ACTGTAGATTGTTGTCGGAATGATTGTATGTTAGGATTAGGAGTACTCGAATCATTTGAAGTACCAATCTCATTAGGAATATCCATGTTTCTAAATTCTGAACTTCCTATAAAAATTACACAAAATTTTATAATGTCATATTCATATATAGCATCAAATCTCTCCAATCACAAATTTTTTAGCAAAACCACTAACTAGATAATAGATTATGTACCAAACTTGCTTTTATATAGGTAATTTACTCACAACAAGCTATTAGGTGATACAAATTATAGCAAGTAAACTATTACATCTAATAATCTAATTAAGACATAAGTAGAGGATACCAATTGAATAATTTAATAATATACATTTAGTTAATAGTAAATCAGATTATGAAAAAAAACAAAAACCAATTTTTATAGTTTTCATAATTTTTGAAAACAAAAAGAAATCAAAACAAAAAACTCAAATAAATATTGTTTAAACAGAAAACTAAAACTAAAAATAAAACAAAACATGCTCTAAAATTCTCTTTTGATTAAAAATATACTAAAGGTTATTAATTAATTCTTTAGTTCCAACAAAGTTTTTAATGGTTTAACTTAAAAAGGTACTGCTAATATAAATTACAGTACAACATAAAAAATATCTTGTTATTAAAAATATAAAAAACTTGAATTTTATGTTTGATGCAAGAGTGAAAACTGGAAAGTAACAAATGCAAAAGTTGAAAGTGTGCCTAGCCAGTCATTTGCTTATTGAAGAGAAGGATAAAGAAAATGGGATTCTTAGTCATTCGTCATTCCAATTTTGCTTTTTTTTCCCAATACTTTATGTTTTTTTTCTCCCTAATCACATGCCTTAAGTGGAACTAGAAACAGATGCAACACAAAAGTTGATATTTAGAACCAGAAACATACCCAAGACCTCCACCCAGAAAAGAATAAAAATAAAAATAAAAAGCCACAGAAGTCCGAAAGAATGAACCTACAAATTCCCAAGAGATGCACAGGAAAAATGAAACACAAACTTATTAAGAGAGATAGAGAAAGAGACATGAGAGAGAGATAAAAATTAAAAAGAGACCTACTAAAGATTTTAGCCGATGAAGAGTAAAGTAAACAGTGGCAGTGGCTGAGATGAGACCTAAGACAGTCGAGAGAGAGCGGTGTTCCGTCTTCTTAATTCCCATAGTTTTGAATCTTTTGATTTTTAAATAAAAACTCTTCATTTTAAATGAACCAGCCGGTTCTTTCTTTTACCGGTTCAGTGGTTTTTAACGGTCCGACCGTAAAATGAACGGATCAATCACTCATAAAAAATAAGAGCTAAATTGGACCGTTTCATGCTCCGAGTCACCAGTTCTTTTCAAAACACTAGAAAATAGTGCTTCTAATCAGCTTATGGTCTTATGTAACGAGGGTGGTTAATCATGTACATGGCATTCCTAAAAAGTCTTGTCTCAGTTGGCATAAATGAAAGACTGACCGATATAATATAGCCAAGCCACTTGGCCAGAAATCCATTACACATTTTCACATGTTTGCATAACTTGGGGAAAAAGGATGATCAACTCTCCTCAATTTGTTAAAGTCTCTTTCTTCATTATAATTCAAAATTTGTGAAGTATTTATAAGGCTTTCCTGTGAATGAGGTTAAAACAAAAACAGATAAGTTTACATACAATTGCTACCTCGAGAAATGTTACTTATATATATTCCGGTTCTTTATGAGTAATACTGCTGCTACTGAGCGTGTAGCTTTTGTTCTATAATCGCAATTCTAATTATTTAGCAATTGTCACATATAGTAAGATTAAAAGCTCCAACTTGAATGAAACATCCTTCACATTAATTTATATTTTTAAGATAATGTTGGATCTTTACTTTATTAGTATATTGTTATTAACAGCGTATTCATGTTAAACTCAAATTGAGAGAATGGACTGTCTCATCAACACGAGACATCATAAGAAATAAGTTCTATATATATATATATATATATATATATATAATTAGATTGCACAAGGTACCTTATTTGAAATAAATAATTGTTATTATAAGTTTCAGTTATTATTAATAATAAAATATTTTTCAAATAAAATTTATAATGATAACCATTAAAAATTACTAAATAATAATCATCAAGTCCTAAATTAGCTACAGAACCACTTGTGCATAATATATTTATAACATATTTCAATGCCCAACTTGAAATGTGCAGGAATAAATTGTCGGCTCGTTTTTATCCTACTTTATAAACATTTATCTACCAATAACAGGATAGGAACCGGTAATTCTTAATGTTTTCAACTCTTCTTCGAAGAGATAATGTGCTTAATGATTAAATCTACAAGTGCAAACCAAACTTCTAAATTTGGAAACTCACTGACAACTCTTGTATCTCTCTTAGCTTGAGTACATCAGGAATTCCTGACAAGCCCAAGATTGAAGCAGTGTACATATATCCACCCCTTCACTTTTGGCTGAGACACATCAACCATTCCCTCATCTTTTTGCCTGCCAAATGCACCACACGTATCACCACCACATATAAACAACAAAACAGGTTCCTAGAGCATATCATCCATAGCAGATCCCTCTTTGTCTCTTTTAAGAAATAAATCACACTTGACTTTTCACAATCACTTGCTTGTCTTGAAATTTAAGTTGGGTTGAGAATAAGGTTGATCCAAAAGACTTAAATCTTAAGGAGGATTGCTCATTCTCAACCTTATATGCTATTGTTAAATGTTATTTCTTTTAGATATGAGATTTATTATCTCAATACTCCCCTTCACTTGCAATCTCTTTTCGAGTTTGTCAAGTGAATTATTTATGGTTTTTGAACTTTAAGATCTTTGCTGGGCCGTAAGTCTTATAGGGTCTAATACCATCTTCAAATTTAAGTTGAGTTGAGAATAAGTTCGATCCAAAAGACTTAAACCTTAAGGAGGATTGCTCATTCTCAACCTTATATACTATTGTTAAATACAAGCTTAGTTTTATTGCTCTTACTCATATTTCTTCCAGAAACTAGCTAGTTGATCTTTTTACCAAAGCTTTGGCAACACCAATTTTTGCTTCTCTTCTTTCCAAATTGGGTTTAGTTGATGTTCACTAACCTCCAACTTGAAGGTATGTTATGATATATATTTTGTATTATTTTGTTTAAGTTGTTCGTTTTTTTTTTTGGTAAATCAGAGAATGTTATAAAATAAGAAATAAGAGTTATATACAAAACAAGAGATTGCCTAAGTGCACATATCTTCCTTGGCAAAAATTATCATCTTAATTAAGAACATTAGGTACCTTTATACCCTATATACCTAATAGCCACACAACAACCTATACAAATGTATCATCCAAGACGCTGAAGAACATCACTACCAACCATACGCAAACCACCAGAATTCAAAGAACAATCAAAGTAACAGAAAATAATAACTTTTGCATTATATGAAAAATGATAAGACCAGCAATAAGAATTAAAATGAATTGATTAAAGTCACCAGCCTATCCTTACGGCAAATAAGCATTTGGCAGAATAGGAACCGCCTCCACAACCAAGAGGGTGCTGTTTTGTACAGACTGTTGACCTCTTTATTTTGTTTTGTATATAAGCCAAAACATATACAATGTACAGTTGAACAAGTAAGGAATAAAAGAGCAGTTCGTATTTACCTTCTCTCTTCATCTCTGACGATTTCTCACAGCATACTAGTCTCACCTGGTTGTCACACAATGCTGACTCCTCCATACATTCAGATCATGCTGGTGGTTGCCATGGTAGTGCGTAGCAAGATCGTGGCACCACCTAATGCCTTCTCCGTTCAACACCGGAAGCATCCATTTTTCTTCTTCTCCTTCTCTAAACTTTTCTGATGTATTAGTTTCTTCTTCTTGTTGTTGTTCTTCGTTCAACTTCAACGTTTCTTGCTCTTGCTCCAATTCTTGATTATCCCCAACCCTAGGTTCTATTACTTCTTCTTCTTCATCATCATCATTTACAATGTTATCCAAGTTTTGGTCTCGAATAAGCTGCAATCTCAATCTGCCATGTTCACGGGAGGCTCGTAAAATCTCAGGCCTATCGATTCTGACCTCCGTCAGCTCCAGTCTGCCATCTTTCCTCACCGGCCGGAGAAAGAAACTTGGCTGACCATTATGGCTCAATGAAGAAAGAGGCGGGGGAAACTTCTTCACCTCTCTCATTCTCCCATCATTACCACCATCCTTCCTTCATTGAGTAACTTTTTTAGTGGTGGAGAAAATGGTTTCCCTAGAACACAACTTAATCTCATCATCACCCCGTCTCTCATCAAAGCTCTCAAACCCTAAGATTTTGGTTCTGTATAATTTAGATTTTGGTCATGTTTTTAAATTTAAATATATCAATATGACTTTAATTTAAAATTAAATTAAAGTTGAAATTTAATTATTACATAATTATTATTCAGGTTGTTAATTATTAAGTTATAATTTTTTATAGACGGAGTCCAATAATTATATATGGTTCAGCCGGATTCTGACGAGGTTGTACGTTGCCGTTTGGATCCATGGAGTCAACTGTTGAACACGAGAATTCTGGCTTGAGGATTCCTGCAAAACAAAG
>JANQBM010000001.1:24749383-24761418 GCA_025594535.1 Erythroxylum domingense | reverse complement strand
TTCTTCTTCTTCTTCTTCTTCTTCTTCTTCTTCTTCCAGGAAGCCTCATCATTCTGGCATTTAAATTGTTTGATTTATTTTTTAATTAAATACATTATACATAAATTTTACCCTTATAAGGTGTAACAACTAAGAATACAGCCAACATGTAAATCAATACATGCCATAACAACCATAAGCTGTAGTTCATTTGTAGAAATGTTGTAAGTAACATACTTTGTAAGTCTACCAACTTTATGACACATTGTTATACTTTGTAAGTCTACCAACTTTATGACAAATTGTTGTTGTCAATATAATTTTATTTTCCTTCTAATCAATGTTCTTTTAATTATTGATCTACTTTTTATTTCATAAATTAAGATATTTATGATATTTTAAAAGAGTTTTCTATTCATTTATTTCTGACACTTATAAATAAAAACGACAATTAGTTAAATTTTTCTACCGAATTTTAAAAAAAATTTAGTTGTTTGAATTTTATTTAATTAATTCTCTTAAATTGAAATCCGGGATCAATTTATATTTTATTTGTTAACTTGAATTGGATTGATTATCATGCAACTCAATTAGAATATATCTTCTAAGCTATTAAAAAATGTATGAAAAAAAATACTTTGTACATTTTTATTCACATATCATATAACCACTAAATATTATTTATTAAGAAACTATATCGTAATTGGCTCTTTTTTGACACATTAAATTTTTTGCTCCAATTTTTTTGTTTTAATAATATTTTATTAAATTTTATTCACATATTTATGTGACGTCTACAAAATATGTTAATAAAATATAATAAAACATAACAAAAACATAACAAAAATACTGCGACTAAAACAGGAGATCTAATTAATCGAGATATAAAGTAGGCACCCCAAAGTCAGAATCTATGTGAAATATGCATCTTAGGCATTGCCCAAAAGTCAGATTCGATGTGACATCGGTATCTTAGGCATCCCAAAAGTCAGAATCGATGTGAAATTTCTAGGAAAGTCATGTAGATTTTGCTAATGAATCACAACGTATCTAGTCAGAATATCAACAGTAATTTCAACATGTTGCCTGGCACAGATGCCATTTTGATTTTTCCTTCCTCGTCTAATGTCTTCAGTCACAAATCCTCAGTGGACAATCTTCTCTGCCAATAACAAGTTAAAACTATTCAATGAACATCAATAATTATTAACAAAAATTAATATAAAAATGTAATTACATAACATAATCTTTTTCTTTTACTTGATTCAGGGGCAAAATCTTTGTCGTGCTACCATCTTCGTAGTACCCAAAAAGAGAGGATTCTCTTGGCGTTACGATGAAGTCCAATTGAAAATGTACAATAATTAGATAAAAAAAGTAAGGTAAAAATGAAGAATGATGTGACATAAAAAATGAAAACTCAGGATAAACCTTTTAACTTCTAACCATATATAAAAAGTATCAAATTTTGCAAGCTGCTGAATCTTTGCTTGTAACCTCGCTGTCGTGATGAGGAATTTCGTTGTTAAGCTCGGGAAGGAACTTACAACCTGCCAAGTACGCAGGAATTGCCTACCAAAAGAAGAAAAACACAAACTTCTTATTATTTTTCAGTGATTATCATGTGACTATAAGTTTTGAAGACTAATGGAAATTGGAGAAGATGTTTACTGTTGGGATTCGAGTATAGCCACTAGGGGCCAGATGATCCTGCACGTATGAGCTATAAATGCCAGAACTATCTAGTTTATTTGCATCGCCACATTGCTGTTTCGAACTGTTGAAAATAATCGCTTGCCAGTATTAAAAAGGAAGTTGCTAAGTCATCATACATATATATATATATACACACACACTACTACTTACAGAACAGGAGGATCAGACGAGACACCAGCATTAGGGCCTCCTATAGCAATGAAGTTCCTAACCTGTTTCAAGTGAATTGGAAGAAAGAGTTTTTTTTTCAAATGTATGTGTTAGATATAGTTTATTTTTATTTTGATATATTTTTTAAATTAGCATTTTTTTATCATCTTGAATTCAAATACTAATAGGATAATTTTATAAATAAAATAGAATTCTATCTTGAATAAGAGTTGATTTGGTGAATGATTACTTAAAGATATCGCTGAAAATTTGGTTGAGGATTAAGTTGTCTCACGTGAAGGCAGTGGCAAGAGGGCATGGTTGAAAGTTTGAGTGAATAACATAGCTTTTATGTGAATGAAGTGAAGAAGGGCATTGTCATAAATCTCGTTGGGAGTTAAGTAAATTTCTAGAAAAGATACGAGAGTGTTCTTTTTGGTGCGTGTATCCTGTATGAGTGTCTAGCAATTAAAGGTGCAGTGGGTGTAAAAAGTGAAGATGGCTTATGTGTGCAATAGATGTTAAAGTGAAGATGAAGTGTTGCCTTTCTTGGCCAAGGAAATTATATGTATATGCCGATCACGCCAACCTGAGATGCTTGATGTGAATGCTGCATTTTTCTGTTATGTTTCAATCGTGGATTAGAGTGTTGATTTTTGGGATTGCAAATATCGTGGGTTAGTGTATTGATTTTTCCATATTTGTTTATATGTGGTTGTGCATATGTTTTGAGTGAAAAACTCCGTGGTTTAACTTTAATTTTTCAGATTTGTTTTTATGGGTTTGTGAGTAAGATATACATAGTGTTTGGAGTATCTCGTATGGTTTAATTGGAGTTGTTGAAGTCGAAATAAATCAGTTTAATTGGTGGACAGATTTTCAGATCCAGTTCAAAGAAATAGAACTTATCGGAAAGTTGTTCTTGTCTATCTCAAGTGTATTTAGTTTTCATTTTTTTATTATTTTAATCATTTGAGTTATTTATTTATTATTCTTTTGTTAAAAGATTGATTGAGAAAATTTCCTGTTGAGATTAACACGAGTCGGTCTTGTTAATGGGTGTGAAATTCTTTCAAGGGAAATAAGATTGAAAGATAGTGTCAAGGGCTGAGTAGTGTCGGCTCAGTAAAATCTTGGGTAAATTTAAGAGTGGGCAAAAAACCTGAAAAAACCGAACCGACCCGAAAATCGAAGAAACCGGGCCAAACCGAACTAAACTGATGTGATGGATAGTCGGTTCGATTTCGGATATTGAAAAACCGACTAAATCTGTTCTGGTGCGGTGTAGGCAAAATTTTTTCCAAATCAACCCGAACCAAACCTATCAACTAAAAATAAAAAAGTTTGTATTTTTTTATACTTCGAACTCTAGGTATATAAGGTAAGTTTGCAACTTTGCAAGTATGACAATCACCCAATAGGTCCTAAAATGAAATAAAAATGTTGGACATGTACTAAAATTGACCCAAATTTTAAGGCCCAAGATTAGGGCTCAAACATATTGAAATAATCGAACCCAACCGAACCGCAAGGCAAGCCAAATTTTCTGTTTCATCTGACATTCGGTTCGGTTCGATTCAACAGTCAAAAATCGATCGAACCGAACTGTGCCCACCCCTAGGTAAATCTATTGTGCTTCGGTAAAAGTGATTAAGCTTGATGAGGACCCTGCAGATGTAGGCAAAAAGTACCGAATTACGTTACCAAATTTATGATATTCTTATTATTTCGTTTTTGTTTGGTTTTATTTTATCCATGTTAAAGAAGTTCACGGAAAATTTGATAAACTATTACCCCCTTACAGTTTTTTAGTATGCAAAGCAACTTTTATTTGTACATATAACTATATAATTAAAAGTTGCTTTGAATACATTTTTTCGGCCAATAGGAAGAGTCAATTTGAGATAAGTTCTAGTATGATATAGAATAAAAGTTACAAACATTTTTTTGTGTGGTTTATTATTTAAAAAATACTCTTATTATTTTAAAATATTAGTCATACAATTCTTTATGAACAATTTGTTTTATTAAAATAATTTTAAAATAGCTTTTATATATTAAATTTTAATAAAAAATTGAAAACGTTTTAAAATAAGTAAAATTACGTTAGAGAAGAGCAATCGCTCGTTCTTATTCTTAAATCAGTATTCAAAAAAATCTTTTCAAAAGTCTCATTTACTAAGAAAGTAGGATAAGAAAATATGGAAAAATAACATTATTCATGTTTACATATTGAAAGGCTTCAACCTCTTAAAGATCACCTGAGACACGCCAACAACATCATAGCCTTCTTTTAGTATTGGCATTGCCTTCACCTGTGATTTTACGGTATAGATATACAAATATTAATGCCAAAATTAAAGAAGAGATAGTTTCACAAATTTTAATAATAAATCGTATCACTAATTACCGCCATTAAGTAGTTCAATTCGCACCTTTTCACAGGCAATTTTCACTTGTTGGTCGAGAGGCATATACCAAGAATCAAAGAACCCATTTCCAATTTCTCTGCATAAACACAGTTTGATTTCCGGTGAAGTTCTTTCTCGATTTAAAGAGAGTTCCATTATTCTTGGAGAACGTAGAAAGTAGAAAGTAGAAACAAAAACTAGATAAGCATATATATATATACACAAACACACACACGCTGCCTGGAGAACCAGAAAGTGTAATCATTGATACCGTCAACGTTGATCCAAAAGGATTTCCACAAAAATCACCTAGACCTGCCAGTCCGTGCCCGAAAATAGTCTACACTTCCAATGGCATAAGCAGCGTAAGATAAATATTATTACCATGAAAGCATATGAAAGGAAGGGAATGAACGACGGGGAAGAAGAAGAAGAAGAAGAGGAAGAAAGGAGTTGACAAAATGAAACGGAAAGAAATTGTATACTGAGTGCGTAAACCGTAAAGCCATAGTTGATATCAGTGCATGAGAAAATGAAGACTAGAGGACAAAGGGACTCCTACTTATAAGCGGGAGGATTGATCGGTAGAGTTAAACTTTATTTTCTGATACCAGTTGTTGACCAAATCCGTGGTTGATATTAAGCCTTCGTTTATACCGATAGTTTGGTGGAGATAAGTACTTATTTACCGTAATTTTTAAACGCAGTCATATGTTTAGAAGTGTTTCATTCACATTGAGCTGATTCATTCTCTTTTGATTCAAACTACTACAAATTAATCTTCGTTTAGTTGGAAATTTATCTATTAAATTTATCAATTAGACTTTAATACTACTTGTTTGAATTCTGTGATCTAATTTCATTTGGTGAGCTTCTGTAGATCCCATTCACGAAGATATCTTTGTAATTGTTTAGTAAAACTAGGACTAGAACAAATGAGTAAATATTGAGAAATACCAATTTAATTCTTCTTTTTTTCTCTATCTGACTATATAATAAGAATAATTAATTATTAATAATTTTATTATTATATTTATTTGTCAATTTAGTTAATTTCCAATTATTTTTAATTGAAATTTTAATTATTAGAATTCTAAATATTTGTTCAGAAAATAGATAAATAAAAATTAGGATGCAATTTGAAGGCTTCCATAAAAACTCTTATTGAAAAATAAAATTTATTATTTAAAATAAGATTGACATTAAGCGATTTTTTTAATTATCAAAAAATCACTTAATATTTACATTATTAATAAAAATTCAAAGATTTAGTTTTGCACATTCTTTATTGTTATTACGAGGCCTTAAGAGATTCAGTTCGGACAGATATAAGTAATAAAAGAAAGAATTTGATTATCTTCCTTGCATATGTATAAGATTGAATCCATTCGATTTCTAAAAAGGATTCATTAATAAAGTTTGAATTATAAAAAATTGTTAATTTTCATAGGTTATTAATTTATTTAGAGAGTTTTTTTAATTCAATAAAATTTAATAATCCAACTAGTTTTTGTTTTAGCTAATTAAATAACAAGTAATGAACTAGTGTACTGAAAATGAGTTACTACAAAATAAATTTGAAGATACTAATATTTCAAAGAAGAAGTATTGTGTGTATATATATAACTTTCCATTTTCATATTGTCTAAGTCTCATAATGCATTCTTAGTCTACCCTTGATTATCTCCAAGATTTGGAGCTTCATTCTATAATCGGAAAGTTTTTAAATTTCTAAGAAAAAATTAGCCGTTGGACGAAAGAATCTTCAAATACCCTTAAGATGAATGATCTCCTTATATTGATCTGATACTGCAAAATCTCCAATTGGATATCAAGAACTTAAGAGAAAGATTGAGAGAATCTCTGCAGATAGATAACGATTCTATTTAGATCTTTTGAGAATGATTTCAGGTCGTTGTGCAGCTTGTAAGTATTTGAGAAGAAGATGTGCTTCAGATTGCATTTTCTCTCCTTACTTCCCCGCCAACAATCCTCAAAGATTCGCTTGCGTCCACAAAATCTATGGAGCCAGCAATGTTGGAAAACTGCTCCAGGTAAAACATTAACCTTGGAAAGTGGAAACACTTTGGACAATAAGACATATATACTTCAAGTGTAAGAGAGTCCGAAGATCAATAAATATATACTGACAGATTAGTGTTCATCTGTTCTGATATCTTTCTATGACCACTGTATATTGTACTCTGATATTTCTCTTTTGATCACACACTCAGCAACTTCCTGAAGATCTACGAGCAGAAGCAGCAGAATCAATGTATTATGAGGCACAGTGCAGGATTAAAGATCCTGTTTATGGATGTGTAGCCATTATCTCTCTGCTGCATCAGCAGATACACATTTTAGAGAGCCAGTTAGCTAAAAGTCGAGCTGAGCTAGCTGTTCTTATGATGCCTCAACCAGAAGAAAGTGAAATAGGTCATGAAACCAGTTTTAACAATTTCTTACTTGAACAAGTTGGCAGTGTTGCTCTTTCTGGCCAATATTCCATGCAAGACTCTTCTGGGTTTATGTAGAGATTAGTACAAGTCAGTGACAGAAACAAGAGCTAATCAGGAATTTCAGGAGATTAGATCAATGTGTTAAGGAGGTGTTCCTGCAATTCCTATTTCTTGCATGTAATCGCCATATCGCTTGGGGGGCTCTACTTGATACTAATTTTGAGACTTAGCTTTTATTTTAGCTTCGAAGTTATTAACCTTTTTATTATCGAGAAGCCATATGTAGCTAACTAAATGCTTCATTAATTATAGAGAAATTCTTCTTAATTGCTTTATTATATATATATATAATTAAGAAAATAAATAAATGACTTCCCCACTTTTTATTCCACTTTTCTTTAATCCTAAAATGGATGTTTGTTTAATTATAAAAGCTTGGAAATTTATATGAATTAAAATGTATAACTAAGACTCCCTTATTAAAAAATTGTGGGAAAATATTTTAAATAAGGTTTATAGATTTATGAATTTGTGTTCATCCATCATCAAGTATTTGCATGATACATTGTATGTAAGTCTATCGGAAATAACCTTTCTACTATATATGAATAAGGCTACGTACTATCGAATCTTTCCAAATTTTACGTCTTGGCGAAATTTCAACTGAGTGTTGACGATGACGATGTTGTTCATCCATCATCAAGTTTTAGATTAAACAAATTAAACAATTTCTCACCTTTATCTTTGAAAATTAAACAAATGGAGTTTTTGCCGAAATTAATTTACAGATAACATTTTGTGCCATCAGAATCAGAAATTACTCTTTTATCATCCGACAATTAGCTTCTGAAGTCACCGCGGTCAGGAAAGTGAAACGTGAGAACAAAAATAAAGAGCAGAATGTCTAACTGCGTCCGTTGCTTGCAACACTGAACGATGGTTGGTCTAGTGTTTCTCGACATTTGTAACCAAACCATATCTCTGTACATTAATTTCAAGGGAATTTGATATGTTTTTGTACACAATCTACACAAATCAGGGAGTTTTGGAAATAACGCAATATACGTTTGAATTCCTTCTTAGAGTTAAGTTGCAGATAAGAACATAACTTGGACCCTTCAGATCCTTGTCCAGCAACCAATACAAGCTTTTATACACCGACGTTACAAGAATCTGTAGGACAAAGCATGACAATTCAGGAAACAAAATTTTTTTTGAGGGCATCAAGGATTTGAAAGATACAAATCACTGAGCCAATAAAGCTCACCGATGCACTAACCATTGTATTCTAAACTTACAGAGACCCAACATGGAAAGAATATGTGGCATAGGTGTTTTTTCTTTACATAAGCTCCCTTGCTAACTTCACGGGCTTTTCCTTCAAGAAAGCAACATCACCATTTGGTGTGGTTAGCAAATGGTGATCGGCATCCGCTCTTTCACTCTCCGCTGATAAAGATGGCATAAGGGATCCTGATCGATCATCATCATCTGTATTCATAAAGGTATCTCAACAAGGTAAGTAGAATCCATTAAAGAGGCCAATATATCCACTCCCTCCCCCAACTTCTAATAATGAAATGCAGATCTGTTACAAAAACGTCTACATGTTCCCATATACACACACACCTACACAGGTATAAAATCAACCTACTTGTGCACGTAAGGTGTTGAATAAGATCAAAGACACACTGCACAAACAAACAGGGAAGAATAAAGATAATTATAGAAGGATAAGCAAAGGTACCACTGGGGACTCCAATGCCCAACACAACTCCTATCATAAACAGGACTCTCAAAGTCAACAACTATTGTCCTCCCTGTAGCCTTGAGGGAAAAAGGATAGTTGAGAAATAAATGAAAAGAAAATGCCAGAGGAGTTTGAGCTGTTAAATAATGGCCATCAAAGCTTGTATTGATTGGTATAATGGCTGTAGCAGCTAAAATGGTATAGCAACAACACAAGGAAAACCATAACCCAGTTTAGCCTAAGTTGTTGAGTAACAAATCAATCAACAACACAAGGAAAACCATAACCCAGTTTAGCCTAAGTTGTTGAGTAACAAATCAATCAATACATCACATCCCAGCCATTGTTTAAGACTAACTGTGCACCATAGGTGTAGTCACCAGCTACAAAATGAACATCAAGTCAATGGCACTCTGGTTATGCGACACTGTTGTTTGAGACGAGTGACAACCTATGCAGATAAATGAGTTCCTATGTTCTCAAATTTATCGCGTGTACAGAGAACAACACCTATATCCTTGGTAGATCACAAATCTGCAGCTATGCGCTAAAACCTGCCCTTCTGGTATTGTAGTCAATAATCACTATCTGAGCCATTTTAAAAATTATATAGTAAATGAAGTGCATAACAAAGTGGATTAGTGATACACTCCCTCTACTACAGCCAAGAGGCTGGAGCTTCAAACATGTCCAAGCAGGGAATGGGGATTAAGATGTTATTGACCCTTGTGAGTCCCATCACATTAAAGAGAAGCATATCTTTACCAATCAATAGGATTTATTCACAAATTTCAAAATCTTGGACAGTCAATGCAAGAAATTTTCTCATGTTAGGCGAGAAAAGAACATGATAAACTCTTGAAAACTCCCATTTTAGCAAGCCCCAGAAATATGGTACACAGAACAACTCACCAGAAAATGCTGGACGGTCAGGATGATGTCTAACTGCAGTTACTTGTATGTTCTCCGGCAGTAAACAATTACAAAAAGAACCTGAAACTTCATATGAAGCCTAATTGATCAGATGATAAAAGAAATAGCTAAAATGTAGAAGAAAGTAGACTGGAAAGCCTACAAAGAAAAAGTTAGGTTGTTTTAGCAGCTATGCTGCATAGTGGACTTAAAACCATCGTAAGACTTTTTGATGCAATGGTGCCAAACGATTTATGAAATCTTTTAAAAGTATCTACAGTTTGTTTCTCCTGTTGCCTCTAGATCAAAGCTTTGTCTTTATAGCACACACGCATAGAACTCATCAAACCAATAAGTACACTATATCAATACAATAGTTTACTTTAGCAAAGGCCTTGCAACGCACCTACTCGAGCCAGCCGATTTACCCATCCAGGTATAGGCTTTCCAGTTAGCCGCAGACATACTTCATTAGTGAAGTGGTTACAATTTTTGATAATCAAGTGATAAGTATCCCCACGATATTTTGCAGAAATGTGCTCCATAAATGACCTAACTTCTGAATGAGACATCTTGGTATTGCCCATGAGAACTGACCGTCGAAATATGAATCCTGGACAATTTTTTGGTTCCACCTCAAACACCCCGCTGGTGGGATACTCATGGGCTCCAAAGCCATACTCCATACCATTCACTAATTATTGTACAAAGAACAGATTTTGGTTAATGCTTCATAAAGTTTAAAGACAAATATAGGACAAGAAGTTCATGAGCAAATTATCAATATGAAAAAACACACCAAAGTGTGCATGTAAACATATCTGGGCGACATGTGCATCATGAATTGCAAATATTTAACAGGTAGCATTAATTGTAAAAACAAACAAGTGCCTCGTGATAAATAGAATTGACATCTACAGTTAGGTAATTGTTTTTTATTACATTAGCTTAATTGTTTGAATATCAGACGCCTTTTATCACTTGATGAGTCAGCTTCTTTCATATTTATAAGTTACAGTTGTTGCATAGACTCTAGACTTAGAGGATGGTGCTTCCCAATCTGTGTTAAAGAGATTGAAAGTTAACGAGGATAACTCTCCTGAAGTTGATCATTAAAAAAAAGTCATCTCTTCATTAGAAAAGAGATTCACTCATCCTATTCCGCCACATCTTATATCTGCTTCATCTTGTAATAATTATTCTTGCACCTATCTCAGCAAGAATTCTCTCATTCTTATGTAACATTTCACCAAAATCAAAAGCATAGACTTCTAATGTCAAGCACCGTGAGAGTAGTGACATTCTTATCATCGCAGTTCCCCCTATGTAGAAGCTCAATGACCTCAAAAACCAGTGAATGTTTTAAATGAAAGCTCAATAACCTAGCAAACAAACACTCTAATCAAAAGAAAAATTTTAACTTAACAAACCTGGTAGTTATTGCACCTAATCAAATTCTTACAATTATCAATCAATAACACAAGGACATTTACTAATTCCATCTCGTGTAACATTCATGTAGTTCACCTAATAAATACCCTTTAAATCAGAGAATACTAACAAACTTCTACGCAATTACAACTAGAAATTGACCCAAAATTGCGCATAATTAAGCAAACCAGGAACTTCAATTTCCTTACCTTCTATACCAGAATGGAAGATCCCGAGACCGACCCAGTAAAGATAGTTATTTGCAGGGGAAATATCATATACATTGAGATACAACATCCCTCCGTTGCTCTCCTCAGTACTCTGCTCCTTGTCCGAGGTTAAGCTCAACGGAAACAACCGCATTGCCTCACCAACAACCAACACTCTCAACAAATTCACAACCCCGTCATCTTCTGCAAGCAACAAAATGTTTTTGATAATAACCAAAAGAAAAATTAACCTAACCCTAAAAAAGAAAATTCCCAAAATTGAACAAAAAACTAGAGTAACTACCCGAGAAAAGCAGGGAATTTGACTTTACCAATGATCCAAGAACGAGAAAATCCAGAAGGGAACCCCAGGAAGACTAAGAATTGAGAAAGATTGCTCCTTTTTTGTGTTCTCGAATTGGGAGCTATTGAAATTGAAAAGATTTGAGTTAAAGAAACAGCTTTTTGGCTGTTGAGGGAGGGAAGAAGATAACGGCTTGTAATTTATTAACTAATTCTTTAATTAAAGAGTTCAATATTAGTTATCAATATTACAGAAATGCCCGATTTTGCAATTTAGTATTTCATTTTTTTTGGATAACTCATTTAGTGTTTCGTTTTATTTCTGCATTATTCTGCTCTACCCATATTCTATTAAATCTCATTTATATATTTACGTAATATATATAAATATATATATGAGATTTAATAAAACATAATATAAACACCATAATTGGTACAGAAGATTTGGATCAAATTTAATAGAACATAATAGAAACATCATTATCAGTACAAAATATCTGATACATAAATGTATGGATGAGATTTAATGGAACGTAATAGAAACAGCATAATCGGTACAAAAAATTTGATCCCTTTTATTACATTCTCTTTTGTATCCTACCAAAATTAAGTCATCAGATCAATTAAATAATCCAAGAAAACAGTAATTACAGTACTAACTATTGAAATCTTTATTTAAAATATTCCATGAATATTAGAAGAAATTTTCCAAAAA
>JANQBM010000001.1:24645570-24655977 GCA_025594535.1 Erythroxylum domingense | reverse complement strand
CAGCGAACAAATGTGCGCACACTTTAGTGCAACACACTGGTTCTATGTCTGATGTTCAGGAGTGGGATCATGACCCTCCTATTTTCATATTGGATGTATTACGTTCTGATAAAAGTTAATACAATCCACCTTTTTTAGTCAAAAAAAGTGAAATTAAATTAAATGTTTACCATTTTATGTTTGTTTGAGGGATGATAGGGCATCTAATCTCATTTATTGAAAGACCTAATTTACCCCCAAAAGTTAGCTTAAGAAGGAAAGTTTGTACACTATTATAAATAGTTGAATGCACTCACACTTATCCGATGTAAGATTCTTGACACATCTCCCTTGACTCAAAGCAAGATTGGATATCTGTTGGGCATATTGGACAAAGGGATAGAACCGAACACCACCCTAAATTATCGAGACAAACAGGTTCTGATACCATATTGAAAGGCCTAACTCATCCCAAAAAGCTAGCTTGAGAAGGGAAGTTTGCATACTATTATAAATGTCTGAATACACTCACACTTGTCTGATATGGAATTCTTGACATCATTAAAGATTTATGAATTTTTAGTTTCTATTATTATTTTATTTTTCTTATTTCATAAAGTATGAAAACAATAAAATTTAACTTTTTGTTTCCTATAATATGATTTTATTGTTATCAGAATATATTTACATTCGAATGCATAATTTTCAATTCTTCAAAAGTAGTTATTAATGAAATAAAAAATCCAAATATTTAATTCTAAATAGTAACGTTAGTTTTAATAATTAAAATATATTAGTAAATAAATATTAATTTACAAATAAGATTATACAAAATGTTCAGTTCTAAATTATTTATTTGTAATAAAATATAATTAATTTATTGTTAATAATTATTAGTGAATATTGGAAAAACAATTACAATAATTAGTTAAGAGTTAAATAACAGTTGAACGAGTTTTAAGATAAGAGTTGCATAATAGTCATGAGGTGGTAGGTTTATGGTTCAATGGACTTGGTAGGTTTTTCTTCCCTTTCTCCAATATTTTCACATTTCTCACTTGGGTCGGTGTTCGTGTTTCCTACCTTCTTCCCACGCGGAGACAATGCATTAACTTCTATTTATGTCGCTCGGTGCAAAACAACCCAGTTCTACATTTACGTGTCTGCAGTTGTTTATGTTGAGTTATAAGGACAGCTTTTTGGTAGGTGTTCTCTTTTTTCCTTATGAAAGCAACAGTCTTAGTTGAAGTCTTGGAAAACACTGGCTAGTTGTGCTAAGTCTTTTTGTAAGAATTCAGGTAACATTTGGCAACTGTTTTCACTGGTTCATCACCTGCTAATAAGAAAATGGTCTGTTCTTCGGTTTACTAGGCTTAAACAATTTTGAGAGTTGATACTTAATTAAGACATCTCATTTAATTTATTTTTAACAATTATTAAAAAATTCAACCGGCTAAAATCTTAAAAACTTTAAATTGTACAATTTTTCGATTTGATTTTTAACTTTTCAGTTCGATTCGCTTTAATAATTCTTATTGTTAAAAACCGATTAATTTATTAATTAATCAGTCAATTTTTGTAAATTAATAAATTATTATAAGTTAAAATAAATCTATTAATGTTCATTTCGATCAATTTATTAATTAATCAGCTAATTTTTGTAAATTAATAAGTTATTATAAGTTAAAATAAATCGATTAATGTTCATTTAATAATCTCTTTTTTAATTAAACTTTAAATTCTTCTATAGATATGAACAATCTCTTTTAATCATATTTTAAATTCTTTAATTTTATTTATTTTTTATTCAATTTTATATCTGTCTAATACCGGTTGAACCTTCAAAACATTAAACTTCTTATTTTACTTGTCTAAATTCCGACCCAGTTTTTAAAACAATTTAATATTCAATTCGATTCTTAAAACATTACTTTTAAAAACTCTTAATACTTTTTAAAGGTCATATTTTTCTTATTATTATTATTGTTACTACTACTATTATTTTTATTATTTATTTATTTCCCTCCCCCCTCTCTCTCTCTCTCTCTCTCTTTCTTTTTATGTAGGTCATTTGGAAACAATTTCTCCACTAGTTAAGAATAACGCTGTGTATTATTAGACCTCTCTCGATTTCATGTATCAGTCAAATTCATAAGTGTTGTTATTTTTGTTGTTTGTTATTTTATAGACTAAAAGTATTATACTTGTCATTTCGAAATTTGAAGCCAAATTTATCATTTCCATCACTATTATTGTACTCACATTTTCAATTAGTGAATACTAAACATAGAAAGCTCAAAAACAATCGCACCTTTGCTTCTTTCTTAACCTTGCAAATGGTAAATTAATATCACGTTGGCATTATTATAAGAAACAATTACAAGCACGATTTACTTTCCATCGAACATGATTCAAACCGTGTAATATCAATCCAACTCTGCCTTCTGTTCCATTTAGATTTTCACTTGCAAAACGTGAAAGTAAATTAAAGCTTGAACACACCCAACATTCTTGACTATATCATAAATGTACCTCTTTTTCAACGTATTGTCCTTAAATGAATACTTAAACTTTTGATCTACATATACAATATATGAAACATAAAACCCAAAAGAGGGGTTCCTATACACGTTTTCCAGTAGCCAGTTTTTTTAGAGCAGAAACCAAGCATGCATGATATTTTATATACATATTTTTGTCCCCTTCTTTCAAACTCGCGTATGAAAAAGGCAATGCATTATCACCTACTCAAACTTTTAATAATTTAACCTACATCATCTCTTTTTCCAACATTGGAATTCAACATTGGTAATTTATTATCATCTCTAATAAAAAAATAGGTTTTATATATTCTATTTGACTTATTGGTATAATTTATTAATTAATACATTGCATCAAACATTTCTCTTTTTCTTATACATTGATTTTAATTAAAATTATTATTCTTCTTCTTCCTTATTCTCCTCTTTGGATAAGCACGTAAAAGATAGATAAACTATAAACCCATAGTATTTTTTGAAGCACATGATATTACTAATCTTATTTAATTGCCAAGTCTTCAAACTTTTACTCTCATCAAATCCTTTATTCCAGTTACTCTGTTACAATCTACCCTACATAAATATATAGATGAGATTTAATAAAAATACAATAACTAGTACAGAAAATCTAATCCCTTTACCGCCCTTTATAATGTATTGAGTTTGAAAACTCTATCCATTTCTGCTTTCGAGGAAAGGACCAATTAATCCTCACTCTTTTCATGCTTATTGATTTCCACACACACAGCGAGAAAGGTACTCCTCAGTGTCTGCGCCTCACCTTTTCCTTTATTCCTTTTCATGTATTCTACCAATTGCAGCCACTGAAGGCGGATGGTATTTGTTCTACCACTTTCTTTGAACCCAAAATTAACACAGCCACGAGAGAGACTCTAACCACACCCAAAATTAATCCACAATTGAACCCCGCTGAAGTCACCCAAAAAGGAATTCATGGAAGAGTTCATGGCTGCACACATACAGACATCAACACGTGTTTCGTGAATCAATAAGGATCCATCTAACTTTTGTTCTTCACTTCATCAAAGTCAACGAGTCTTCACACGCACAATCTCTAGATTACACACAATACACTTTAACCCATATAAACGTGGTCTACAAGAGTTCATCTATAGATAGAATTCTAACTTTATCCAACTTTTCAAGATAGTAGATTTCATTCCATCCCACTTTGATTTGAATTTTAAATTCATCAGTATTATTTTAGATATCCAATTATTGAAAAATGTCAAAATTAAATAATAAAATATATACCATAAATCTTAACAATCTTAAACAATTACGTTATGAAAAAGTATATAATTGGATATCTTAATCGAATATCACAAGGTCCACACATAAAAGTATGAATGGTTTGTTCTACCTCAAAGAAAGTGGAGAAGTACCTTCCTTAAGTATATTATGCTAAACGTGACCATCTTGCTGATGAAGCTGCTTTTAAAGACTTAAATATACAAAATGACAAATACATCTTGTGGGAAGGTTTGCTCCATATAGTTGTTTTTGTTGTTTTTAATTTACTTTAGAAGTTTATATTTTGTAAATAAATCCCTCAATTAAGGTTAACCACAATTAGGAGAATTGAGAAAAAAGAGTTTGCCATGTCAAAAGTGCTTTATATTAATGTTTTCAAAACTAGACTACTGCTAAGATAAGAAGTTTAACTGTCATAAAAATGGTTAAAGATTTAATAAAATTGAAGAATTTAAAAAATGATTGAAAAAAATTATCCTTATTTTTCAAAAAATTTAAAGCTTAATAAAAAATAGACTATTTAATAAAAATTAATTAGCTTATTTTAGTTTATCAAAATTGATCATTTTATGAAAATTGATTGATTAATTAATAAAATAATCGATTTTTAACAACAAAATATATTAAACTAAATTAAACCTAAAAATTGAAAACCGAACACGAAATTTTCATTATAAATCCGGTTAAACTGGTTCGATTAAAATATTGTTTTATATAATATGGATACAACAACAACTAAGAATTTATTAACCTTCTAATTAAACTTAATTTTAATCTGTTCTCTAATACAAAAGAAAATTCTAATGACTTCACAAATGTTGAGAAACCGGGTCCAGATCTAATCTTACCCGCAGCGAAATAATCATAAAACTTTTTCATAACTTTTGATTTCTCAAAAACCAAAATCTATTTTAATTCTATAAAATGAATAACACGAATCATAATAAAGCGAAATTTAATTCGTACCTTATTATGAAGCTTGATCTTTATCTTGATACATCCTTCGAACCGTTTCCGAAACCTATCCGTCTCAACCACCGTAGCTGCACAAATGTCCGACCTCTAAAATCTGGGCAGTCTCAGTTATACAAAAAAAGCATTTGCATAAATTACTTTGACAGTGTAATGGATTATAAAGTATGTTGGTACAATGTGTAAGAACCAGGATTCTTGCTTACATGTAGTCATGTGACAGTTCTTCCTTCCAGTTTGTATTGATCTTTGCAGAACAGGAAATGCTTCGACAGTATGTGTTCGTATATCTTGCTTGGTTATGCTTCATAGTTCTTATTGCTTCATTTTTATGATTCTAATTTAGTACAATTAATCAAGACAATTTAACAAAATTTACATAATTATACCAAATTAAGCCTCAACCCCTATGCAATTGGTTTATCTCCTTCTCAACTCGATATTTTGAATAGTATGAAAATTTGTTAAAGAGGTTGGGCTCGAGCTAGCTGATAGAGTCTGTAGACTGAGTTTCATCGTGTTAGGCTTCTTTAACTTGGATTTTGACTTCGGTTGTTAATTGTCATTATACTTTGTTACAACAACAAGATAAATACTTCTTCAGATGTGGTCCAATCACTTCATGACATCTTTTTAAGACCTCTTGTGCTTGAATAGTGCATTAAAAATTTTCATTCTTTTATAAACTAGAACGAAAATTAAACGATAAGATAAAAAATTGAGATTTAAAAGATTAAATCGGTATTAGATTGTCATAAATTTGATTAAAGATTAAATAAAATTAAAGAATTTAAAATATAATTGAAAGAAATTGTTCCTATTTATCAAAAAATTGAAGTTTAATTAAAAAATAGATTATTAAATGAACATTAATTGATTTATTTTAATTTATAAGAACTTAATAATTTACAAAAATTGACCTATTAATTAATAAATTAATCAATTTTTAACAACAAGAGTTATTAAAATAAATCAAATCGAAAAGTTGAAATCTGAACCAGAAAATTAGACGATTCAAGATTTTTTTAATTAAATCGACTAGACTGATTGAATTTTTTAATTATTGAAAATTTCAATAACCACTTGAATTCAATATCTTAACTTATTTTGAGATATATTGACACAATGTTATCTGTTTTTGTGGTACTTTAACATTGAATTCATAAAAAAGAAATACTTTTGTCATACATTATTTCTCGGATCGAAGAAAGAAGAAAAGATAATCAATAGTTGTGACATATACACATGAGTTGAACCGTCAAGACTCTTTATTAAATGTCTCCTCCTCTCGTTAAACTCGACCAATTCTGTACGGACAATTTTAATATGAGTACGAATTAGTTGTAGTGTGAACGACTTCTAACTGAGTCTATCTCTTCATCTTTTCGGTGAACTTGCACCCCAAGGAGACGACCTCTGAATTACTCTTCATGACGTACACATATATAGTAGCTAGTGATTCACAAGTTCGTCACCTGCGAGACTTGGGACATGCATGAGACTCCGGTGCGCTGAATAGGTTATCTTCAAAACACGACTTCTGTTGCATCGTCAACCCCAACCTAAAATAAAAAAATAAAAAAAGACTTGGTTAGAGCTAGTGAACACAAAGTTAATCAGGTTTACACCCAACTAATTCAAAGCAAATCTAATCTTATTTAGTACTAGTTTAATCCAATGTAAGTTGTTGAAATGTTCATAATTATACTTACTCAAAGTTAAAGTCAATGTATTAAGTGCAAAGTGGAAATCTAGGGAGGGTAAAAAAATTATTTCTGTAACTTAAACTTGCGACCTCATAAAAGAGTAACTTTATCGGTTGCTCTGAGAAAGAAACTAAGTTATATGTAAATTAATATTTATTTACTAATATATTTTAATTATTAAAACTAATTAATATTTATGAGTTTTTAGTTTCTACTATTATTTTATTTTTCTTATTTCATAAAGTATGAAAGCAATAAATTTTAACCTTTTGTTTTCTATAATATAATTTTATTGTTAACTGAATATATTTACATTCGAATACATAATTTTCAAATTTTCAAAAATAGTTATTAATGAAATAAAAAATCCAAATATTTAATTCTAAATGGTAACATTAGTTTTAATAATTAAAATATATTAGTAAATAAATATTAATTTACAAATAAGATTGTACAAAATGTTCAGTTACTAAATTATTTATTTGTAATAAAATATAATTAATTTATTGTTAATAATTATTAGTGAATATTGGAAAAACAATTACAATAATTAGTTAAGAGTTAAATAACAGTTGAACGAGTTTTAAGATAAGAGTTGCATAATAGTCATGAGGTGGTAGGTTTATGGTTCAATGGACTTGGTAGGTTTTTCTTCCCTTTCTCCAATATTTTCACATTTCTCACTTGGGTCGGTGTTCGTGTTTCCTACCTTCTTCCCACGCGGAGACGATGCATTAACTTCTATTTATGTAGTTCGGTGCAAAACAACCCAGTTCTACATTTACGTGTCTGCAGTTGCTTATGTTGAGTAATAAGGACAGCTTTTTGGTAGGTGTTTTCTTTTTTCCTTATGAAAGCGACAGTCTTAGTTGAAGTCTTGGAAAACACTAGCTAGTTGTGCTAAGTCTTTGTGTAAGATTTCAGGTAACATTTGGTAACTGTGTTAACTGGTTCATCACCGGCTAATAAGAAAATGGTCTGCTCTTCGGTTTACTACCAGGCTTAAACAATTTTGAGAGTTGATACTTAATTAAGAAATCTCATTTAATTTATTTTTTAACAATCATTAAAAAATTCAACCGGTTAAATCTTAAAAATTTTGAATTGTCCAATTTTTCGATTCGATTTTTAACTTTTCAGTTTGATTTATTTTAATAATTTTTATTATTAAGAACTGATCAATTATTAATTAATTAGTCAATTTTTGTAAATTAATAAGTTATTATAAATTAAAATAAATCGATTAATGTTTGTTTAATAATATTTTTTTAATTAAACTTCAAATTATTCTATAGATATGAACAATCTCTTTTAATCATATTTTAAATTCTTTAATTTTATTTAATTTTTAGTCGATTTTATAACTATCTAATACCAGTTGAACCATCTAAACATTAAACTTCTTATTTTAGTCGATTTTATAACTCTCTAATATCAGTTAAACCTTCTAAACATTAAACTTTTTATTTTACTGTCTAAATTCCAACCCAGTTTTTAAAATAATTTAATATCCGATTTGATTTTTAAAACATTGTTTTTAACATAAATTTTGGAATTTAAAAACCAATTAAAACTTTTAATACTTTTTAAAGGTCAAGCCAACTTGAATTGGCAAACAACAGACATATGTGAACATATTAACACACCAGCTAACGACTAGGAAAGGGGATTTCAAAACAAAAGAAGAGGCTAGGTTTAACATTTTGGTCGACAAAGTCAAGGGATAAAATTTTAATTAATTAGGTTTTGTATTAGATTTGAATTCAAGACGTCAGAGTTTTGACAAGCATGACTTCAATATGATCCAATTAAAGAATTGCTTTAAATATATGATAATTTAAAGAATGAAAAAACCATTAAAGGCATTAATTAATTATGTTAGAGGTAATTAAAACTTTCTTCTACGAGCTAATACGAATAATATGATCAAAGTAAGTAAAGTAGATTTATTCACGAAGCCATCTATTAGAATTAATAATTATTTTTCAAGCTTTCTGCATTGGGTGAAGTATTGAATAACCTGTACGTAAATCTATGCAAGAAGTAAAACTAAGTACTATTGGAACTCTTAAGACTCTCAGCCAAATTTTTATTAAATATTGTTGTTTTTGTTGCCTAAAAATAACTTGTATAAATTTTGTGCATAGATAGATGATGGAGAAATATATTGCAATCTGCCTTTAAATAAATATATTAAAAATTTGTAACATTTCTTAGTCAAGATATATTTAAATAGATCATTAATTTGTTCATAAATTACTTTAATATAATGTAATTTTTGGATAATAAATATTTTAAGATATAGATTTAACTGATTAAATTCTTCTAAACTATCACTCATGTTAATTAATTTATCTGAAACATCTTTAAAGTTAGCTATACATGATGATTATATTAATGATTAGGGACATCGATAATTATTTAACTAATCTTTCTATACTCAATTGTTTAAAACGATAATCCTTAATTTAATAATGTGTAATTATATTTGAAATTGTTAATATTATTATTATTGACTTTCTCCTTCTTCATCTTTTTTTTATTACTATTATTATTACTACTACTATTATTTTTAATATTTATTTATTTCCCTCCCTCTCTCTCTCTCTTTCTTTCTTTTTATGTGGGTCATTTAGAAACAATATCTTTACTAGTTAGAGATAAGGCTGTGTATTATTGGACCTTTCCAGACTCTATATATTAACGAGATTCATACTGAATGTTGTTGTTGTTTGTTATTTTATATACTAAAAGTATTATATTTGTCATTTTGAAATTTGAAGCCAAATTTATCATTTCCACGACTATTATTGTACTCACATTTTCAATTAGTGAATACTAAACATAGAAAGCTCAAAAACAATTGCACCTTTGCTTCTTTCTGAACCTTGCAAATGGTAAATTAATATCACGTTGGCATTATTATAAGAAACAATTACAAACACGATTCACTTTCCATCGAACATGATTCAAACCGTGTAATGTCAATCCAACTCTGCCTTCTGTTCCATTTAGATTTTCACTTGCAAAACGTGAAAGTAAATTAAAGCTTGAACACACCCAACATTCTTGACTGTATCATAAATGTACCTCTTTTTCAATAGATTGTCCTGAAATGAATACTTAAACTTTTGATCTACATATACAATATATGAAATATAAAACCCAAAAGTGGGGCTCATATACACGTTTTCCAGTAGCCAGTTTTTTTAGAGCAGAAACCAAGCATGCGTGATTTTTTATATACATATTTTTGTCCCCTTTTTCCAAACTCGCGTATGAAAAAGGCAATGCCTTATCACCTACTCAAACTTTTAATAATGTAACCTACATCATCACTTTGTCCAACATTGGAATTCAACCTTGGTAATTTATTATCATCTCTAATAAAAAATAGGTTTTATATATTCTATTTGACTTATTGGTATAATTTATTAATTAATACATTGCATCAAACATTTCTCTTTAACTTATACATTGATTTTAATTAAAATTATTCTTCTTCTTCCTTATTCTCCTCTTTGGATAAGCACATAAAAGATTGCGTTGTACATATGTAGGTAGACAAACTCTAAAACCCTAGTATTTTTGAAGCACATGATATTACTAATCTTATTTAATTGCCAAGTCTCTAAACTTTTCTCTCCATCAAATCCTCTATTCCAGTTACTCTGTTCCAATTCTATTATATTAAATCTCATATATACATTTATGTGGAGTCACATAAATATATGGATAAAATTTAATAAAACATAATAAAAATACGATAATTGATACAGAAAATCTGATCTCTTTCTGACCTGTTTAATGTATTGAGTTTGGAAACTCTATCCATTTCAACTTTCGAGGAAAGGACCAATTAATCCTAGGGATGTCAATGGGCCGGGCTGGGGATGGCCCGGCCCGGCCCATTGTAATTTCCCTTCGGGCCATTT
>JANQBM010000001.1:24625134-24644894 GCA_025594535.1 Erythroxylum domingense | reverse complement strand
CTTAATCGAATATCAAAAGCTCCACACATAAAAGTAAGAATGGTTTGTTCTACCTCGAAGAAAGTGGAGAAGTAACGTCCTTAAGTATATTATGCTAAACGTGATCAGGATCTCGTTGACGAAGCGGCCTTTTAAAGACTTAAATATACAAAGTGACAAATATATCTTCTGGGAAGGTTTGCTCCGTATAGTTGTTTTTAATTTATATTAAGTTTATATTTTGTAAATAAATCCCTTTGGACCATAATTAAGAGAATTGAGAAAAAAGAGATTGCTATGTCATAAGTGCTAATATCAATGTTTTCAAAATCAAACTAAAAGTTAGACTGGTAAAATAAGAAGTTTAAAACTTAAAAGGTTTAATCAATATAAAACTGTTATAAAACCAGTTAAAGATTCAATAAAATTGAAGAATTTGAAAAAATGATTGAAAAAAATTATTCTCGTTTATCGAAAAATTTAAAGTTTAATTGAAAAAATAGATTGTTAAATAAAAGTTAATTAACTTATTTTAGTTTATTAAAACTGATTATTTTATAAAAATTGATTGATTAATTAATAAAATGATCAATTTTTAACAACAAAATATATTAAACTAAATCAAACCTAAAAATGGAAAATCGAACCCGAAAATTTTTACTATAAAACCGGTCAAATTGGTTCGATTAAAACATTGCTTTATATAATATGGATACAACCACAACTAAGAATTTATTAACCTTCTATTAAACTTAATTTTAAACTATGATTTCTAATACAAAAGAAAATTCTAACGACTTCACAAAATCGACGGTTTCATAGTGGAGGGCTTTCTTCCATTTTTTTTTCCCCTCCAAATGAAAAACTGGAATTATAATTTAATTAAAAATGGAAACTAACTAGAACGATGCACGAGCTCATATTACATGTTGGCAAGTCATGTAAGGAACGGCAACAGGTACAATACAACATGTGTAACATGCAAATCTAAAATTATTAGTTCAGTTTGATCATTTGTAGTACCTAATTGTCTGATTAAACGAAATTAACGTTTCCAAACCAAAAGTTTGAATCGATTGCATCTTTTCTGTTCCCTGCGTGATTATTATTTTATTGCACATCACTTGTCAATCACCGACAACGACTTACGGCCACCAATGTGTAGGTTCTTGATGTAGTAGTTAAATAAGAAAGTGCAATGAATTGTTTTTCACCTCTTTTTCTTAGTTTGAGTGCTTAAACAATCATGACTTCTTGTCAATGGACTAGTAAATGTTGTTATTAAGTGTTAAACATCGGTTGATATGATAGATTACACATAACACTGCTACATGATGACAGGATCAGTGAAAGGAGTACGATCTCTTCTATTCCAATGATGCAATAGCCAATTATCCAGCTATTGTTACACTTGTTTCTGTATGCATGTTCGACGACAAGTGCAAGCGCTTTTTTCGCTTTTGCTCTAGTACTAACTAGCAACTTAGACCTTGTTTTCCTGAAAAAACGAAAAACTTCTAAGACCTGTTTAATGGAGTTGGTATCATTAATTTTGCAAGCCAGTATATGATTAGTGGGGAACAAGGTGCTGAAGCCACGTGCTCCAGTTAATCGTTCTTATCTTGTCCAACAGAGTCAGATGTCACCGTCAATCTGATGCAGCTGGGGCATGGAGTGCACATAAAGAAAAAAACATAGCTATCACAACAAAGTAGAAAACAGATGATCTTCATGTTTTTCACAGGACACAAGAGATTATCACTCGTTACTCGTATGCTGTAATAATTGGAGGAATATTGGACATGTGCAAAGCATGGACGCGGTACCAATTAGTAATTCTACTTTCAGCTTTAGAAAGAGTTTTAGATTCCATTTTGGTCAGTATCTTATGAAGAGATTATCACTCGTATACTGTAATCATTGCAGGAATATTGGTCATGTGCAAAGCATGGACACGGTCTGCTTTCGTAATCTGGTACTCATTGTATTATACCTTATTTATAATACAATGAGTATCAAATTATAACATAAACAAATATTAAAACTTACTTAAATCCCTTATAAAGCTTTTAACTTTTGAATTTTATTTAACAGTGTATTTTATCTTGTATATCTTTTTATTTCCATGATATTGTGTAAGATGTATGAATACAATTTTTTTTCTTTTTTTTGGTACTACTTTCTATTTTATTATATTATGAGATATAATTAATATCGAACATAATATGCATCTCATTACACATATAAAAATGGTATAATTTCAAAGAGTTTTTGTGAACAACTAATATTTAAATTGAATAATATATATATATGTTGTAATTGAAATAAAAGGAAAATTCTAGTATCACAAAAAAGTAACCTTACCAGTTGCTTAAAGACTTATCTTTATACTATTTGTAATAGTCCTAGACTACCCGTCTATAAATATTGTCCACTTTTGAGCCTTGACCCAATCAAGTCTTCACGGTTTTGTTCTTCTCACTTTAAAAAAAACGTGTCTATAAGGGAGAGATATTCATACTCTTATAAGGCATACTTCGTTCCCCTCTCTAACTTATATAAGATCTCATATTCTACCCACTTTAAGGCTCAGCGTCTTTGCTGACACATTAGTTTGAGTACTGGCTCTGATACTATTATAACAGCCCTAGATCTTCCGCTTACAAATGTTGTCCGCTTTTAAATCTTGGCTCAGTTAAGCCCTTACAATTTTGCTCTTTTCACCTTAAAAAAAACGCGTATGTTAAGCTCGTCATGATCACTTGCATTGAAAATTTAATAAATGGAACTGACCATTTGAGTGTATTGAGTGGAAAATATAATGTTATCTATATAATAACATTTTAGGATTGACTCTTAATCTAATTCGCAATTTTAGTGCTTCGACGGGAGTAAACGGCCAAATTAGGTGGATTAGCAATAACCATGTACAGTAATAAGTGCTTACAATAAAACATGGTAGAGGCAACCATTATCATAACTAATACTACTAATACAACAACAACAATATTTGGTATAAATTGCACTGACACATGATATTTAAAGAGGTTCAGTAATACATAATCTTCCCTTTAATTAGTAGATAAATTGTATCAGAATGACATATGAAAAGAAGAAGAAGAAAAGAAAAATAAAATAATAAATAAATACTAAGTAAATAAACTATGACATAAGTAACCACTATCATAACTAAAGAACAATTGATTATTTTTATTTATAACAACATCTATAACAATAAAATATTTTTAGATGATTAAATTTGAGTTTGTGTTTTAAAAAAAATGAGTTTAGAAATACTCATTTCAATCCGAATCTAATTTAGTTTGTTTGAAATTGTCTCAAACCTAATTTTTATTTAAAATTTGATTGACTTTATGCTTCTTTCATTTTTTTATGTGATAAAAATTGAATTGAATTTGAACTTATGAATTCAATTCAACACAATGTCCAATTCTAATGTGACGTATTATCATTTGTAATAATTAAGAGTGGTCAACATTTTGTATCGATCTGAGAATAAAAAAACCTAAATAATAGAACAAAACTTTGTTGCATGAAAACTTTGTTTTACGTGGTACAGTCTCATGTTAAAATCCTGATTACTGCTACGTCTGTCCTTAAATTCTATAAATTGGATGAGGTTCAAGTTTCTTCTATGTTAGGCAGAAGAACTTTTGAACGTTGTCTTTTGTTAGTTTGGGAAAGAAAGTACAGCGCGACCTTGAGACCATAGTTGAAAATGTCGAGCTTCTGAGAGCTTTCCTCAGTACTTGACCAAACCCTCATAACAGAGTAGCAAAATCTGATAAGAAAAGGTGCAAAGACCATATTTACGTAAATGGCTTTATGAAGACAAATTAAGGAATTCTAAATATTAACTTGGCGTGCAAAAATTCTTGACCATCAAGAAATTGATATGTTGTTTTTATAATATCTGACTTGAACTTGTCCTCTTACTGTTCCATCGAAAAGTCATACCTAAATTCTTGATCACTTTTTGTAAACTCCAACCTTTTACCATATCCAACATTCCAACCGGCTCTCACTTTTCTCGTTATACTTTCAGACTTAACTTGTCAGACTTAAAGTATTAGGACTATTATACATTCATAAGTCAAATACCATTTTCTTAAATTTGAATATTTAACTTGAAAGAATGGTTGAATTCTTAGAGTTTGTTCTATCAATTTGAAGGTTTTAATTTAAAATCCTAGTTTAAGAACTGACTTTTATTTTAGTAATTTTAGAAAAATAAATAATATAATGAATAAATTTTAATTTGTTAATTAACTACTTAAATTAGATTTAACTATATGTGTATTACATGGTTGGTGTGAGCGGTTAACCAGAAATCTCAAGTTCTAGTCTTAATAATGGAAAAATCTGTTTGGCCAATACTTCACTTCTTACAGACTGACCCGATACAAATAGAGATAAGTTTGAGTGTGGATGAGTTAAAGGTAAATTCTTATAATTGAGATCCTTCTAAAAAATCTCGGCTAATAAAAAAAAAGTGGGGCAGCCTTTGAACTCAATTGATTCGGACAGTTGGGGATAATAAATTCTGACCATATCTTAATCAGACTTAAGGTATGTTTTGAATAAAAACATCATAGGAAACAGGTGATTTGACGAGAATGGTGATGGGTCCAAATGTTTTGGGAGAAAGATAAGGGAACATTGATGAACATGTCAAGCTGCCAACTACATAATTGCATTCTTTGAAGTATTGAACCATAAAAAGGGGGAATGCAATTGGTCTTATTCAAAGCAAAACATCAACAAAGTACAATGCCAAATCCCTGAAGGTTGCCGCTGTCTCAAGCTAAGACCATCTTTTGTTTAACTTAGAAAAACATAATCATCTCAATATTACACTTTTGATTTTATGTCCTTTCCAAAAAGCTTTTTGATGTCTTTTAGCCTTGACATTTTCGTATTTTCCTTTTTCTATATTTCAAAGAGATTTAAAAAAAACACACAAAACCAAAAACGTTTTAACATAAGCCAATACGTATTGGTGAGGGAAGACGTTGAAAAGGCTGAACAGATGCATATTATTTTTCAAGTCAGATGATCCAAAATGTCATATTGTACAAATCTTACCTGCCGTACATGTTCATCCATGGCTGATAGCTAGGTCGACGATTGACGAAGAAAAGTTACCCAAAAGAAATACAATTAAAGTCTGGTGGATCAATTCAGAAGATTCAACTTTGAGTAATAATATATAATATAAATATTTGTTTAATTTTATTCAGATATTAGAAACTGTTTCAACTTTCATATATGGATAGAATTGCTGGCGACTCAATTTCATTACTTCCCGTCAATCAGTCACCTTGATTGAAAAGTCAAAACTCCATTTGTGAAAAAGTATATAATCACAATATTTGATTTTGACCCCCACGGTTTCAAATTCTGGGTGTCATTTAAAATTCAATTACTTCTAATTTTGGAATATAATATAACAATGCTACCGAGAAAATAAAACTTTATTTTTAAAAATATTGAAAAAAGAGAAACCATCAACTAATTTAAAATTTAATGCTTTTGTTTATTGATCCTTTTGGCAAATTTCTTACGATGATTAAAAATTTCAATTGGTTCGATCAATACAATAGTAAAATTTTGAACTTTTTAAATTTTAAATTTAGTTTTTAACTTTCTTATTTGATTTATTTTAATAATTTTTGTTGTTAAAAATTGATCAGTTTATTAATTAATTAGTCAGTTTTTATAAATTAATAAATTTTATAAAGTAAAATAAATCAATTAATTTTCATTTAATAATCTTTCTATAATTAAGCTTAAAATTCTTCGACGGATAAAAATAATCTTTTTCAATCATATTTTAAATTATTTAATTTTACTCTTATCTTACCGATTTAACTTCTCATTTAATTTTTAAAACATTGATTCTTATACAATTAAGGGTAAATTATATTCGAAAGAAATAATAAAAAGAAAAAAATTAAAAAACCCTTTTTGTTTGAAAGGAAAGAGCAAAAATGGTAATCTTCCCATTTTAATCAGCCTCATTTCTAATATTTTATAAGCTCCGGAAAAAGTTAAAAAAAAAGACATATTATCTTTTTTATTTTTTATGAGATTAAGAATGGACCCTAAAAAAAAAAAAAGCAAAATAGGGGCCAATAAGCCCTGAGCAGGTGTTGTTCCTGCCTTTGCCCATTGCCGATCCTTGTTGCAATGCATCAAATTTGCAACTTCAAAAAGCCATTTATGTGTATAAGATTTTAGTATTTACTATATAAATTCAACAAATTAACTGTTTACAATTTTACTCGTGTCTTTTAGTATAATTCAAGTTCAAAATAATTGTATGTTTGAGTTCAAAGCTTCTCCAATATTATCTCGTCAGCCAATACAAGTCTACAAGAAGACCAGAAATTTATACACCTACGTACATATTGAAGTCCAATTAACCATCGTATTCAATGAAATTCAACCAACTTTTTTCTGTCTGAACGCATTCCTACACAGTTTGAAGTGATCAAGCCCCACTTGATAAAAAAGTATTAGAGATGGAGGTTTCAGTCTAATATGCTTTGTTTATTATCCAAGTTCGGCTTGATACTTAATTGAATTCAGGCCAAATAGTTATAGTTTGATAATTAAAAATTAGATTTAATCAAGATTAGAACGAAATTATTTTGATTAATAAATTAAATAATTCATAAAAATTAGCATATTGTGAATAGTTTGCATAATTTCACTAGGCATTCTGTTAATTAAAATGATGGTAGATTGAATTTTGTGGGTGGCCAACTCGGTTTACCAGAGCTTTGCTTTAATTACGTCCCGATCTAACTTGCGTCGCGCACCTAACTATAACGAGTGAGTCTTCCAAAAGGGATAATTGCATTCACAAAATTCGAACTCAAGATTTTGCTTTAAGCGAAACTTAACGACTTCCGACTTGGACCAACCCCCAACCCCATTGGTGGCAGATTGATTTTATGGTAACTCCAATTAGGTTCTTTTATTGGGAAGAGATATAAAAGTAAAGAGAAGTCGTAAAAAAAAAAAAGGAAATAGAACTAAGAACGAAAGAACAGAGCCAACGTGGTTGAAAGTCGACAATCAGAGGTCGTAATTTGACTATCTTAAACAACGACTTAGGAACACGGCGAGAGATTCACTTATGATTAAGAAATGGTCAGTGTAGCTTAATCCCCTATTTACACCCATACCCTCCGCGTAATAACACATAAGTAGCGCTCCACTCGTAATTAAATGTATAGATAAGGGCATTTGTGAACTACCCCCTCTATATATACTCCGAGGATGCTGGATTTATGGTACTTGTTTTAGAACTGGAAGTTTTCTTTTGCGTTCTTGTACACCGTTGACTCTCTCCTCTCTCTATCCAGATGTTGCAGATCAGCTCGGCATTTCCCGCACAAAACCTAAACCTTTTTCAGGCGGGACGTAACAGTTTCAAGTGTAAACAATCGAGTCCTCTGATTAGATGTTCTTCGTCGTCTTTACTAACTTCACAATCCGTGAAACCTGTTTCGTATGAATTGAATAAGCAACATCTTGCTAATCTTGAGAAGCTACTTCCAAAACAATCTCTAGAGCCTAACCAATCTGACTCTCTACCAGTTGGACCAATTCCTAAAGTTTCCGGTAACGGGTCGTGGGTCAATAGAGGTAGAGCTCTACTTGAAGGACTCAATGTCCCCAGAGTTTGGCCGGAGAGGAAAGCGGCCGAAGATATGTCACCAAGGCATATGAACAGGCTTCAACGACTGTTGTCCAAGACGCAGGAGTATTCACCGAGGAACAATCTTGGTTCCCGGTGGAGAGAGTACCACGGTTGTAATGACTGGTTGGGGCTTCTTGACCCTCTCGATGAGAATCTCCGGCGAGAGGTAGTGAGGTACGGAGAGTTTGTTCAAGCAGCTTACCATTCTTTCCACTCCAACCCTGCCTTGTCAGCCGACGAACCTCCCTTGCCGCACCCCGTGGCCTTGCCGGACAGAAGTTATAAAGTGACTAAAAGCCTTTACGCCACGTCCTCCGTCGGACTTCCCAAGTGGGTTGATGATTTCGCTCCGGATCTGAGTTGGATGACCCAAAGGTCGAGTTGGATGGGTTATGTGGCGGTTTGCGACGACCGGCGTGAGATCCAACGGATGGGTCGAAGAGATATAGTGATTGCTCTGCGTGGGACATCAACGTGCCTGGAATGGGCAGAGAACATGAGAGCCCAGTTGGTGGAATACCCCCAGGATTGTTGTGACAAAGAAACTGAACCAGACCATGGTCAATCCAAGGTCGAATGTGGGTTCTTGAGCCTTTACAAAACCGGAGGAGCTCATGTCCCCAGCCTAGCCGAGTCCGTCGTAGAGGAGGTAAAAAGGCTGGTCGAGCTCTACAAAGGTGAGCCACTAAGCATTACCGTAACAGGCCACAGCCTCGGAGCCGCCTTGGCAATACTGGTTGGCGATGAACTAAGTACATGTTCACCTTCCATGCCACCCATTGCAGTCTTCTCTTTCGGAGGACCAAGAGTCGGAAACAGAGGTTTTGCGGACCAAATCAACGATAATAATAATGTTAAGGTTTTACGTATAGTGAATAATCAAGACGTCATCACTAGAGTTCCAGGGTTACCTATGGTGGAAGGTTTTGATGATAAGATCACGCCATTGGCGTACACTCATGTGGGGACGGAGCTACGTGTGGACTCGAAGATGTCGCCGTATCTGAAGCCAAATGCTGACGTGGCGTGCTGCCATGACTTGGAGGCGTATCTGCACTTGGTCGATGGGTACTTGGCGTCCAGTTGTCCATTCAGAGCAAATGCCAAGAGGAGTTTAGTAAAGCTGGTGAATGAACAGAGGTCCAATGTGAAGCAATTGTATACTAGTAAGGCAAAGGCCTTGAGTTTGAGCCTTGAAAGACAGGGACTGGCAAATTCTTGCTGCTTGCCTAGTCCTTCATGACTAATAAACCTCGAATCTGTCGATTCTGTTCATATCAATACAAATGATCAAAAACGATAAAAGTAACTTTTATGTATTACTGTTCTTCAACTTAAATTAAAAGGACTATCTAACTAATTTTGAAATCACAGGTGAACATAACAGACCGCAGATAGAATTGACAACAAGTTGGAATTATTCAAATTTTTGACTCATAGATGGATCAAGTTTCTTATAAAATGCAAAATCCAATTAACTTAAAGTTTAATTGTTGATTTCGGGGTGATCTAATTGAGTGAGTCTAAGAATTAAATATCAAATTTAGATTTATCTCAAATTTATATACCATTTCATTTTTTACAAATAAAAAACGTGAAAAGAGAACACGAAAAAAAAAATAATTTTTAACTTGGATCATTGAAAATATCTTAATTTAATTTTTTAAATATAAAATATTTTGATTTTAAAAACTGAAAAGCTTTAGTTTGATTTGCGGCTTAATCTAACCCGGTATAAAAATTAAACTTTCCTTTCAAGTTTTATCTTTATATTAATTTAATCAATATAAAACCTCAAATTATTCCATAATTGTCATTAAGTTTTTTATTACTTAAATCATGATGTTTACAACATAAATGATATATCACTCTATTATCTATTTCACATTATTATGATATCTTTTATTTTCAAATTTACAAGTTTCACCAAAGAATGTGGAGATTATAGAATTTTGTACTTACTTTTTAATAAATGATAAAGATTTTAAAAAATATTAAAATAAACAGAAAATTGATTTTATTTAGAAAATAAATAATAATATAAATGAGTTCGCTATAATCATTATATTTAGACCGATGATTATGTTGAGAGACAATAACATAACTCTCTTAAAGATCAACAACAAAACACTCTTTAACTTTGACCAGCAAATCAATATAAGAATAAGAAGCTTAACAACGAAGCAAACACCAAGATTTATGTAAACCCTCCAGTGTATAGAAAAAAACTATAAGCCAAAGCGACAAACAAATTCACTATAATAAAAATGAATTTGCAAAATTTAATATCTCACCTTATAACTACAAATTATTACACAGAGTTTCAGGATTAAAACCAAAGTCAATATGTCAAATAACAAATACTCAAACCAATCCCCAAAATAATAAAAAAGAGAATGAGAGTACTATACTACTTGTTATCTCTGTTTTGTTCCTCACTATTTGGTGTTTTGATCACTCATACGTACAAAACCTACGTATCTTCTCTTTTGTATAACAAAATAGGTTTTTTTGTATCGTGGACAATCATATACATGGCCATATAAGTGGTTGTCTTTTCAACACTGCTTCATGCGTAGATGTACACAGTTATAAAGAATTACACGGTTGTCACACACGACCATGTAAGTCATGAACACGGGTATGTACATAACTGTGTATATCTTCACCCTTTATGTCCTTCTTCATAAGGTTCCAAAGACTTACACGGTTGATTCATAAGGTCGTGTAAGTAGAGGACACGGGCATGTAACATTTTATACGAGCCTATCTATCCTGAAAAATATGATTCACTCGTCATCTGTCTCGTCTTCACTCACTGGTTATCCCCTCAAACTATAAAAGTGCCAACAAGCACTGAAAAGTCTCAAAAATAGGGTTGGACTCCCAATAATCTCCCCCTCCAGCCTAAATATAGGGAAGACACATTAAGCTTCAACAGCTACTTGAGAAACATCATTGTAAGCTTACTATAAAGCTTATGCTTGCTTTTAGGAACTACTTTAGTTAATATATTAGCATCATTTATTTCCGTATAAATCTTCTTCAACATCAATTGTTTATCCTCAATCACGGACCTTAACCAATAATATTTGACATCTATGTGCTTTGTGCAGGAATGATACTATTATTTATGCTTAAGTCAATAGCACTTTGACTATTACAAAATACTACATAATTTTCTTACTTTGCATCTAGCTTTTGAAGGAATCTTTTCGGCCAAAATATCTTCTTACAAGCTTCTATTACAACTACATATTCTACTTCAATCGTAGCCAAAATTGCACCCTTTTATAGCTTAGATTGCCCTGAGATGGCTCTCCTTGCAAACTTTAATAGAAAACCTAAAGTAGAATTTCTTCCATCAAAATATTCAGTCATATCTACATCCGTATAACCTTTTAAGGTTGGTTCACCATCTCCAAAACACAAACTCTACTTTGAAGTATCCCTCAAATATCTCAAAATATATTTTACAATTTTCCAGTGAACCTTTCCTAGATTTGACAAGAATTTACTTACTAACCCGACAACCTATGTAATATTTGATATTGTACATACTATTGCATATACCAAAGACACTGCTGCAGATGAATGTGGAATATAAGACATGTCATCTTTTTTCTTTTCTGTTGAGGGACATGCATGCTTACTTAATTTGAAGCGAGATAACAGTTCGTGCTAACTGGCTTGACATGCTTCATATTGAACCTTCCTAGCATTCGTTCAATACATCTTCCTAGTGACAACCACATTTTTCTATTCCTTCTATCCTGAGTTATCTCCTTGCCTAAAATATGTTTTGCATATCTTAAATCTTTCATATCAACACATTTTGACAAATTCTCCTTCAATTTTTGGATTCTTCCTATCTCATTTTGTTTCATTTTATTATGAAATTCTCAACTAAATGATAGAAGTATGTTATATTCCATTTCATTCTATTACTAACCCTCCAACCAAACAGGCCCTTAAAATTTGAAAGCTCCCTTTCTTGACTCTCTTCACACCTTTATATGTCATCATCAAAGTATCCCAAGCTTGTTTTCTCATGGTTGCGCTTCTCAAATGATTCATCATTCACTCCTTAATGAATGAAACATGATCACTACATAATTAGATTTAAAGAATAAGTCGACAGGATCAACCTCGTACCATAATAATAAGAGAAACTTTACAACCATTGAGTGTTGAATTCTTAAAAATGCGAGAAGATGTCTATTGTTAATGTTGCATAGATATTGTTTGTCAAAAGGCATAAATTCTTCGCAACGCGGGAATTAGACACTAAAGAAGAAGTCTCTTGCATTAAAGGAATTTCAGGCTTCTTGAACTTGAACACGTCAAATAATCTTATAGGTAAGTTAGTTACAACTTAAATAAGAAAATTAAACAACACACTTTAGAAACATCTTTAAGAAAAAAAATTTCAAACTTAAAAGATCATTGTCGTGAACTCATATATGTGGGAATACTTCCTAATTTTGCATGCCTTTTTAATTCTTATTAATTATATCCTATGTTTAATATCAATGTTACGAATACCGTACTGTATTTGATACTGAATTAGGTTCTAGTACGGTACTATACTGATACCGATCAATATCAGACACCGTTTAAGATAATTTTTTAAATTTATGAAATAATTTCTGATTTTAAAAAAAAAATACAAAATAGTCCATTATCATATTGTACAGTTGTACTATATATTTTTAAACCTGTCTCCAAAAATCAAAATAATAAATAATAATCACAATCAATATGAAATAACAATAATTATCAGATATTTCACATATAATTAATATCCACAACTTATATGAAAAAAAGGAAATCATTATCATACAAATATAAAATTAAGAACAACATAAAATATTTAAAATATTATAATTTCAATTTTCATTATATAATAAATAATAATTACAACAAAACATCCAATAAAAAGAATAATAAATATTCTTAACTCTCAAATTATTATAATTTATAACAAGAGTTCGTGATAAGAAAATAATCAAGTAGAATTAAAACATGAAACAAAAACATATATTATTTAATTTATTATCAATTAAATGTATTATATATTTGATTAATTAAAATTAAATATTACTAAAATTATAAATATCATAATTTAATTTAATTTATAAGATTAATTTAATAATTATTAATAATTATAATTAAATTTAAAAATATTTTTTAAATATATATTTCAAATAAAATTTGATTTAATAATTAAAAATATATAAAATAAATATTAGTTTATAAATAATAATTTTAAATTATTTTTTAAAAAATATTTTTATAAAAAATCCAACTGATTCGGCCGTTTTAAATATAAAAACTTTGAACCGTCTAGTTTTTTAGTTTAGTTTTTAACTTTTCAGTTTGGTTTAATTTAATAACTCTTATATTAAAAATTAATTAATTTTTTAATAATCAATCAATTTTTCGTAAATTTATAAATTGTTATAAATCAAAATAAATCATTTAATTTTCATTTAACAATTTCTTTTTTAAATTAAACTTCAAATTTTTCGATAAGTAAAGATAATATCTTTATATCAAATTTCAAATTTTTTAATTTTATTTAACCTTTAACTAGTTTTATGACCGTATAATACCGGTTGAATTTTTTAAATCTTAAATCTCTTATCTTACTGGTTTAACTCTACTCCGGTTTTTAAAATATTGGTTTATTCATATCAAATCTTTTTATTATTCAGAAAAAATTTATACAAAAACATAAATTCTTTTTAAAAATGCACTCGTTTTAGTTTACCAAAAAAAAATCATTTTCGTACAAACTTTGTATGTTTAGGAATGTTAATTTTTGCTGTAATAAGCATGGAAAAAGAGAAAAATTTTCAACCGTGCAATTTATTTTTCTAAGGGAGTCTAATTTATGAACAAAATGTGAAGCAAGGACAAAATGGTGGAAGATAAAAAAAACAAAATTTTATAAATGTATGACAAGTGTACACAATGTCAAGAATCTCACGTTGAGCAAGTAAAGAATGTTAAAATAATTTATAAATGTACGACAAATCTTCTTTTATAAGTTACATTTTGTGGTGAAATTATACTCAAATTTATCATGATATCAGAATTTAAACTCGTCTCAATAATTTGGGGCGATGCTCGACCTGTTGTAGCCCTTTGATCAATATGTCCATCAAATGTCTAACCTTACTCTAGGATGAGAGAGGTGTGTCAAAAATCTCACATTGAGCAAGTAAAAAATGTTAAAATAGTTTATAAATATATGACAAACTTCTCGTTACATGATGTCTTTTGGGGTTGAGTTAGCCCTAAATTTATAACACAATTTTATTAACAAAAATTAAGCTTGGTTTGTAATCATATATAATTATTTTGGATTCATTCATTTTATCTAAGAAAATTTAGAACAAGCATATCATATAAACATTCTATCTTACCTAATAATTTTATTTATGGTAATGTCATTTTTAAAGAAAATCTAGAACTAATAATTTTAAATAACAAGTCGCAATTGTTGCAATACAAATTTTAAGGAATATTTCAATCTAAAAGATTAAAACTTCGGGTTATAATGAATTATGGGTGAGAATTTGAGAGTATATAAGTGATATTTTGATTGAAATGTCTTTAATTTTAAATTAATAATCTGTTAAGTGATTTATTTAAAATATATAATTTACGAATTATTAAATATTGTGTAGTATAATTTAGTGGAACCTTTTTAGAATTCATATTACAAAGTTGTTATTGTAATAAATGAAACCTTAATATATTTATTTATTGTAGCAATTAAATGAACAAGTCAGCAACTTGGGCTCTTTGGAGGGGTTAATGTTTGTACGAGCACAGCTGTAGCTTAGACCAAGTTGGGACTAGTTTAAGGCCTCTTCTTGTTGAAGTTGGACTTGACCTAGTGCTAATATTCGTTCAATTTAGGACTTGGTTTTACTTAGCCCATAATGAACCGGTACATACCCATTATAGCAAAGACAACCAGTGGGTATAAATAAAAATGTGAATGAAATAAATTACTCTCTTGTGATTTAAGAAATTTTAGAGAATTTTCATAATTTTTAAAAATTAATACAAAAAATTGTTGTTGGTCTCTGATTTAAAAAGTAATAAAGAAATATACTCATTATAAGCATTATATGTAGACTAAAATGTTACTAATAAGGATGATAATACGTTGAGCTCGAGGCCTGAGACACCATGCTCGAGTTCGAGCCCGATTGGTCCAGAGGTGTTCTAAGTTTGAGTCTTACTCAACTTGGTCAAAATTTTTCTAATTTAAACTGTCAAAATGAAGTCTTTTTACATATAAAAATCAGGCCTCATATTTATTAACTTTGGACCAGGTTGGGGCATATCCCTAGTTACTAATATAGTAATATAACTTAACTCTTAATTTTGACTTAAATTAATTAAACTTGACTAAAATTATTAATTTAATTAATTTAGTTCAAGTATAAAAGTTAAAATGAATCGTTATATAAATCGTATTTTACTGGTCCATATGTGATGTTCATATCGTATATATTTCGTCACTATTTTTTAACCAAAGTATATAAACAGTTTTTAAAAATTAAAACTACAAAAAATTAAAGATTAATACATTTTTAAAGTTCCTTAGATTACATGAAATCTCTCTTTTTTTATCCTAAATAAAAGGAACTAACAATTTTCAAATCGTAATTAATATTTCTTTCCGTTGATTTCATATTATAAAAAAATATTTATTTTAATCATTACTTAATTTTTTAGATTATAAATATATTTTTTGGCCACACAATATTTTCCTTAAGCCTATGTTTAATTGGACGTAATATTTTTAATAGAATGAAATTGAATAGAATGATTTATAATAGAATGAAATATAAATAAATGTAATATTAAAAAATTGTTGTTTGAAAAGAATGAAAAGAATCATAATATAATCTACTGAAATGTTACTTAGATGAAAAGTTTATAATATAATATAGTGTAAAATTGTTTATTATTTTATATTCTATCCTAAATATCTCAAATCGAAGATTTTTAAATTTTACTACTTAAAATAAAATGTGATGCAATATAAAATCTTCCTTTGTCATCTTATTCTATTATAAACTCTTCTTCTAAAGATGAAACAATATCTCATTTCATTCTCTTAATAAATCGTAACCTAATAACTAGAGTAGCGATGTACTTCTTTCGGCGAAGTCACACAACCCTCAAGTGAATACTCTGTCGTATAATTATGAGTCATCATGGATAATAATTTTTTGAAAAGCATAATTAGCCATTTTTAATAAAAAATTACTGCTTAAAATAAATTATTAAGTATATATATAATAATTTTAAAATCACATATTTTAATAAAGTATTTAACAAACTAATAGTTTAAAATTAAACAATAGATTTAGTTTATATTTATATTCATAAATAAAAATAAAAATAAACAAAAGTAATTCAATTAATTCAAAAACTATTTAAAGTGAACTTTATTATAATATAATTCATTAAAATTATTTCATTTTATTAAATAAATTAAAGATAAAAATAAAAAATATTATTTTAATATAATTTACTATTATTTTTCCATCATTAATTTAAATTTAAATTCTTAAAAGTTATACTATCTCCTTATTTTTAATAACCATTTTCTTTAAGTTCTTTTTACTAAAATAGACAAACAGACTCTTTTTGTGATTTACTGCTTACACATAAAAGGGAGGAGCTGAAGCCTATGTGGGATGAGAGCTTGAGAGCTGTTGGGCGGCGTAATCATCGGCCAATGAGTTCATGCCTGCGACGGGAAGAAGATGGTCGACGGGATGCTTCCGTGGTTAGCTTCGGGATCCTGCCTGGTAGCGTTTAGGGCTTATTACCATCATAGGTATTTTGAAACTCTCTTCTTGGTGTGAGTTCTGGAGGGAATTTTCAATATACTATAGCTGGTGATATGGATATGGATAGGCAGAACTTGAATGGTCATGATGGAGAAGAGCATGCCATGGTCAAACTGAATGATCCTAAGAAAAGGCCAAGGAATGCTAAGCCTTTTCAACATACTTCTCTTATTTCTATAGCAAAGGATTTAGGGGGGTGGTAAAACACAGAATTTAACGATCAAACCTTCCATGAAGGTCGACCGATAGCCATGAAG
Source organism: Erythroxylum domingense (assembly GCA_025594535.1). Lineage (NCBI taxonomy): Eukaryota > Viridiplantae > Streptophyta > Magnoliopsida > Malpighiales > Erythroxylaceae > Erythroxylum > Erythroxylum domingense. The sequence continues at coordinate 24,628,041 of JANQBM010000001.1, read as the reverse complement.
TTATTAGTATGGAACTGCCGAGGAGCAGGTAATCCTCGAGCAGTTAGAGCGTTGAAGGAGATGGTTGTAAGACACAGGTCAGCAGTCGTTTTTCTTTCAGAAACAAAGGTTCATGGTGTTAGGATGGAAGCGTTAAAATCATTGTTTCGTTTTGATTCATGTTTTCAGTTGATAGTATTGGTATTGGGGGTGGTTTATCTATATTATGGTATAGTTCTGTTCAGCTTTCAGTCTCGGGTTATTCACATAATTTTATTGATTGTGATATCCAAGGGACTTCTGGTGTTTGGAGGTTTACAGGGTTTTATGGGTATCCGGAATATACTAGGCGTCGGGATTCGTGGAATTTGCTACGTTCTCTTGCAGCTAGAAGTAATCTTCCATGGTCGTGCTCTGGTGATTTCAATGACATTGCAGCTAATACCGAGAAATTGGGAGGTCCTCCTCGGGCCGCTTCTTTGATCCGTGGTTTCGATGAAGCTCTGTTAGATGCAGACTTGACTGACATTTTTTCATTGGGCTCAACAAATACATATGTCTATAGGGAGAATTCACGGGAGCAGGTCAGAGAAAAATTGGATAGAGCTTGTGCTACTTCATAATGGTTTTCTTTGTTTCTTAATGCTACTTGTACTACTCTAGTTGCTCATGTTTCTGATCACTCCCCTTTATTACTTGAGACAGTTTGTAATTCGGGTGGGCCTGCACATCGAAATTTCAAATTCGATAATGCCTGACTGGTTGATAGTGCCTTTTATGATGTTGTAAAACAATCTTGGCTTTGGTCGGTAGGAGTGGATTTTATGAGGTGGCAGGATAGTATGGTTTTGGCTGTTCAGAGCTAGGGTAGAGAGCGTAATCGTGCTAGATGGAAGAGGAAACTGGTGGTACAGCATAAATTAGAACGGGAAGTTGATACTTTGATGGTGAGGTGGTCAGGCGGCTTAAGGAAGAATGGAACCAATTTTTAGCTGAGGATGAGACACGATTAAAGCAGCAATCTAAGGTTTTTTGGCTTCGCAATGGAGACAAAAATTCAAAGTTTTTCCATAATAGCATTCGTGCTAGAAGGCGCAGTAATAGAATTGATAAATTGCAAGATGCTTTGGGTAATTGGGTTGTTGATTCTCATGGGATCCATGCTTTGGTGGTTGACTATTTTCAAGAGTTATTTCTAGGTATTGATGCTCCAATGCGCAGTCAAATTATTAATTTGGTGCAACCTTTGGTTAGTCCAGAGGGGAATGCTACTCTTACCAAACCCTTCACAGATGATGAATTTCGTACAACTCTCTTTCAGATGCACCCAGAGAAGGCATCTGGTCCACATGGGCTCAATCCGGCTTTTTTCCAGAAGAATTGGAGTGTGATGGGCAAGGATATTGCTAATAGCTGTCGGTCATGGTTGGCTCAAGGTATGTTGCCTAAATCTTTAACTGAAACTTTGATTGTTTTGATTCCTAAGTGTGATAATCCAGTTTCCGTTAAAGAATTTAGACTTATAGCTCTTTGTAATGTTCTCTACAAAATTTTGTCTAAGGCTATAGCTAATAGAGTGAAGCAGGTCTTGCATAAGTTGATTTGCCCTAATCAATCAGCTTTTATTCCTGGGCGTTTGATTACTGATAACTTTCTTGTGGCCTATGAGACTAGTTATGGTTTAAGGGGTAGGAGTAGAGGGCAAGTAGGGTTTTGTGCTTTGAAAATTGACATTGCGAAAGCCTATGATAGAGTGAACTGGACTTATTTGTGTGATATGATTACTGCTTTGGGTTTTGATTCTATAGGGCTAAAATGGATGAAAATGTATTTTATGGAAGTCGAATATAAGGTGTGAATGGTGAGCAGTTGGGGCCTATTGTTCCTTCTAGGGGGCTAAGGCAGGGAGATCTTATTTCTCCGTATTTGTTCTTGTTTGTAGCTAAGGGTCTATCTCTTTTGCTTAAAGATTCGGAGCATAGGGGCTTGATTCATGGGTGTCGGGCAAGTTCAGGTTGTCCTAGGGTATCTCATTTATTTTTTGCTGATGATTCTTTTTTTTTTAGGGGAATGTTCAGGAAGCCTCGGCGGTATGTTCTATTCTTTGTACCTACGAGGTGGCTTCTGGCCAATCTGTGAATCTTAGTAAATCTGGTATCTTATTTAGCCCTGCTATTCCTGGGGATGTCCAATTGGCAATATCAGAGATTTTAAATGTTTCATGTCTCATAGGTCTTGGCAACAAGTATTTGGGTTTGCCTTACTTACTTGGTATGAATAAAAAACAATTTTTTTCCTTTCTTAAGGATAGTGTGTGGAAAAGAATGAATAATTGGAATTCTCGTTTTCTTTCTAGAGCTGGGAGGGAAATTTTAATTAAATCAGTTGCTCAAGTAATTCCTGCTTATTGTATGAATGTTTTTTTGCTGTCTGTGTCTGTGTGCAATGAGCTCCAGGTGATCTTTAATAAATATTGGTGGAGTGGTAGGCGTGAACATCGGGGTATTAATTGGCTTGCCTGGGATAGTATGTGCGGGAAGAAGTCGGAGGGAGGTATGGGTTTCAGGGATTTACATTATTTTAACACTGCTTTGCTAGGGAAACAAGGGTGGAGGTTATTGACTGATACTAACACTCTCTTGTACCATGTTTTCAAAGCTAAATATTTCCCATAGGGGGATTTCTTGTTAGCTACTCCGAGGGCAGGTTGTAGCTATGTTTGGAGGAGTTTATTGTTCTCTAAACAGGTGTTAAAACAAGGCGTGAGGTGGAGGGTTGGGGATGGCACGAGTATATATGTGAATAGGGATCCATGGCTACCTAGGGAGGGAAATTTTCTGGTAGAGGATGCTGCTTTATTTATTCCTGATGTTGTGAGGATATGTGATCTCTTTCTTGCAGGTGAAAGGAGATGGGATATCAACAAAT
>JANQBM010000001.1:24582045-24620617 GCA_025594535.1 Erythroxylum domingense | reverse complement strand
TATTTATATTTTGATTTTCTGTTTTTCTTTTCATTTTAATAATGAACTTTTTTGATGATATTATTTATAATGAAATTGATATTTATAAATTGCTCTATATTATTTATAATAAAATTGATATTTATAAATTGCTCTATGTAAGTGTGAATGTTTATTATTTAATAAGATTATTTTTTAGTCAAGGATAAATGTGTCATATGAAATAATTAAATTCATTTTAATTGTGTTCTAAACAGTATAATTAAATTAAATTCTAATATTACTGAGTTTGTTTCAAACAATATAAATTGAATTAAATTTAATTTAATTAATGTAATTGAATTTAAGTCGTTAATAAATTCAATTTGAAATACCGTAAATGTGATAAATTTTCCTACAAGACACGGAGAGACTGTCTGTCCGATGGAGTCAACATAGTCAGATGCAAGGAAGTACAGTAGAACTGACCGCACGTGAATATTCCCACTAGGGTTTTTAAGATTAGGTTAGAGGCTCCCTCTCGTTTATCAGCCGCAGTGGCTAGGGTTTTCCACGCTGCTCTCATAGTTTCCATCCATTTTCTAAGCGACCAAACACAGCACACAATCTGTCTCGACGTCCTTTCAATCTTAGATAGATCCATGGCCTTAACCGTGCTTTAATAGAAGCTGGGTTGCTGCTTTGAGCCTAAAAAGTGCAAGTGAGAAAGGTTCTGACCGAGAATATCCAAGCAAATGGCAACAGCGAATCCTTTCGATCTGCTGGGTAACGATGACAATGAAGACCCTTCTCAGCTCATCGCTGCGGCGGCGGCGGCGGCGGCTCAGCTTAAGGCTGAGAAGCCCAAGAAGCCGCAAGCTCAAGATGTCAAGCCTGCTAAGCTTCCCAGCAAGCCTCTGCCTCCTGCACAAGCTGGTTAATATATTTCTTTTGTTATTTAGATATATATGTATATGTTGTGGTTCATAGACGGTGTAATGATCCCCTTACCTTGTTCTATTCATCTTTTTCTAATTTTGGTTTTCTTTGCTATAAGAAGTATATTTTTGTGCTTAGTATTGCAATTTTGGTTTATGAATTGGTTTTGAATTCAACGCAAAATAACGTAATGAAAGGAAGTATGTATTACTTGGAATATGATAGTAAAATTGCATATAGATTGTTTTGGCCTAATTTTTGGTTGAAGATACGATTTCCTTTTATTTTCTAGAAGGAGGGAACATTTTGGCTTCAGCGGCTTGGATTCTCTATTCTAATTGCATGGACGTTGGATGTATAGTCGGTTAGCATGCAAATGCAAATGATTAGTTTAGGACTTTTGGTTGGTAGAATTTGTGAAAGGTTTTCCTAATGGTTATGGTTGTTGCACCCTGTCTTCTGATTGTTAAGGTTTTGTTTAATTTAATTCTTGATCAATTTACTTGCTATTATTAAGTAATGCTTTTCTATTTTATTGCATGTTAATGCAAGGTCTTTTTTTTCTTTTCTTTCTTATTGTAACCTCGGCTAAAAGTCATATTTAACTTGTAAGCTTTCCATTTTGTTTTCTCTGTGCAGTGAGAGAAACAAAGAATGAAGGTGGTCGAGGCGGAGGTCACAGCAGTGGACGAGGCTATGGTCGCGGACGTGGTCGTGGTGGTGGATTTGATGGTGATTCAAATAACAGGGAGACCACCTTTGCTAGCAGCAATGGAATTTCTGGAGGGTACCGTGCATCTGAAGAGGCGGATGCTGGGAAACTCTCTGAGAGGCGCCCCTATGGTGCTCCTCGTGGTGGTTTTCGAGGTGGCCGCCGGGGTTTTAGCAATGGAGAAGCTGGAGATAATGAACGTCCTCGAAGATTGTATGAGAGGCGCAGTGGTACTGGGCGTGGGTTAGTACCCTGCTAGTCAAATGTCTGCATTCCAACATAATAAACACTGGCTGCAAGTCTTTGTCTCAGCTTTTCTCCTTGTGCACTTTTTTCAGGAATGAGTTTAAGCGTGATGGGTCTGGTCGCGGAAATTGGGGAACTTCTACTGATGAAGTTACTCCGTACGTATCCAATATGATGAGTTTAGTGTTAATACTTTCTTTTTGGTATGCTCATGCATTAATGTTTCTTTTTTTTGTTTGCAAAAACTAAAGAGAGACAGAGGAACCTGTTGTTGACAATGAAAAGAATATAAATGTTGAGAAGCCATCTGGGGAAGATGATGTTGGAGATGCTATCAAGGATAATGCTGCTAATGAGCCTGAGGAGAAAGAGCCTGAGAACAAGGTTAATTGCTACTTGAACTTGGTTTTGGTTATTTTCATCAATCTTACTCCTACTTAAGGAAATTGCCAGTTTTAGTCAACAAGCGGGTTTGTTTTATTCGTTGTCCTTGCATCATATTTGGGGCTTGAATAAATACTGTTGACAAAATCAAGGTTAACATGTTGAAACAATAAAGGGTAACATTAGCTATTATATGGCTTTGTATTTAGAAAAGTTATGCATTCTTTGGGTAAATCATGGTGCACAGTTACCCATTCTTTTTCTGGAAAACCATAAATGATATGTGATTTCTTTGAGTTTTTACAGTTGATAGATGTAACAGTTTGTATTTGTAGCAGAAAACATATACTGAGTTATAAACTGCTACTAACAGTTTTGATTAGCCTACAGTTGGTTGGTAGTTTTCTATGATTGTTATGGGGTGTTTTTCTTTTGCAAATAGTTGTCCAAAAATTTCAATCGTGACTTGTATCTGCCTGTGGATTTAATATATATTAAATCCTTGCTTTGGAGATAGTGTGAGAACTATCTTACAGTTTTGATATAGCTTACATGCAAATATTGCCTGATGATTTGGAATTTTCACCACACATAGATTTAGTTATATAAGTACTTACACCAATACAGTAATGCAATTTTGGTGTAATTATCAACAGAAGTATTGACTGCATGCGCCAGTTCATTACTTCTCCATGCACTGCTGATGGACTTGGTTATATATCCTTGTTACGCTTAATAACAGGAGATGACTCTGGAAGAGTATGAGAAGGTTCTTGAAGAGAAAAGGAAAGCTTTGCTTGCTCTGAAGCCTGAGGTTCGAAAGGTGAATGTGGACAAAGACTTTGAGTCCATGCAACAGCTCTCAAATAAGAAAGAAAATGATGAAATCTTCATCAAGCTGGTACTAATTGCATTAGCTGCAGGAATTTTCCATTTGTACTATGTGGTATACCTAAAATAGAGTGCTGACTTGGAACTTTTGGTTGTTAGGGATCTGAAAAAGACAGACAGAAAGATGCTGACAAAGAAGCCAGGGCCAAGAAGGTACATGCTGTGCCTTGAATAAGTAGTCACCTGTATATAGCCATTTAACTATGTTAATTGATCATCTAGTAATTTCTCAATTACAGCTTGTCCATGCGTTTGCTGCTATCAACTTGAAGTGATTGATTTGAAGTTGTTTTGTTGACTGAAAACATTCTTATTCCTGTTGATTTTAAATCCCTGGCCACGACTTCTGTTAAAGTTATTGCTTTTAAATTATAGTCAGGTGGTTTCTGAAGTTGCTGGTTTTTGCTTCAGAACTGATTAAATAATTTTCATGGTGTGATGTTGTTTCTCTGTTTATAAATCGTCTGCTTTTATGAAGTGTTTATTTGCTCTTGTTGCTTTTTGATAACAAAAGTACTTCATAAACATATTTGTATTTCTGCTTTGTTCTACTTATTATTATTTCGTATACTGCTGCTTAGTTTATGATGATTGTTTGATTATAATAGGCTGTGAGCATTAATGAGTTCCTGAAGCCTGCTGATGGGGAGAGTTATTATGGTGGTCGTGGACGAGGCAGAGGCCGTGGATCAAGAGGTGGTGGATTCGGTAGAGGAGGGGTACGGGATGTAGCTGCACCCTCTATTGAAGACCCTGGTCAGTTTCCCTCACTGGGTGGCAAGTAAGATGCTATTGCGTTGCTCCATGCATGGGTTTTACCCTTTGTGGTTCGTGGGAAGAGTCTTTTGAGTCGGAAGCATATCAACAGGCATCTAAATATCCTTGAAAAACATCTCCTTCTACGATTTTTAGTCATTTGGGTTGTAAATTTTAGATATTTCTCCATGCCTGTGATTAACTTCTTGAATTTAGTATGCATGCATACATACATTAAATTTTCTGGGAAAGTAGGTTACTGTTGAGTCATTATGTTTTGGACTTGAGTAGCAGCATCTTCAGTTTTGGTGTTCAGAATTTCGTGTAACTGTTTCGTAGTCCCATTTCTAATTTATGTTAGCTTCTTTTACTAGTTTTGCTTTAAGATAAATGTAAGAGCCAAGTCCTTACTTTTAATGTTTAATTTGTAATGTGCTTCCTTTTTATTTACCTACCAGCTTCATCCTTGGAAACATTTCTTTGCTTATATGTCAGGACACATTAAACTTTCTCGCCTGCCAAGCAGGAATGAAACATTGTACACACTTTGAGCAGCACACACTCACAAAGCACGCCCAACCAAAGAGCCAAATTCACCATCCATGTATAATTTTGTTCCTCTTCTATAACCCAAAAGCTCAATAACCAATCCTCTGTATTTCATTCCCAACGGCAGTCGCAGTCATGTCATCTCTTTGAATTGCACTTTTTTTATAATTTAATAAATCTCAAAAAATTAAATAAAATTGAGTTAGATTGAATTTTAGAGTTGACTTGGTTCGATTTGAACGTATTATGATTTAGACATAATGATATATACGATCAATTAGATTTTGGACTGTTTGGGTTTGTTTATAAACCTTCAAATTTATACTGTTTGGGTTTGTTTGGAAATATTCAAATTGAATTTAATTTATACTGTCTGGAACAAACTCAGTAATATTAGAATTGAATTTAATTATATTGTTTAAAATGCAATTAAAATGAATTTAATTATTTCATATGACATTTTTACTGTTGATTAAAAAATAATCTTATTAAATAATAAGATTAATTTTTTATTCCAATTTATTCTAATTTTAGTTATCATAATAGATTTTAATTACATCAAATGTAAAGAAAGTATTCTTACGTACAAAATTAAATAAAAATATTTTGTGCAAATTGTTACAATTAATATATAATTTAAAGTAGTACTCAAGGCTGTATTATATTAACTTTGACAATGTAGTTATATTATATAATTTTCGATTGAATTACGAGGATTATTGTATATAAGTAAACAGATTATTGTATATAAGTAAAAAGATTCATTGATAATTATAAATGGGTAATTAATATATTATTAATTATTATTAAAATATTATAATTATAGGTACAATTAATTAGCATTATATGTTAAAAATTATTTATTTTTATAATTAATGAAATATAGTAATAGTAACTCGATAAAATAATAAGAATAATTTTATTTATTCATATAAAAATCAATAATACGTATAATTTTATTAAATTTTAATAGAATTAAAAAAGAGAATTTATTTTATAAAATTATAAAATAGCTAATTTTAATATTAGAATTTTTTAAGTGAGTTAAATGTTTATATAAAAATAGAAAATAAAATTTAATTTTTCATATCCATAAATTATAAAAATTAGAAAAATCTTAACTAAAAATAAAAATTCAACATATTTTAATGAAAAGGTAAAACTCACAACTCACAATACACTATAGCCGAACGTCAGAAAAGATTAAGTAGGATAAAACTAAAAATTATATTATTATATTATAGAGGATATAGTAGGTGGAAATAAAAAGTTTCCAATTAGTTTATAATCAAACATAAATTAAAAGTTTAGCAATGGAGACCGTAATGTAGGGTTTGCAATTTTTAAATAGAGAAGAGAAGAGAGGGGAGATAAAGCGTAGAGCTTGGAGGAGTGAATTCAATTCTGATGTTTGGAGTAGTGAATTCAATTTATAAAGAGGATGTGTTTCAATCACATGTATGAAATGAATCCATCATCTTTTTTGTGTTTTCAAACACTTGAATTGAATTCAATACTGTTATTGATTGAATTCAATTCAGATCATTCCATATAGCCGATTAGACTTAAATTTTTTTATTGAATTTAATGGAATTTTGTTCTAAATTAAACCTAAATTTATTTGAGAACACATTGGTTGTAGAGTATATAACTTGTCCAAAACTTATCATATAATTTTTAATCGCTTATTTGTGAAATTTTTTACTGAAAATTTATAATATAATTTTGTCGTGTATTTATAAATCGTTTGAAATTTACCATGTAATTAGAATAAAATAAAATAAAATAAAAATGAAAATTCAATATATCTAAGTTTATGATAATAATAATAATTCAATGATATTATTAATATAACAACAACAACAACAACATTATATTAATAATATCATTGAGAAATGTTACATCATCTTATAATCTTTAACCACAAATGATTAAGTTACATCGACATCCAATGAGAGTTTTACTGAAACGTAGAGTTTGGAGATTATCTAATAGTACACAATCTTATCCTTATTTATTAAAGATGATGTTTTTCATAGATTGGTATGCAATGTAAAATAATGATAATACAAAAATATAAATAAATACATATAAATAAAAATATAAAAATATACTATATATGTATAGAATATGGTAAAAAATTAACAATAATAGGTGAATAATTTAAAAAATACAAAAATTAAAAAGACAAATAAAATAGCAAATCAAACAAATATAATTAGGCTAAATAAAAAACTTTTTAAACTACATAATTATAAGGTAAGTACTATGTATTTTAAAAAATTAGGCTCATAATAAAATGAAAAATTCAAAATTAAAAAAAATGTTTAAAATATTTAAGAGAGAAAGAATGACTTTATTGGTATTTTAGTATATAAAAATTTTCTATTTCGAGTCATATTTTGAATAAGTTCCAATATAGTCATAAAATACAATGTTGCACTATGAACTTTTATTCCCTTTAAACAAAGAATTAAATTGAATAAACAAAATTGCATAACCTAACATTAATCCATGTATTTCAAGTGTATATAAAGTATTGTATCTTGGTCAAATGTACAGGAACCCATTACTCTGCCTTCTTCCTTTGCTCTCTCTCATTTCCTGGTGTGTCGTTTTGGCATAAGAAGAAGATGCAGAGATCAGCGAGCAGTACCAGAATCTTGGAAGAGTTTTTGAAGAAGCCGAAGCCGGATTCGGATGTCTTTGCGTTGGAGTTAGAGCAGGAACAACAGCTACCCACCTACGACCCTCTTTCACACGCGGCCAAGAAGGAGCGCTCTCGTCTCCGATCTGCAGAAAACGCTGTTCACTTCATCCCTTTTGTTCTTCTTCTCTCCGCCGTCATTCTCTGGTGCTTTTCTCATCCTGGTAATTCTCCTACAAGTTTTCTCCTTTCCGTGTTTCTTGATAATGGGTGCATCCATTTCGCTTATTTCTTCTTCGATGATTTGATAGGAACCTGGGTTTGCTTGAACAATTTGTTTTTTTCGATTGCTTAATGTACACTTGTAGATTTAGATTTTGGGTTGTGTGTAGCTTTTTTCATTTCTCAGCTCTTTTCGATCCAATATAAGTCAACTTCTTGTAGGTGATCGTCAAATTGTCAACTTATTTCGCATTGAACTGTTAGACCATGTTTATACTTGCTTATGCAAGATGTAAAAGTATTGATGTTTATGCATAAAAATTAAAACTTTAGCCGGATGATTCTAATATGGAACTCTTTCATTATTGACAGAGTCAGAGGTTTAGACTGATCACACCCCCAAAGTCATCAGTTTTTACCAAAGATGGAGCCAGATGATTGCAATCCAATGGAACTGGTTTATGCTAATACCTCAGTTCCTTTCAAGATCAGCAAATTTCCTAGGCGAAACCATTTATTAGGCCTTACTTATATCATACAAATCAAACAGTTAGTTCTTTAATTAGCAAAAGCAGCTCCATTTCCAAATGAATGTATGATCTATGTATATTCTTCACAGTTTTATGATTAACCGGTTTGTCTTGAGGATATTTGAATGCATAAACTCAATTTAGTTTATCCAAACTAACAATGCCAATTTTTTTTTATTCCTTGCATAAAGATGTTTAATATAACTACTACATCGTTGATATGATCTTGAGTTGTAATTCTTGTGTAAATTGATACATGTACAATGGTCTCTGTACAACGAAAATAGAATGCAGAGGGAACAGACTAAAAGGAAAGAGGCAGTGGCTTCTGATTTCCTGGCTTCACTCGTCATTTTGGGAACTTCACAAGTTTGTCTTCAACAGAGGTTCGCAATCAAAATTGGTGTGTTCCAAAATTGGTCCAAGCCTAACTAGCTTGGGTATGACCAAATTATTTCTGACAGAACATGCCACAGGATTCTCCCATTGCAAGAGCGATCCTACTAAGTTTGCACGCACGGTCAAGGGAAACACACGGGGCCATCTTTCACTTCCGTATGACCTGAAAGCATCTTCGATAGATAAAGTTCCCGAGTTGATTGCATCTGCCAGCTTTCTTGCTAGAACTACAGAATCCTCCAATGCACAACATCCTCCTTGTCCCAGATTAGGTGTCATTGGGTGCCAAGCATCTCCGACAAGGACAACCTTTCCCTTTGAAGCGTTAGGACTGATTGCCGGCCATAACCAACGATCTACCAACGGAGTTCTACTGACCGTTTCATCTGGGGTTGCATCTATTAAACTCTGCAGCTCAGAAGGCCAGTTCTTGACTAGTTCTTTAGCTTGTTTCTTTAACACAAAAGGATCAGTAATTTTGGGACCTACAATAAGACATCACAGTTTTTGCAATAAGAATCAAAATCTTGCTGATTTCTAGTACTATAAAATCTTCTTGGAGAAAATCAAGGATGATTTGGATACCAGGAGATTGGCTGTTGAAGCAGATAAACCAGTAGACTTTGCTTGGAGAAACAGGAACATATCCTGCTCTTAGTCCTCTCCCATAGACATAAGTGACTCTCGGCTCAAATGGCTGTCCATTGTCATAAAATCCTAGCCCTCGGAATGCACAATACCCTACATATCGAGGCTCAGAGAATCCTATCCATTTAGCTACTGGAGATCGAATGCCATCACAGCCAATAACAATCTGTTGAAAGCTATAACTCTCTTACTTACAGCTCTTCAGGATCTATAAGATTGACACGAAATTGTGGAAAGAAAAGCAGTCATTAATTAGTTAACCTTGGCAAGCAGCCTCCTGCCATCAACAAGCTCTAGAAATGTTTCACCATTTTCAGTTTGCTCCATCTTTGCCAGCCTTGAAGAGAAACGGATAGCTTCTGATGGCAGCTTATTGGCGAGAGTCTCCAAGAGAATTCTTCTTTCCACAGCACGAACTTCTTGGCTATTGTCGTTTGCCACAAACAATCAATTCAGAAACAGTAAATGTTACCCAGCTGAGTCTAAAAATAAGAAGAATGAATTTCATGCGGTGAACACAATCTGGGATAAACGGCAAAACTATGAACAAAGAAGAGTTGATACCTTTCATCTTCATCTTTGAACCTGAAGGAACGCAGCTCGCTTCCATCTTCCGACTTCACCACCATCCTGCACAGCTGGTCACATGTACAAATTCATGAAACAATTAAAAGAGCTAAAATTTGAGGACTCAAACTGCAGATTGAGACGCTCGATGCCTGAATTTGCCGAGAAGTGACGATAAAATTGAATGATTTGGCTCTCTACACAATTCCATGAAACTAGAAAGAAAAGACATACCCTTGAATTTCAAGAAACTGGCTCCTAAGATCACTTCCAACTCGAATTGCATCCAACACCCTCCATCCATTCTTGAAGAGTGTGAGTGAGGTTCCACCAGTTCTCAGCGAATCTGCTTGTTCAAGTACCAGAGACCGAACTCCGAGCCTGAAAATAGTTGTGAAAATTACACACGTTTGGTTCCGGATTCTAAAGCCGAACTCGTACCAACATGGTTGGGTTCAAGCCCAAAATTCAAAAGTTAGATTACAAATAGAGCAGACCTGTGAAGGGACACTGCGGTGGCAAGTCCGGCAATCCCAGCTCCGACTATGACAATATCTTCTTTACCATCAAAGCCATCAGCTTTTTGTGCTCTAGTGATTGACAAAAAGCTACCTTTCATTTTACTCCTAGTTTGGATCATCAAATAAGTTCGATGTTGCCTATAAGCTGTATTCCGAAATCTGAATAGAGATGGAGTAGACATATTATAAGAATTGAGGAAGAGGAGAGACATTGAAATTCAGTGGTCTAGTCGCTGTTGCAAAAATGAGTGAAAATGTAAAGTCATCAACACCAGGAGCTGGCTATGGAATCTAGTGGTGGACATGCACCAGTTGCCGTCAACTGGGTAAGGTGCACTTTAACGAAAATAAAAAATCTCTTTTTATAATTTATTTAATTAAAAAATAATAATACTATTATTTTAAACTACAAGATTTACAACTCAGTCTATTTTTAAAAAATCTTGACCAGTTATATGTGTTAACATAATCATTTTGCTGCTTTGGTTACAGTGCTGATTAATTTTGGAACCAAACCACACATGAAAGATGGTGCTTTTGAAAAAAAAAAGAATTTTTTACCAAACGGTGAGAGGTTGATGTAATTGTTAATTAATGGTTTTCACTATTTAAATTCAGAAAAAAAAAATGTTTGTTTGAGCCTTTAGTTTTCAGTTTATCATAATTTAAAAAATTAGAAGAACATAAAAAGTGATTTTAATTTTCTATTTCTAGTTTTTATAGTACGATTTACTATCAATTAAATATATATTATTTAATATATTAATTTTTATAAAATTATGAATAATTTAGTTTAACATTATATATTAAATTAATTAAAGTTAATTATTATTTATAATTATGAATAATTTAATTTTACTTAATATTTTTTAATTTATGCAATTAAATTAAATAAATTAAATTTAAAATATCTTTAGACCAATGTTACGAATATCGTACCAGACTTGGTATCGGATTGAATTCAAGTAAGGTACTATATCGATACTAGTCAATATCGAGTACCGTTTCAGATAATATTTTTAATTTATAAAATAGTCCATATTTTTTTTTTAAATTGCATAATAATACTTCAATATTATAAGGAATAATTTAAACCAACCTGGTCTCAAAAAATCATAGTAATAGAAATTTAAAATAACAATTTATTTATTTTTCTTAATATTATTTTCACATATTCCACATATAAATAATAACCATAATTCTTATGAAAAAGATTATTTTATCATCATAGAAATATAAAATTAAGAACAATACAAAGTATTTAAAAATTACAATTTTATTATATAATAAATAATAATTACATCAAAATATCAAATAAAAAGAATAATTATTATCAATAATAAAATATATATTTTTATTGTAATATGTAATTGTTATTAATAATAAAATATTGATAATTTATATTAACAATTTTGAAAAGAAATACAAAAATTTGAGGCCTCTTAATTTTTATTTTAACATATTTTTAACTATTCTTTGTAGAAAAATATAACTATTATTTACTATATGAATTTAAATGTTATATTATTAATAATAAAACGAGATGATGATTGTGAAGAAGAGAGAGAGTGAGAGAAAAAAAAGAGAGGAAGAAGAAGGTAACTATTTCGGATTGGGGGTGGGTTTGCAAAAAATATTGGACTTTATTTTTTTTTCATTTTTTTGCAAAAATACCCCTAATTTTTAAAATTTTTTTGATACTGGTCGGTTGAAATACCGATGATATCGACAATACTATGCAAAACAAGCCTGTATTTGAACTCAGTATCGAAACCTCCCATTTTGTACCATTTTTGGGCTGGTACGGTAAGATATCCATTACACTGCTTTAGACTATATAATTTTCAAATAAATTTTGAATTAATAATTAAAATATATTTTAAATAAATATTAATTTACCCATAAAAATTTAATTTTACATTATTTGTTTGAATTAAATAAAATAATTTTATTAATAATTTGTTAATAGATATTATATGAGAGATTAACAAGTATATAATAGTAGAGAAATTTTTACCATAAATTTGTCAAAACTCGACTTAAAAGTAACAGTTATTCGGATTTCTATCATAAAATAATGTTATTTTAATTTATTTTTAACAAAACTAAAATAATAAATTTTAAATTGAAAACTAGTTGCCTCTTAAAAAATCAGGCAGGGATGGCAATGCGTCTGACTTGGCTCGGGCCAGACTAGACCTATGCTACCTAGGGCTTAGCTCAAGCCCAAGCCCGATCGGAGGCCCGAGCTTGATAAGATGTTTATCTTGCTATATTATTTGATATTATCTTTTTTGTTTTAAATTTATTTTTGTGCTTAAATGTTAAAATTAATGTTTGTTTGTTTTAAGAAATGAAGAGTAGAGATTGCATCAAATTGGGACATTATTGACGATAATTACAAAATTTTGGATGAAGTGGAAAGATTGTTGCAGTAGATAAAATTGATCACTTGAAGAGTTAGAGTTTGACTAGAAGACTTCGTTTTATCCTTATCATGTAGAAATTTGAAGTCGTTTTAGATAAACATCTTTACAAGTTAGAAATAGATTAGGATTAGATCTGAATCCTATAAAAGGGACGCTCCTCACAATAGAAAAAAAGTTCTTTCTTCTTACGTTTTTAGCAATTCTTTATCTTTCTTTTAGTTTTGTTATTGGAGAGAGAGCTATGTATGGCGAAACAAAATCTTTTTTATTTAAGGGGATTAGAAACCCTAGTTGTAATCTTGTGAGATTTTGTGTTCCAAACTTTTATTCACATTTTAATTCACGTATTTCTTATTTTGAATTCTCATATTTCTTGAATGATTAATATTTGATTAATCTGACAATTTAATTTAATATTGATTATTCTATTGCCATCCAGGAATTTAATAGTCCGTAATTATCATAAAAGATTGGTACAAGTAGCAAATAGTTTATTTATGAATTTTTATATTTAAATTGTGATAAACAAGGAAACTAAATTGAATAGTTGCAGCTATCTCGATTATTTAATTTAGGTTTAGTTTTTTTCACTGAGCTTATTGCTATCATTTATTTAATATGGAACGCTATCACACCTAATCAGTGGGTGATAAGTTTTGGTTTGGATGCTAGGTTTGAACCGATTAATTTAGAAAAATTTGAGACTTATTACGACTATCCTAATATGTTTCGGATTAACTACTTGAATTATGAAAAATATTCTTTTTAAACTAATGATCAATGTTATAATTAGATGAGATATTTCTCTTAAATCGAAGTTTGGTAATCTTGACTTTCTTGTTTTTAAATTCAGTTGATTTAATTTGTTTTCGTATTAATTTTAGTTAATCAATTATTTAATCAAAACCTCCTATTTAATTTTATTAATTGAAATTAAGAAGCTAGTGTTTAGTTCTCTAAGGATTCGACCTGATTCTACGGCTACTATAAAAGTTTGGAGAATAGGTATTATTTTGGTTGTTTTAACAACCCAACCCAACCAAAATTTAGCGTCATTGCTGGGAAACTATTTCAAGTTTTTTTGTGTTTTTATTTTTACAGTTGCTATTGACCTCTTGTTTTGTATAACTCGTGCTTTTCAGACAGGTACATTACAATATGATCCAGAAATTGAGAAGACAGTGCGTTATTTGAGAAAAGAGACTAAGCAAGGAAGTAGTCATTAACCTTCAGAAGGGAAAGTTGAAGTAGATCTAACAATTGGTGAAGACTTTAATTTTCAAGAAGTGGACGAAAAGATGAAAAATCTCATCCCCAGAACATTGAGGGAGTTAGCGGCACCAAATTTGAATCAACATCCTTTATGCATTCATTTTCCAGATGTTGAGGTAGATTTTGAATTGAAATCAAGTTTGATTCACTTACTGCCTATTTTTCATGATCTTGCAAGTGAAGATCTGCATAAACACTTAAAAGGATTTCATGTTGTTCGTTCTGGAATGAAACCACAAAGGGTGACAAAAAAACAAATTAATCTCATGGCCTTTCCGTTCACATTGAAAGATAAGGCAAAAGATTGGCTATATTATCTTCCACCTGGCTTAGTAACAACATGGAACGAAATTAAAAGAATGTTTCTGAAGAAGTTCTTTCCTGCATCAAGAGCAACGAATATCAGAAAGGAGATATGCGGGATAAACAAATTATGGGGGAAACATTATGTGAATATTGGGAAAGGTTTAAAGAGCTATGTGCTAGCTGTCCACATCATCAAATTCTCGATCAACTTCTGATTCAAAACTTTTATGAAGGACTATTTCCAATAAATCGAAGTATGGTTGATGCAGCTAGTGGAGGAGCTATAGTAAACAAAACACCTGAGGCAGCCAGATAGTTGATATCAATTATGACCGAAAATTCTCAACAATTTCAGATAAGGATGGATGGAGCTATTAAGCGTGTGAATAAGGTAAGTAACATGCACCTTGAGGATAAAATTTATGATTTAACTGCTCTAGTTTGTCAAATGGATGTAGGGCAATTATAGTCTGCAAGAGTGTGCAGAATATGCTCATTCTCTGGACATCCTACAGATATATGCCCTACATTGCAACAAGATTCTCTTTAAGAAGCTAACGTAATAGGGGGTTTTCCTAGTCAACCTCAATGAAAGTATGACCCTCATTCCAATTACCACAGTCTAGGATGGAGGGATCATCCAAATTTGAGCTATGAAAATCAAAGAAGCCAAAAACGATATCAACCTCACATTTTTAAACAACCTCAAGCTTTTACATATGCTCAACTTCAATCTTCAAATTCAGGTATGTCTTTAGATGAAATTGTTAAGGCACTTGCTAATAATACTCAACAATTTCAACAGGAAATAAGGGGAAGCCTTCAAAACTTGGGAAATCAAATCACTCAATTAGCCACCTCGGTAAGTAAATTGGAAACGCAAACATCAAGAAAATTACTTTCTCAAATGGTGGTGAATCCTAAGGAAAATGTGAGTGCAATGACTTTGAGATGTGGCAAGGAAATTCAATCTGGAACTTCTTTACCAATGGAGATAGAAAAGCATGATGATGGAGAAAAGAAGGACGAACTTCCAACTCAAGAATAAAAAAAGGTAAAAAAATGATTCATCTTCATCAATATTAATTAATGCACGTTTACTTCCTTTTTCTAACAAGTTGGATAAACCAAAAGACGATGGATATGAAAGAGAGATTTTAGAAACTTTCAAAAAGGTGGAAATCATTAAACCACTTCTTGAAGCCATCAAGCAAGTTCCGAAATATGCAAAATTTTTAAAGGAACTGTGCACAAATAAAAGGAAGCTGAAGGACAAGGAGAGAATAATTTTGGGTAAGAATGTGTCAATCGTGATAAATAGGAAATTATAGGAAAAATGCAAAAATCCAGGTGTGCTTACACTTTCGTGTGTTATTAGTAATAAGAAAATTAAGTGTGCCATGCTAGACTTAGGTGCATCCATTAATGTCATGTCATACTTAATTTATCAAGCTTTAAATATGAATTCTTTGCAAAAAAACTAATGTGATTATTCAACTAGTTAATCATTTGTATGTGCATCCTATTGGTGTTATAGAAGATGTTGTAGTTCAAGTTAACGATTTGGTATTTTCAGTGAATTTTTACATCTTGAAAGTGGATGGAGATAGTGTTTAACATTCAGCTTCGATTTTGTTAGAAAGGTCGTTTATGAAGATGGCCAAGAAAAAAATCGATGTGGATAAGGATACTCTTTTTGTTGAATTTGATGGAGAGATAGTAAAGTTTAATATTTTTGAAGCGGTGAAGTACCCTAAAGATTTCCAATCCATTTATCATATGGATATCATATCACGGATTCATTTATGCAGGATATGTTTAAAGAAGAAAGTGTTTAAGATGAGTTGGAGCGTAAGGCTAAATTGGAAGTGAACGAGCAAATTTATGAAACTTGTGAAATTATAGAATCTTTATCAGAAATGCTAATCGATTCAGAAACTCTGAATAATGAACTTATTATAACTCGCAAGAAAATTTTACCTTATGTTTTGCAGACTCTGAAAATAGAATTCAAGGTGTTACCGAATCACCTAAAATATGTCTATTTGGACGATGGAGAGTCATTACCTACAATCATTTCAAAAAGATTGACTATAGAGCAAGAGGAAGGGCTATTAGCACTACTAAAAGCCTACAAAATTGCAATTACATAGAAGTCTGGGAAGAACTAGCTCCGTCGAGCACAACAATGTCAAACAATTGTCCTTTTCGGGAGGCAACCCAAAATATGATAGTTTTATTTTATTTTATTTTGTTTAGTTATATATAACTTGCATGTGCTTGCTTTTGAAAAATAAATTTATTGGCTTAAAGGAAAAAGGAGGTCTTAAAATTCCAGACTACTAAATCTCATAAGACGAGACCTCACCTTATGTAATTTACTGTTCTAGAGTGAAGACCTTAAAATTGCATACTACTAAATCTCATAAGGCGAGATCTAGCCTTATATAATTTAGTGTTCTAGATTTCCAGATTACCAAATCTCATAAGGCGAGATTTCACCTTATGTGATTTAGTGTTCTAAAAAAAATTCTTTTTTTTCTCATTTAATTATTTATTTTCTTTATTTACTTAAATATTTTTTACTTTAGAAAAACCCGAAAAACCTAATCTACTTTTTTGTCTTTGCAGGAAATTAAAAGAAAATTTCCAACCACATTTAGGCCTCCTCCCACATAACAGCTCAAATCTCCATTAGAAATGCACCCCTCACGCAAGAACACAGCAGCAGACGTCCACTATGGTCCACAATACAAGAAAAGCTTGACTTGCCTTTCACCATGGTCCACCAAAGAAAATACCCAACACTATTCCACAAACCACCATCGCAATTCACCAACCCACAATGCAAACAACACTCCTTAACCAATGTAACCCATAAAACCTTTCACTAGCCATCCCTCGCACTTGCGTTTTGTTTTCATTCTTCATAAAACAACGCAGACCATCTGCTCTCCCACAAGCAAACACCAACGTGCCACCAACAGCTCCAACAAACTTGGAGTATCTCGACAGCAGGTCCATTACAAACTCAACCACTTCACACAAGCATATAGTAACAACATCACAAGCAGACGCCTAAAGCCAATCACCAGATCCACACCGACAATGCACAACACACCTAATGCAACTCACACTGTCACCAGTCATACAAAATTGGCAGCATGCCCACAGCTTGCCCTCCACAAACGCATAACACCAAGCCAACAGGATAGAGGCAGAAAATTCACACAGCAAGTAGCGACAATATCATCACAAAAGCCCCTTCATACCCCCACTCAATTTTTAAAGTTTTAATTAAATTCTTTTATTTTCTTTTTAGTTCAATTTTAATTATTATTTCGTTGTTTTTTAATATTCTCCAAGTAGTTTTTGTTTATCTTGTTCAATATTACGGGGCATTATAAAGCTAATACCAAGGCTACAACAAAAGGAAAATTGCCGATGAATGCTAATTCACACCCTCAATCTACAGCAAGTTTTGAAATCAATACTAAAAAGAAGAGTGCGTGGACAATTTTCAGATACTCACAATTCAGGAGAGTCCTCTATTTTTTGATTTATTTTTCTGATTATTTTAGTTGAGCTATGAGTATCTTATATATACATTAGGGACAATGTGTGATTTAGAAGTGGGGGAGTGAATGCTTATATTATGATGACCGTTGTGATTTATGTTTGAACTCATGAATACCATAATTCATATATTAATTATTTTTGGTGATAGCTTCATAATTTTTTGATTTTTGTTCATTAATAATTCATAAGTTAAGATCATTTTCGATTTAAAATCTAATGCATGAGAGAGACAAGCATGATTAGCGTTTTCATTGAATTATTTCAAGTATCTCATTGATTTTGTTGAATGAAAAGTGTGCAAGACTTGATGCAATTTTTGACACCTACGTGAGCTTTGAGCCTAAGAACATTCATCACGTATGTGCTCATATATATATCTTTATGTTGTGTGTTATCAAACATAGCTTTTCTATGCTAGAACTTGCTTTTGAATACGTGTTGAGACCACATTTTTGATGAATTTGTGTATAAAGATGATGAGGGCATTTAGGATAACCATTTTTGACCTAAACAAACCTACCTCAACTTTTATCCTTAGAAAACCAATTTGAGTCTTAACCTTTCTTTCTTGCATAATAACCTTGCTACAAGCCAAATTTACCCTTTTTATTACTGATGTCCTTAACGATTTTGAACTCCCTAAATTGAAGGAATTGTACCAGTTTATTTGCACAGGATTCTGACTAATTCCATGACAAGTTAATTAGATGATTCAAGTTGCACCATTTTGATTTTTTATAGAATGGAGGAGAAGTAAAACAAAAAACAAACAAAACAAACAAAATCTCCTCTTTGTTATTTTTGTTTTTTAAAAGAAGAAAAGAAAAGCAAAGAAAAAGTGATTGAAAGAGATGCTATTTGAATCAAGTGAATTTTGATTTAAGTTTAAACTTGTGTTGATAAGTTTGTATGATTCCCTTTAATTTATTTAGCCAAAATTTTCATTTTGTCATACCTTACCTAAGCCACGATACAACCCTTATCAAGTCCCTTAGATTTATATATTAGGTTCATTTTGTTTGGTGGTGGAGATATAATTCTTGAGCAAGCTTATGAAAATAACTTGCTATGTTTTGATTTGAGAGCTTAATGAACCCTAAACACTTTGAATGTATAAAGTGAAAATTTTGAGAAGGTGTCAAGTCTTGTTCATTTGATTTGATGGAATTGATGAGATGCTATGTTTTAACAATGTGTCCTATGAGTGCTTATTCTCTCGATTGTTGTTTTATCTTAACCCTTAGATGTGAATTAGCATTTTGATAGTTCTGGATAACATGAAAGGAAATAAGAGGCTATTATGAAGATGATTAATATATTGAATTAATGTATGCTTGAGAACAAGCAAAAGTACACTGTGGGAGAATGTGATAAGATATTATCTTGTTATATTATTTGATGTTATCTCATTTGTTTTGAATTTATTTTTGTGTTTAAATGTTAAAATTAATATTTGTTTTGTTTAGGAGATGAAGAGTAGAGATTGCATCAAATTGGACCTTTATTGACGATAATTACAAAATTTTTGAACGAAGTGGAAATATTGTTGCAGTGGATAAAATTGATCACTTGAAGAGTTGAAGTTTGACTGGAAGACTTCGCCTTATCCTTATCATGTAGAAATTTGAATTCATTTTAGATAAACATCTTTACAAGTTAGAATTAGATTAGGATTAGATAAAAAATCCTATAAAAAGGATGTTCCTCACAACAGGAAAAGGTTTTCTCTTCTTACGTTTTTAGCAATTCTTTATCTTTCTTCTATTTTTGTTATTGGAGCGAAAGTCATGTGTGACTAAACTAAATCTTTGTTATTCAGGGGAATTTGAAACTCTAGTTGTAATCTTGTGAGGTTTTGTGTTCCAAACTTGCATTCACGTTTTAATTCAAGTATTTCTTGTTTTGAGTTCTCATATTTCATGAATTATTAATATTCGATTAATCTGACAATTTAATTTAGTATTGATTATTCTATCGCTATCTAGGATTTCAATGATCCGTAATTGTCATGAAAGATTGGTACAAGTAGCAAATAGATTATTTATGAATTTCCATAATTAACTTATGATAAACAAGATAACTAAATTGAATAATTGCAGCTATCTTGATTATTTAAATTACGGTTTAGTCTTTTTCATAGTACTTATTGTTATCATTTATTTGATATGGAATGTTATCACACTCAATCAATCGATGATAAGTTTTAGTTTGGATACTGAGTTTGAACCAATTAATTTAGGAAAATTTGAGATTTGTTACGGCTATCATAACATGTTTTAGATTAACTACTTGAATTGTAGAAATATTTTCTTAAAACCAATGATCAATGTTACAATTAGATGAGATCTTTCTCTTGAATCTAAATTTGGTTATCTTGACTTTCTTATTTTTAATTTCAGCTGATTTAATTTGTTTTCGTATTAATTTTAGTTAATCAATTATTTAATCCAAACCCCCCCATTTAATTTTATCAATTGAAATTGAGAAGCTAGTGTTTAGTTCTCTAGGGATTCGACCTGATTCCACGACTACTACAAAAGTTTGGAGAATCGATATTATTGTAGAGCCTTCGACAATCCGACCAAAACCCTAACCCGATTTTTTATTTTTTTAAAAAAATCAAAACAACATCATTTTGTCCATGTTTTATTGGGCCTAGGGTTAGGCCGAGCTCGAACCCAATTACGAAGTTTAAAGTCAAGTGGGTCGGGTTAACTTCGACTGAACTTATTGTCAAGTCTATTTGCTTCTCATTTGTAGATAAATCAGCAGCAGAATTTCAGCATATAAACTAATTAGCTGCACGGTTGACTTTAAGGCGTGACTTCATTAGTTCTTATTAAATGAGCCACTTGCTACATAGAAATTAATAATTATATACTTCTGGTGGAAGATATATTAAACTACAGGAAATCATATTTAGTACGCACAAGGCAATAATAAAGTATAGTGCTTAACTATATGAAAGAAACATGAAACATGCAACATAATGAGTTCATGAATCCTTAAGCTCTCTTCGGTTAATTAATCTAACCTTCTAAAGCTTGAGAGTTAGTTGCAACAATCTTCAGACAAACGTGTAAGGAAATTAAAACCCTTTTTTATGGGAGATTTAATAATTGCTATGTCTTGAAAGAGACTTGAAAAAAATATGAGAATATATATTAAATTATTAATTATTAATACAAAAAATTATTAATTATTAAAAAATGATTTTGTTATCTAATTGATCATTAAAAAATTTTAATAATTAATATAGTGCGTGAAATTTCGAAAACTCGAATGTAAAACTTTTCGTATTTCGATATTTTAAAGAATTTGTTTATATTAGTGAAATTTGTAATTGGTCTCATTAAGATGTATACTAATAATCTATAAATTATATGTTTTAAATAAATTATTTAATAAGTCAATAATTTAAAATAAAGCGACAAAATTAATATATTTGATATTTATAAATTAATCGTACTCTTGATTTGTCATTTTCCAAATTAATAAAATGAGAATCACCCCTTAAGAACATAACTAAAGATAATTTTAAAGGAGATTTGACATCTAGTTAGGTAATGTCTTTAAGTAGGAAATCAAGATTGTGATAACTAGAAGATCAAGAAACAATAGTAAATGGAAAACGTGATGATGTACGCAAAAGAATCATAAAACCAAATCGAAGTTTTATCATTTGTATAATCAGAGAACCTCTTAGATTCAATATTCTAAAGTACCAATCTTCTTCAAAGTAAAGGAGTGGTAGAAAATGTTAACCAATGGTATTAAACTGAGGTTTAATAGTTCTGTTCTGGTAATCAATTCCCTTACAGCTAGTTAGGTATGCCAGCAAACCAGAACTTTATTGATCAAGCAATCCAGAAAACGACACATCCTTTCTTAATAAATGAAGCTAACTAGACCATAACATGGATAGGTCGCTGTCAAGATTCTATGGAGCTAACTTTGTTTGTTTTCTTACCGCGGTTAAAACGTGGAATTGCCCACCCCAATCACCCTGATATCTCGACCCTATAGAATAGTAAAAGGGTAAATTATAGTGTAATCTTACTCAATTTTTTAGAAAAGGGGCTTTGTATTCAATTTGCACAAGTAGTCATGAAACTCTTACACTGTTACTGCTGGGACTCGAACATAGACCTTGCTCTCGAGTTTTCTTATTGTTTTAAATTTCTTTTCCAATCTTTTGGGAGGCATGAGACAAAGTTTTAATGAAGGATATATTTTTATTTTAAAAAATTCAAATAAGTATTTTATATGCATGAGTTAACCACTAACATTAATATTTAGATAAAATTTAATACCAATAAATTTTAATGGATTAAAAAATAATTTTTGAATATTTATAATAATAATGTTCAACACAATAACATTACAATCCTAGAAATTTAATTATAAAAAACATAAATTAAAAATTTGTTGACGATTTTTTTGAGTGAATAATTAAAATATAAGTAGTACAACAACAATAGTTTAGTAAAAATTCTGCTAATATACAGGATCTGGAGAGGTTCAATAATATGTACCTTATTCTTAATTAGTAGAGAGGTTATTTTTAAATGACCCACAAGAAAATAATAAATAAATATTAAATTATTAGTAGTAGATATTAATAACAACATATTTCAAATTCAATAAGAAATTTTGATATTAAATTATGTATCAAAAAGGTAATATTACATAAAACATATGATATTCTAATTCTCATTGGTACCTACTTAACCTACCAAACTTCTTTTATTTTCGCATCCCTCTATATACATGTACCATCAATTTAAGTCGTGTTAACTACAAATGGCAACGCTCAATAATGGTACTAGCAATGGCGTTCGTTGCAGCCAAATTGAGGCCATTCAAAGTGTACCACCTCTCAGGGTGACCAACCCTCGGCAGACACGTCAAGTCTTCATGGATAATACCATCGTCACGGGCGTTTTCCGGAGAAGCCTTAACATAGTTCTTTACTATAACAGGGCCACGAAGGAGGATTCTGGTTGGGTAATAGCAGGGTGGTTTAAGGAGTCATTAATGAGAACTCTGGCGGAGGAACCCATACTCTGTGGACGCCTAAGGAGAGGTGAACATGGTAATGGAGAGCTAGAGATAGTGTCTAATGATAGTGGTGCTAGGCTTGTTGAGGCAAAGATTCCAATAACCTTGGAAGAGTTTGTTGACTTGAAGGACGCAGAAAAGTTGGAAGCTGAGCTTGTTCTCTGGAACGACATTGATGAAGAAGATCCTCAGTTTTCTCCCTTATTTTATGTTCAGGTTAGTGAAGCGTGAGTTTGAACATAACTTGCATGAAAACTCCATGCATGTCTCTCCATTCACACTAGTGATGTTTCTTCTGTTACAGGTGACCAATTTCCAGTGCGGTGGGTACTCCATCGGAGTTAGCTGCAGCCTTCTTTTGGCAGATCTTTTGATCGAACACAACTTCATTTTGAGATGGGCAAAAATGCACAGAGACATAGTCTCCAGGAATGAAGCTCTCAAACTACCTATTTTTTACCTACCAAATCTCAAACCTGCGAGTTTTTCTCCAAGTGGCATAACCACAACGTCAAGCAAGAGCTCTGGCCAAACTGTGATTTTCAAGACAGAGAGTGAAAGCCTAGATTTGACTGACGTATTGCGCGTTTCTGTTGAAGAAGCTGAATCCATACTTGCTGCTGAAATGCCGTCGGAGTTCGGCTTCCTCATCAAAGAATCCGACACGGTCATCAAACTACAGATTTGCAAGAAACATGCGCTTGAAATGCTCCCCAGGAATCTAGGAACTAGATTGAGTGTTTCGAGTTGGGATGTTCTTGGCATCAACGAGATAGCTTTCCGTGAAGGCAACAAACCTTGTCGCGCTTCTTGTTGGATTGGCTCTACTAACGCAGGACTTGCCATGGCAATGCCAGTTCCTAGTTCTTCGGAGCTGAACATAATCGTCACAGTCCCTAAATAATGAAGAGAAGACCAATAGGCATAGCCAATGTGTTTGTGCTGTTCGCTGCTTTTCAAAGATCAGGGATTTGTATAAGTACATTATTCAAATCATTTCGGTTTCTCAATGAATTCATATATGGGAATTTAAGAAGCAAATGGAGCCAATATCTTCTTTTTTTAGATAAAATCAGACAACACTTCAAACTTGCAAGCATCAAACCTGGATGTTTATGTTAGAGAGAGCAAACGTGCAAGCTTTATGTTGTGTCTTAAGTAGCAAAAAAGCACCTAAGAAAGAAACCAACTAACTAATTTTGTGACAATTCGAGCGAATGAAATAGTTAGCTATCTTTAGTAAGTCATGTGTGCTTAATTTAATGTCTGCAAGTAGGTCACTCGACTAACTGCACAAAGTTATCCTATATAAATATGTGGATGAGATTTAATAGAATATGATATGAATATTATAACCGGAATAAGAGATCTGATTTGTTTTTTTAGATACTAAAGTTCTTTATTTTTAAACTAGAAACATCAATATTTGCCCTTTTGAGTTATATAAATATGACAAGTAACAATGAATTTATGTTAAACATGGTAATTATTTTTTCAAACTTTGATATATAAATACCTAACAAAATACCATAAAGATCAAATTAAGTTCGTGTCATAATTCAAAATTCAATCAAATTTTAAATAAAATTAATATTGTTTTAGCAATTTAGTTGAACTAACTTTTAATTATTTAACCGAGTACATTGTTTAAAATTTAAATTTGATATAAATTTTAATTAACTTAAATTATTTCTATTGACTCGATTGAATCGATCCATGTTTCGATGGATTTGACATCCTCATGTAACATATATGATAGGGGTAAAATAGGGATATTCAACATTTCATATTCGCGTGTGCATGATTATTTATCAAATCTTCTGTTTCACTTACTATAGTCTAATCATATTCTATTAAATCTTATCCATATAATTATGTGAGGTCCACGTAAATATGTTGATGATAATTAATAGAATATGATATAAATACTATATGTGATACAAGAGATTTGATCCCACAAGTTACTAGATGTAGCTCTCTCAGTCGCTTTAGATGAAGAATGAGGCATGTTATTGCATGTGAAGACAAGGGCGGGAGATGATTTTATGCAGTAGTTAGGTTTTGCTGTGTCACATTTAAGGTTGTGGTCCGATTCAGCGGTCTTGCTTTGTCACATTTAAGGAGGTGGTCCGATTCAGACATGGTTGCTTTTCTTCATCTCTACATTTAACAAAGAGATGGCTTAGCATATAAAACCATTAACTCTAAATATTTTCAATTTAACTTAATTAGAAAACATAATTTGACCAATATTTTGACTTTATTGATGATATAATTAAATTAAAAGTAAGACTGCCTGTTACAAAATCTTTTTAATGCTATGCATGGCATTTGCGAGTTGACTGTGTGCTAGATGTTTTTTAACTCTAAGCGAGCAGTGTAATATCGGCATCAACACTTATGACATGAGGATTCAAAAGAATGGTGTTAATTCTGATACTAATTGACATAGGTCTTATGGGAGAGTCTAACTTCAAAAGCTAGCTCAAAAGGTAAAAGAACCCATAAACTTATATAAACTCCACATTAGTTTCTCATGTAACCGAATTGAGATTAAGTCTCATACCTTGCAATCGGACCGTAACAAAGGGTCATCACTAAATATTTTCTAACATTAAAAGCTAGTAGCTCTATATTTATCAATTTAAATTTACTTACAATTATTATATAGCTAAAAAGTTGCGTATAACAGCTATTTTATAAGACTGAAGGACCAACTTATAAATATGCAACCTAAGTAGATGAGTCTTATTTTAATACAAATTGTTATATAACTGACAGAATGACAATAACTCAGATAATGTAAAAACTAATTTTAAATTTAAAAAAATTAAAAATTATTAAACTGAAACTTAAATTTGTTGAATCTTGAACGTATTTGAAAAGTTAAAAATTATTTATTAAGTTGAATTTTAGACTTTTTTAATTATAACTCTAATCAAATATTTATATTATACATGAGAATATTTCAAGCCTCAACTCATGTACTTCAGGTGCATTTCAATTAAATTAATTAATTTTAAATTGAAACAAAATTTTATCATGCTTGATGAAATATGGCTGAGTGTTAAATGTAGGAGTGGGCAAAAAATCCGAAAAAACGGAACCGACAAAACCGAGCTAAGCTAGTTGGTGTGGAGGGTAATAGATGGTTGGTTCGGTTTTGGAAATTGAAAAACCGACTATATTGATTCGGGTACGATATAGTAAAAATTTTTACCAAACCAACCCAAACCAAACTGATCAAGTAAAAGCAAAAAAAAATTGTATTTTTTTATACTTCTAACTCTAGGTATATAAGGTAAGTTTGCAACTTTGCAAGTATGACAATCACTCAATAGGTCCTAAAATGAAATAAAAATATTGGACATGTACTAAAATTGACCCTAATTTTAAGACCCAAGATTAGGGCCCAAACCTATTAAAGTAACCGAACCGAACTGTAAGGCAAACTGAAAATTCGATTTCATCTGACGTTCGGTTCGGTTCAATTTTTTTGTATCATAAAACCAATTATTTGGTTCGGTTTAAAAAAACAAAAAACTGACCGAACCAAACCGTGCCTACCCTTAATTAAATATATGAAAAAGTCAGTATGATTATTTTCATATTATTTTAGTAATAAATTATATTAGAATATATTTATAAAAATTTATTAAAGGTTGTTTTATAGTATTTTAATACTAAAATTTAAAAATTTTAAACATAAATATTTTTAAACAAGTAAAATTATGTTTGCATCTTTTTAACCCACTTATAATAATCTTAATCTTGGTTTGACAATTGTGATTTTGTGATAAACCGAGAAAATTATGAATGAAAAAGACAAATGTTTTTAAAGTTGGATCGGAAACTAAATTGATAAAACAAGAAGATTAAGGTTTAAAAATTTTAACTAATATTAGACCATCGTAAAACTAATTAAAGATTGGATAAAACTAAAGAATTTAAAAAATAATTGAAGAAGATTATCTTTATCTATAAAAAATTTTAAAATATAATTAAAAAAGGAAATTATTAAATAAAAATAATCGTTTATTTTAGCTTATAAAAATTTATAAATTTATAAAACGGATCAATTTTTAATAATAAAAATTATTAAACTAAATCAAATTAAAAAGTTAAAAACTTGACTGGAAAATTAACCCGTATATGATTATCATTCTTATAACATTGGAAAAACCTTTTGGACTTAACCCCAAGTCCAACAGTGTTAAAATGGTCCAAGTCCAACTCAAATGGTCCATTCATTCTACTCTGGTTCAAGTCCAACTGATAAACTCCTGTCAATGGGCGGGCACTGTAAGAAACCGGAAGTTGGAACTGGAGCTTCCTCTTCACCGAGTAATACTGTGCTAAGCTGTTACTAAAGAGATGGGAATTCCTTAGCTCAAACATAGAGACAAAGAGTAAGGAAACACACCTTGTTAAATATGGAGGGCAGTGATAGCAACACTAACAGTAAGAGTAGCGGTGTGATTGTGAGAGATGAGAGGAAAGGGTTACAAGCAGGATTCGGAATAGAAAACCCTTTTAGTTTCAAAGTGGCTCAAGTCTTTACAGGATTTGGCATTGGTTGTGGAGTTGGCATAGGCGTTGGTCGCCCCTTAAATCTAAGTAAACCCTTTCCGGCTCTCCTTTTGCTTTCTTTATTCTCTTTTTGTATTTAATCCTATGTAGTTTAGGAAAGCTGATGAATTTTGCGTTTGGGTTCCAATAATAATTTGTTTTTGTTGGCCAAATCGTTTCTTATTGATAAAATTCTTTGCTTGCTTTGGTGTGTTACCAAGAAATTTTAGAAAGAGTTATTTGCTTGGGGAATTGGGTTACTCTTAATTTTGTCTAATTTGCATTTGTTGAACTGTGTTAAGATTACCAGACTGACATGCTCTTTGAATTTGTTTTAATGCATCAGAAGCATCTCTTTTCTCATCATCGTCTAAATTACACTAGACAAAAGTGTGAAGTATAAAAGGAGCTTATCTGTGCTCATGTCTCCAAGTTTTGTTTGCTACTGTCATCTTAAATCACTGCATTTCTAAATCTGTACAATCCACAATATTAGTTTTGGTCACACCCCTTAATGGCGGACGCATGTTACTCAACTCGACACAATCTTCTTTTAATGTTCATTGTTCAGAACTTGAAACACGTAAAGACTTACATTTAACTCTATGTGGTAACTTATGAGAATTTGGATTACCAACTTCGATGAAATTATAACAACCATGCTAATTGGACTTCTTTGGTAAGACATGTTCTTGTCAAAGAAGCTGGTGATCAGCCATTCTTAAATTTACATACTTACAGCTGTTTTTGATTTAAACTATATTCTAGATGCACTGCCAATGGTAAACCAAGTTATGAGTGCAACTAGAGGTGCAACCGATGCTTTTTCTGGTGTTAGCTGGCATGTGAATAGTGCTGTAAGTTAAATATTTGTACTTACACCTGAATGATACCATCCTTTCCTGCTGGGTTTATTTGACAAGTTTAGCCAATATAAGCCTCGGCATTTTTTTTCATGGTTTTAGTTGAGGAAACTGGGAGCAAACAATATTCAGGCTGGCATTGGATGTGGAGTTGGTTTTGGCCATGGGCTTGGAGTTGGTATGTCATGCTTAATTTCTTATGTACTTTGCTAGAGGCCTGTTGGTTGGATGTTCTTATGTGCTTAATGGGGGCATTTGATAAGGTAATGAACCAATAATCTTTACGTTATAGATATTCCTATCTTTTATAGAACTCATTGGTTAGTGTTATTTCGTCAATCACTTTCTTGTACTTGGCTGGTGAAATTGAAATTCATAGAACTGGATTTGTTACAGGATAGTTATAACATTTAAAAAGAGTTCTAATCATTCTTCGTTCTGTCACTTTCTGAAATTACAATTTATTCTGTGGCGATTTTTCTTATCTTTCTCCAGTGAAGCAGTTATCATCTTCAAATGAGGTTGTTGGGTCAGTTTTTCTTCATGCTAGATGAACTAGTATTGTTTGTGTAAGCATGAGTGAGTAGCCTAATTATCCATTCACCATGAGTAAATTATAAACATAAGTAAAAGATGGTACAACAATAGAGAGTTCCAAAGGATCCTCTATAATATACATAGTCTCAAGAGTTCCCCTCAATCTGGAGCATGAATGTTATCAATGTCCAACTTGGTACAAAGATATGAAAACCTCAAACTCGTGAAGGATTTTGACAGGCTTTAGGTGCAGGGGCTGCTAAAATTGAAATTCATAGTATTGGATTTGCTACAGGACAATCATAGCCTTAACCTAGAGCTTTCTTCATTCTTTGTCTGTCTCTTTGTGAAATTAAGATAGGGCGTTTGGTAAAACAATGCATTATGTGCTTGATGGGGTGTTTAGTAATGCAATGAAATGATAGTCTACAGCAATTTGTCTCATCTTTCTACTGTGAATTATGAATAGTCTCCAAATGAGGTTTTGTGGGTCAGTTTATCATGACAATAGTTTCCAAAGGCTTTACATTTCAGGAGGATTGTTACTGAGAAAGCAATCATTTTCTAGGTTTTTGTTGCTTATAGAATGGGACAGAGACCTTTATCCTCTTACATACAAGATTAAATGTTAAGTCGAAACTTTGAAGGAACTCTATGGAATCTTACTTCAACACATCCCTGCTGTTGGTTTTATGTGCTGGTCTTGATATAGGATCATTGGTGTACTCTGCAGATGTCGTTATAAATGTATCCTTGTACCTATCCAAATATCTGCCCAACATAGCTAAGCCTTATCATTTCTCTTGTAGGCCTTGCTGTGAAACCTGGAGTGTTGAAGAAGATTCAGGCTGCTTCTGTTGTACGTGCATAATTATCTTGTATCTTACTTTTCTAATTACTGCTTATTGCAGTCTGTTGTGCATGTATCTGAAACTCAGAACAATTTTCTAGCAAGTGATAATGAATGTGATGAAGAGATTTGGAATAGTTTCCAACATACCAATTGATCAAGGGTCCCTTCTAGTATCTTCCCAAAGTGACACGGGCACATTGAACGAATTGTCAATTCAAAAGCCACCAGGAAATATCTCACAGCTGGCAACAAAATTTCCTGATAAAACATCTAATGGCCTGCATGGTTATGGAAGCATAGGTGCTCATTCAAGTCATCAAAATCTTATGTCAGAAACCAATCCATTGGAGTTATCCTTCAGTAGTAGGACAGAAAAGGTTATTAGCAGCTTTCTCCAGAACCCAATCCTCAGGGATGAGGACAGTAATCTAAATGAAACGGTATGCCTGATGTATACTACCAGCCGTATCTTCTTTCATGAATTGCAGCTTGTTAATTTGCACTTAAAGGTAGTAAGTATGTAGCATATACACTTTGTATGTATGCCTTCTGGACACATGAAGATGAAAAATGATTGAATCTTTGTAAATACATGGCTGCAATGCACTCCCATGTGGTGTATTTGAATTGCATATATGCAATATTTTGTTGTAGCCAGAACTAGTGTAGAACATGTTTCACAAGGCTGACACCTCTGTGCAAACATTGCACGTTCATCCCCTACAGTATGATCACCTTATTGTGCAGGGATATTGCACTGTAAGCTTAAAATGTTGATTGAAACATGCAGAACTATTCTGAAATTTGAAAAGTGTTTTAGGAATCCATGTTTGCACCTTATTCGTTGTTGGAAAACCTTACTTCAAAACTTTATACTACGAATTTTCTCATTATTTTTCTTTAATTCCTTATTTTAGTCTGGTTTATACTGAATATGTTTTCCAAAGCTATTTTGCTGAATCTCTTTCAAAATCATCCGTCCATGATTCTCTTGTGGAAAATTATGCCAGGAAAACTCTCTTAGGGTCCTCAGAACACGTGATAACTTTCTGTGTACATTTCCTCCTGGGTGTTGTTGCCTCGCAACAGTTAGGAACTGCTTTTCAGTTTGTTAGTGGCATCTTTTAGTAGAGGTGGTTTTCATTTGAGTTTATGCTACTGTGTATGTCTACAATGCTATTTATCCCATCTAATTTCCTAAAATATGAAACATGCAATTGCAGGGACGCATCCGGACTGAAAACAACATGCTTCATATGGTAATATCGCTGGTCAATTAAAAATTTATCTCATTATTTTGAAGCTACATTAAGTCTCTTCCAGGAAAGCCTAATCCTTGGAAAAATCTGGTTTAGTCTAGTGAAAAAAAGACTTAAGCATCTCCGTCAATGATATTCCATTGCATCAATTTTGTAATTAGGTTTAACTATTAAGATGTGATGCATAATGAGGTTTATATGTTATAGTTCTCCTGTAAATCCCGTTAGCAGCTTGTGTGAAGTGGTCAGAGCACCACCACCATTGAAGCACATTTTTCCCTCATATACAAGAAGTTTCCAGCGTTCAAACCTTAAAACTTTCTCTGGAATTTAGGTGTTAAAACACCAACAAATCATTGAAGAGCTTATGGAAGAGAATGATAAACTACGCAAAGTACTGGTGGAAGACCTCAAAGTACCCATCGGCAAGCTTCAAGGCAGTTTCTCAAGTAGAAATGTATCTCCATGTGACTCTTGTTTCGAGTGCAGAAGAAAACAAAGAAGGCGCAGATAAATGCCAGTTTTCTGAGAGGAGGTAACTCTTGAACATTCAAAATCTGAGTTGGAATTGGTTTTGGACATTTATTTTAGAGACCATTTTGAAGTAGAGACAAAAAGTTACAAACTTGATACAGATTTCATTTCGAGTTATTCATTGAACTTGCCTTGATCAAACGTAGGTTGAATAGTTGAGGAGATAAACCTAATCTTTTTGTCCTAGGTACCCATTTATTCTTTTTCAGTGTCCATATTTGTGAAGCTTCAACTCTATAGAGGAATCATTAGATCAATTAATTGACAGTGATTCCATCTTCCCTTAGATGAATATGCTGATTTGCAATTTAACATGGTTGTACTGCTTTTCTTTCGACATCCTGTACATTGTTTCTGCTATGCATTATTGTTGAGGAACCAAATAGCTGTAGACAGAGTGCCAGCGTGACTTGAAAGAGGTTTCAAGTTGAGTTGCAATGGAATTCCTACGATTATTCTTCGGTGGGGTTTTTGCAAAGGAGAATCATCTCAGTAGGAATTCCTACTGGCCTTCTTCGCGTTTCACTGAGATTCATTGGATGTTGTTATTGATGTTCTAATTACCGAGCTGAGTTTGAGAAGCTGTGACACCCAATCTCTGATTTGTCACAAGACGCCATTCTACAATGTTTTATTTCCGATCTTTGCCGAGACATTCAACGTGAGCTTGCTATTCTGAGGCCAATTAGTAGTACCCAGGCCATTGGTTTGGCAAAATTACTCGAATCCAACTTCTAAGACTATCCATCCTTTTCTTCTCCTAAACAGTTTCGCCAACCCAGTACACCACTACACTGTCTACAAATATTGCCTTTCCGCCACCACCAAAACCACCAATTCCTCCACCTTTATTGCCTAAGCCTCCCTCCGCCACACCTTATCCCATTAGACGGCTTACCCTGGAAGAAATACAAGAACAAATAATAATTTAATAAGTTTATACTGAATTACAAAAAAGGTTTTACATTATCCCGCAACTCCTAATGACAAAAGAGTTAAAACAGCAATAACTAAACCCCAAACCCCAGCTTCAGATGAGAGTCCGAGGAAGATGAAGCTCCTCCTTAACAGTAGTGACCACCTCAACCTGCTTCCTCCAAAGCAGTTCCTTGTATTTGATAGACCTTTAAAAAACAAAGGATTGGCACTGTAATCATGCATTCATCAGAGATGCTTGATACAAGCCTAAATTTACAGGCACATATTCTTTGTGCGAATTACTTTACTTGACTTGCTTCTTGATGGTCTCATTTCCTCCGTTCATTGCTTAGAAGTGGCTCAGATGCAGTAGCTGCCAAAAGAAGAAAGAAACTGTTAAAAGGAGGTAAATTATGGTTCATATTCTACGGGGGAGGATCATAATCATACAATGAGAATGTTGCAACTAACCAACTGCTAATCACTCAGCTACAAAGAAACAGAAAGTCCTGACCGGACTGATTCAAGAACGTGCAACTCAAAGACTAGTAGTTCAAAAACGAGATAACTATCTAAACAAATAAAAGGGAGAAGCCGTCATAAAAACTTATTATTCAATCCAGACATCTTGTGGCAACAGAATCGATTAACATTGTGACATCTTCAATTAACAACGATAATTGGAAAAAGGTTTGAACAGCTTAAGGAATGAGCTGTTTTTTAAGCGAGGGAATAGAAACAGCAGAAAGGTTCTACGATTCACTTTACTTTCTCCGGACATATCATGTATAGGAAGACTGTCTCCTTCTTGAGACACTTGACATAATTTTCAAAAGAAATCAGCAGGATAAGTCCTTTTGGTGTTATATGTGTGAGCTTCATGGAAAACGCTAAAACAAGGGCAGAGAAACAAAGTAAAAACCAAAAACACCTCCTATAAGAGGAAGCCTAGATAGTGGCTTTCAATTCACAACCAAATTAGCTTCCTTACTTCTAAATTCATTCCCATTAACACAAGAAATTAAATTTTCTATAGCAAAAGCCAAAAGCTAAACATTCATCGTAGCTGTGGACAGATTTCCTTACTTTATGAGCAAGACCCTGCATTTCATCCTTTTAACCCAATTTCTTCATTAAAAATTTTCCAAATGTTCAAACTTGTTTGGATTTTGGTATTTTAAGAGT
This sequence comes from Erythroxylum domingense, assembly GCA_025594535.1. Taxonomy (NCBI): domain Eukaryota; kingdom Viridiplantae; phylum Streptophyta; class Magnoliopsida; order Malpighiales; family Erythroxylaceae; genus Erythroxylum; species Erythroxylum domingense. The sequence continues at coordinate 24,587,283 of JANQBM010000001.1, read as the reverse complement.
GATGCATTTCAGGGGAGTTCATGTCATTACCTTCGTGGTTGTGCCGTCCACTTGATGAAGGCCTCCTTTTACTGATCTTCTCAGCAATTTCAGCCTTGACTAGGCGTGATAAAAGAAGTCCCGCAATAAGAGCACATATCGTCAACATCAGAAACACAAAATCCCAGCCCTTTGTTGAAAGGAATCCAGTCAAAAGCGGACCAAGGGCTGCACCGATCGATCCAGTGCCATCAATAATGGCAGTCACTGTTGCAAGAGCTCGAGAATTCCCCCTAAGAGAACTGTGGGTGCCAAGGTCTGCAGAAACGGCAGTCGTAATAAGTGCATAGGGTCCATTAACAAACAGTCCCGCAACCATCATGAGCAGGATGTTCACATTCTTTGAGACAGTCCCATAGGTGCGATATAAAAGCATTGAAGGAATTGCAGCATACATGAAACTGGCTGCTGTAGTGGCCCGAGATCTAGTTTTATCAGATACATATCCAGCAATAATTCCACCAAAAATACCCCCAACGTCAAACAGAGTAGATAGATTTCCAGCAGATTTCACAGACATATACTCTCCTCCAATTTCTGTAAAGAAAAACCCTTTTCAATGACAGGATTTATGATGAAACATCTCAGACACTTGTAAAACTCAAGTTTGAGATTTTCGGAAAAGAATAACAGCCTAGTTATATTCCAGCAGCATAGCCTTTTAGATGCTGGTGCTCAAATAACATAGAGTTTTACATCATTATGAAATGCACTCATGCAAAAGGAAGCAGCACAAAGCATGGTATATTGCTCTAGCCTGTAGGCAATTTACGTTAACCTTGGTTCTTCCCACTAACCCGTCCCCCCCAAAGAATAAAAGAACACGATTGAAAAAAATGCAGCAGCTTTTCTGTACGCCGCTATTGGTTATAGGCACACACCAGATTGCATTCATTTGAAAAATCACAGTTCTATTATGAACTCCTTTAATCCGTAAGAAGTCTACTTTTTGTACAAGCTGATTTAAAGCTAGTCTATTATGTGTTGTTCCCTCCAAGTAATAGGTGTGTATGGGTAATATCTGTGACTACTCGAAGAACATTCATATAATTCATTATAGGCCTCCAACTAAGGTAAAAGATCAGAAGCTACATTGACCAAGAATGTATTCATGAAATATGTTTGCATGCAAGAAACACAGTAACCAACAAAACCTTGAGAAGAAAACTGAGCCACAAATAAGTTCGAAGGGGCAGCTCTCATTAGATTTTACGCAAAATACCAATAACATTGATACTGACAAAGCTCATTAATCAGAAGCATAACTTCATCTCGTTGTCATCAAGTGCCAAAAAATTCCAGACTGTATGTTCCAAACTTCAAAACAAACGTCGAAATCTTTTGGATAACTGATGCAAAGATGCTACTAGTGTGATATTAAACAATTGTAACCAACACTAGAAAAGACTTCTCTTAATTGTGATAAATGAACAACTTTAGCAATTTCTTCTCACCTTGTTGCAAAGATCTGTAGAAATAGCATAGCAGAAACATTAATTAAAATCAGAAAACATTTAACAAAATGATACATTTGGAGTAAAAATGTAAATTGCAATCAGAAACAGAGTCAACTGGAAGAAATTACCGGTCTGGCTCAGATAGAATGGCAGCCAATACAGAAACGTGTAAGCTACAAGTTTGGAAAAGAATAGGCAAAGTGCAAAAGGTATCACTCCTGGGATTAAGCAAGCTTCAGCAAGCCCAACACTTGTCCTAAGCCCTGATCCACAAGGAGCAACAGTACTCTGTTTATCTTCCAAAGTGCCCAAAGTGCTATCTTTCCGAGCATGGCCTTCTAAATCACTAGCTGCAGTGTAATTTGGGCAAGGGAATCCAATGTCCTCCGGATAAGCAGGCAAGAACAAGAATACCAACACTCCTCCCATTACAATAAAGGCACCTGGAACTATAAAAGACCATCCCCAACCATAGTCTAAAACACTAGCAGCAAGAAGGGAGCCACTAATATTTCCAACTGAAGTATGTGCATTCCAAATGCCCATTATTAACCCCCTCTTTCTTTTTCCAAACCAATTCCCAATCACAGCCACAACAGAAGGCCAACCTGTGGCTTGAAACAACCCAGCAACCACTTGCATTACCAAAAAATACCAAAAAGCATGAACGTTCCAAAAATATCCCATCCCAAATAAACCCACAAAAATGCCACTTCCAATCATCCCAAACGCTAAAAACAACCTCAAGTCCAATGTGTCACCCAAATGTCCAGCAACATACATACCCATAGAGTAACATGCAAGAAAAGCCACATCAATCTCACCCAACTTGGAAGTCCCATCTTTTCCATTAAACGGATACCAACCTTCAGACTTCAACCTATCCTTGTTCCCAACCCTGAATTCATCCTTAACAAAGATGCTGCCAAGTGGCCATGGATACTCATGCAAATGTTTTGCCTCAGGATCCAACACACTCTTGACTATACTACTAGGTTTCCTAGATGCATGATAGCAAGTATATGCTACGAAAGTAATCAACAAAACTATGTACCTATACGTATTCAGGCTCCAGTCTCTGCCTCTTAAGCTTCTTATAACCAAAATCCCAGGTGGGGTTTGCCTCACAATGTCAAAATTGCTAGACATCTCTATTCAACCAAATCCAAATTGCCTCAAAGAAGATTGTATCGAAATATTTCAACTTTCTTGAAAAAGTGTTAACCTTGCTATAAAACAAACAACATTTCGTTTTTTTACCAGGAAGAGAAAGGTCAAAAAAATGAGAAGAAAGCAAAAAACTTGCCCCCTAAAAAGAAGCAATAATCGAACTTGAAAGCAAACCAATGTTGGGTCATGATTGGATTGCCGGTTTAGAAAAGGCGAAATCATCAATGAAGGAAACTTTTGTTATCTTTTGAGAGAGAGACATAGACCAGCGAAGACGTGAGGGAAAGAGAGAATGGCGGGACGGGCAGAGAGTCTGCAACTGCGTGAGGACACGTTTCAAACATGGAGGTCATCTCAAAATCCGGTTAGTTTGCTTCCATGCCACGTAGGTTTGCGTGACGGTGAGGACTGTAAGTAATGTTGGGTTATTTGATGCCACGTGGCACAATTAAAGGTTGACACTTTAATACAGTAATTTCGGCCCGGCCCGTTTTTGGCTCGGAATTGACGGGTGGGCAGGCACGGGCCAACTATGGTCAGTCCGTTAGGGCCAAGGGCCTACCCGGCCTGACCCATGACTTAGCTATTTTAGATAAAAAAGCGTCGTTTTGTTCAAAACGACGTCATTTTGTATTTTTTTAATTAAAAAATATAGACGGGTCAAGGTTGGCCCGGCCTGCCTATGGCCCACGAGGCTACTAACCAACCACGGGTCGAACGACCTCGTCGATGGGCCAGGCCACGGGTCGGCCCATCCTGACCCGCGACCCGACTCATTGCCATCCTTACGTGTCATATTCTCTTTTTCGATTTTTCCATTGGCTCAATAACGCGAGAAATATAGGAACAGGTCACCTTTTTTGTTTTTATTGTTCCAACCTCATTCTAATTTATTTTATCCATATATTTATATGGGTCTCATATAAATATTAAATGTGTGGATGAGATGGATTGAAACAGAGTTGGAACATAAAAAATAAAACAGGTGATCTAGGGTGAAAAATATAGTGTTCTAAAAATTTAACTGTGTGGAAAAATGCTAGTTTTAGAAAAAAAGAATTTTTTTTAAATTAAGCTTCAAATATATTCTTACCCTATCATATATTATTTTCAATAAAATATAAAAAGATTAATTGAAAGTTTAAATTCACTAAATTTGTAAATAATTAAGGACATAGATGAATTTTTAATTCTGTTTGCTTTTATTAAATTTGAACTTAATCATCAATTGAAAATTTTAATTTAGTTATAAAACCTTATTGTATTTTAATTTCATTTAAATAGTTAGATTAATTTCATAAGTTTGACTAAGTTCTCATGATTAACAAGCAAAAATTATCTTGCATGTGACTAATTAGTTGGATTATAGAAGATAAAAATGAAAATAAATAGAATTATGTAATCAATGGTTCACTTTTTATATTTTTGTTTAATATTAATTATTGGTTTTTTAATCAAATATTGACTAAGTGAGATTGTAACCTTTGATGATAACAAAACATGTTATTAATAATAAATTATATTTTGATAATATTAGTATTTCTATTATAATAAAATGATGCAATATGTAAATGATGAAGTTCAATTGATGGATAAAGTGAGTAAATGAATCAATTGAAAAAAAGAACAATCAATGAATGGAGAAAATGAATAAAATAAAGCATATATACAATTCAAGTAAAAAACTAAGAATAAGGAGGAATTAAGTATATCAAAACTTAATCAAATAATTGTAATCTTTTTTATAACTTTATCTTGGTCATTTCAATGAATTAGGGGCTTAATCACTACATAATTATTTGCAGATAGGACATAGTGCATCTTCGTAATCAAAAGAAATTTTGTTTTAACTTAAAAAATTCCTATTGATCTTTGAAATATTCTTTTGAAATATTTAAAATGACTTTGAATCAACTTTTAGTGAACATAATGTGGAATGATCTTTAAAAAACCTTGATAAAATCTTTGAGAACAACTTTATAAACACAATGGTCCACCAAATACAATCGACCAATATAATATTTTAGCACATTAATAAATTTATATATAAATGCGGTTAACCAATATGCTATTTTTAGAGACATTGGTCAATCATTGTGTAACATCCTGTTACTTGATTTAAGATTAAAATGTTGTTTATTAGAGATTAATGAGAAATTATGAAGCATAATTCATGCTCATGCATCATTGTATGTTCACACATATGTGAATATTTATTTTGATACAAAAAAAATGTACATGCATTCGTTGACATTTTCCGGGTATAATTGATTTATAAATATGATTAAAATGTTAATTGTAAATTATTTGCGTTCAAAATTTATTTAGAGACCATTAGTATTATTTCGAAATTTTTGGTGAATTTAGAAAATTTCTGAAAAAAATTTGGAGTATTTTTGGATAAAAAAAGTAGAAATATGGATCAATTATGTTGTGACATGTAGGATGCTTAATTAGTTAATGACAAATGACATATTTGATTAATGGACAAGTGTCTTAGTTAATTGGAGACATTTGGCAGCACCTATGCTTGATAAGTGTTGATCATGCCATAAGACATATGGTCATTCCT
>JANQBM010000001.1:24569153-24581945 GCA_025594535.1 Erythroxylum domingense | reverse complement strand
GTGACTGGTGTTGCTACTGATACTGTTACTGATAAGAGCTTTAAGCTCCCGCATATGTGGTTCGAGCCTATGGCTCATTGTGATCATTGAATCACAGACTGACTGACTGAGCTCGATAATTCGGGATATATGAAACAATGTAAATCAAGGTTTGATATAATGTGATAACATTTTGAGTTTTTAAAAATCTGTGATTGATGATTTAGTGTATGATGCCATGTTACTTACAATGAAGATGAGATAGTTAACATGTCATTTCTGATAGGCTTGTACACGTGTATCTGATGGACACACGTGCATATGTCAGTTGGGAATGCGGTGTTACACATTGTCTAACCAATGTATTAGAAAAAGTTAAATACTATAGATTTATATGTTATATTAGTCAACCAATGTCATTATTACTAATTGTTATAACAGTTTATGTTTCTAACAACTTTTTTAGGTTGCTTTGAGTATAAATAGACTACAATCAAGTTGTGAGAAGCTTCTTAGATATACTAAAGAATTGTTAAGAGTCTTGAAAGACTAAAGCAAGCATTATGTAAAACATGTTTAGTCATTGTTCATTGATGCGAGCAAGAGAAAGAGTTTTTAGAGTTGTACATTTGCTGTAATTGGAGAAATTGATAAGGATACACTTTGTGGTTACTCTTTACCTTAAAAAGATTTATGAACGGTGATTCTGTCACCTGTAATAAAGCAAGACAATTGTAATAGTTCCTCTTCGCCCAACAAAAAAGATATTGGATAAAGCATTATTCTTCATTGATTGAAGGAAGAAGATAATGAATTCTCAAATAAGGTTCAGGGGCGTAGGTCAAAAGTTGATTGGCCAAATCATTATAAATCAGTTTTGTCTCTCTTTCTCTAATATCTTTAATTTATCATTACGATTCTTTTGTAATTATCATATGTGAATTTGATACGATCATTATTAAAATAGACAATTCATTTATTAGTTTAGAGATAGGCAAAAGGTGAACACACAATTCATCCCCCCATCGTATATCTTATATGGACCAATAGAACAGATCTCATTCGTTTTATATAAACTTTTAGTGAAATTTGATACGAATATCACTATGGTACAATTTGATTTACTTTTTCACTAAGAATGTCAAAGCATATATAGAACCCCTTTCTTTGATAAAGATAATTACCTTTACTGAAAGGTTGGATGAAACACTTCCTTTTAGTCGAAAGGTTAATATTTGGGATGTTATAGAGAATGACCCTTATGACCTTATGAAATCCTTAGTAAGAGACAAAATGGAGACTAAGGCACTCAAGGATAGAAGTGAATGAGATAATAAGGATAGGAGACTCGTTGCATTTAATAGCAAAGCCAGACATATTTTATTTTGTGCATTGAATAAGAATGAATTTAATAAAGTATATGTGTGTAAAACGCCTCAACATATATGGCATACTATTTGGTGTTAATCTGGAAAGCGGGAGTGCTAGAGAGGAATTCTCCCTAAATTTGTAATTGAATTTTAGTGATGATATAAGTGGGCTTTAAAAAACTTAGAAAGTCGAGTTCTAAGCTATCAAAATACTAAGGTATATTCAAACAAAATAGGAAATGAAGAAAGTAATTGATCATTGCAAAAAAAGAATCACTAGCTTCACAACAGAATTCAATAAAACAGAAGTTAATTTGTAAGGTAGGTAAAGTTGAAAAATAACAAGGCATATGAAAAAGTATGGATGTCAAAATTGGCCCGACCCACCCTGCATTTTGTTCTATTGACGTCATTTTCAAAGTAACAATTGGGTCACAGGCGAGTCATGGACTGAGGTCGAGCAACCCGACCCAGCATGTGGCCTAGCTATTACTTCAAAAACGACGCCGTTTTGAAAATTTTTCCTTTAAAAAAATAATAACGGGTCAGGCTGGGCCACGAATCGACCTATCCTGGGCCGTCGAGCCACGAGTCACCATGAACTGGGCTCGAGTTTATGGAAAAGGTTGATTGATCTCTCTAGATAGTGATTTTTGTTGTATCATGTTGGTCTGGAGATTGTATTGTTATCCAGTTCATTTTCCGAGTGTTGGTAAATTTATAATCTTCTTATCCTTAAGCAACTTTTGTCATAATTACCGACTTCCCTACATTTTAGCTAATTACCTACCACTTTCTCCTTAACTTTCATTTCCTAGAATTCAACTTCAATTAACTATTCAACTTTCAGTTTCCTTAGTCATATTCTTGTTAACTATCTCCCTTCATTTTCTTACTTCCAGTTCATTCCCTTATATTTTAGCTAACTATCTTATTGCGCTATTTTAAAAGAAAATATGTCAATTGAGTATTAACTATCCAAAATTCTTGAATCCTAGACTTCTCAACTAATTTTCGTGTGTGTGAATTCTTTGGCTACATGACCTCTAAGAATTTCAGTATTTGGGCCACTTTTACTAGTAGTCCACGTAGGCTAAATCAATTTAGGCTATCAACATCTTCATCATTATCGACACCCAATGGAAGTTCCGTTAAGGTATAGGATCTGGGGATGTTTGATAATACGTAACCTCACCCTTACATAATAGAAAAGCTATTTTCGATAGACCCACATGTAATACGTCATGACGATACTACAACAATATAAATGGATGTGCATACATATACAAAAAATAAAATAATTAAATAATTAAATCAAATAAACATAAAAAGGTGATTAAATAGTAAAAATAATTAAATACAAAAATGCAAAAAATGAAAAATATAAATATAAATTTAAAAACAACAATAATAAATAATAAAGAGAAACAATAAAAATAAATAAAACTAAAATAAAAAATAAGCAAGGCAATATAAAAATAACGTACGTACAAAACATGTCAATTAGGCTATCAACAGATACACTTGAAATAACACACGAAAGTACCATTCAAGTAAATTTGTGCATTAATGTGAGTTGTTTTATATGGAACATATTGAATTAATTTCTAACATGTTTTACCAAATATTTTGGAGATAATAGTGATGACCATACAAGAAACCAAAATTTTGAGCATCTTATTATTGGAAGAGTTGGTTGGATCACTCCTTACATATGGGATAAATATAAATGATTGTATGAAGCGGAAGTGGATCTAACAAAAAGAGGTGTAGTGTTTAAAATATATAAAAATGAGAAAATTAGTAATGAGAAAACCTCCACAAGTGAGAGTGATGAGAATTATATAAAATTCATAATAAATAAATTTAATAAAATCTTAAAAAAGAAGAGGGACAGACTATCAAAGAAGAAGATGAAAGTACTTAAGGCCATATAAGATGGCACCACAACTTTAACTAGTGAGAAATCCAAAAATATATAGTGATAAGTATGAACTTTATGATAATAACGACGAGGCACCCTAAAGGTTATAAGGTTGAAAAGGAAGAAATTATCTTCCAAACATAAATAGATTTTAAAGCTCTTAGATGCGTCAATATGAGAAACTAAAATGTGATATTTATGATGTGATAAAATCTAAAAGTATGGTTATTACTAATGACAATAAGCACGAGTTGTTGTATAAGAATGAGGCATTAAAGAAGGAGATCAATCATAAAATCATTTTTTAAATTTACTACGAGCAGTTGGAAATTGAATAGTATGCTTAAAGCCTAAAAGAACTCAAATGATAGGCATAAGATTGAGTACACTTATTATAGCACACTACTTATTGCCAAAATAATTTTTGAAAGGAGAAATCGTATTTATAATGATAAGCTATTGCCTAAGTCATCATATAAGCATATAAATACACGAACATTTTAATACTTGTACATTATCTTCTATGTATCAAGGTAAAAATCCATATTTTTATGTATGGTTCACATTCTAAACTTATAAATAGTTCACAAGGCATAAATAGGAACAACTTTTATGCAATATCATACAAAAAGAGCGTTCGTTATTCTGGTCATTCACATATTCTTCTTTATCATCAAAATGACATAAAATAAGTTCATCATCATAATATACCCTGTGATAAATAAATAAGTATGACATTTGCTCAGAATCACTACAGGTCATATTTTTATTTTTCAAAAAAGCATGTTATGTGCTAAATCTCTTGTTAAGCCTCACTATCAAATAAGAAGAGATCTTAATTTCTCATATATGTAAGAGATTCATACCCCTCACGCTTCCCAAAAAAATGTACATAAGCCGTAATTTTATAAGTCTTTCTCACATGACATGAATACTTTTAATTATTATCATATAAGGTTTTTTTGGATGAGTATGGATGTATACATTAGAGATTGCTTTTTGAGACAATGTTTGTTAAGTAACCTTAATAAGTTAAAAAAGATTTAAGAACTAACTCTCAAAGATTCAAGTTTATGTAAGTAATTAGAACACTTTGATCTTCTTCCTTTTTTTTTTAGGTTAATATCAAATGGATATAAATGAATGCCAACAAGTAGTATCACTTCCATAAATATTGAATGAGAAACATTAATGATATCTCTAACAGTTAGTTTTAAAAGAAAATTACCAATTATGACACATAATCTAAGTAAAAAATTTCAAATTAAAAGATCAATTGTTGAACCAACTAAGAAAGAAAAGGATGCAACTAGTGATGATATATTAAAAGGAGGTAATTACTTACTTTCATATAAGAATTTATTCGGTATGCACATTTAGAGGAAGAGAGCAATGTTATACATATATAGGAGGATAAAGAAAGATTCATGTTTGAATTTAGTACATGGAATTATAAAAATTGATCATTGATTTTATATATGCTTTGTATATATAATTTTCTCGTATGATATAATCTTTGAAAAAAGAGGAAAGAGATTTTTTTTATTCTTATAAGATTATATATTATCTATCATTTTTATTGTTGACAAAACGGGAGAGAGAATTATGATATTAAAACTTAATCACTCGTGATTTATACATTAATGAGAACATACATTACATATTGTTTTAACATTGGAGAAGCTTAATATCAATTATTTTCTTTAATATCACAAATATTTTGTTATAATCGAAAAATGAGAGATTGTTGACTAGGTGCGGCCTCAATCTATGATTTTTTATGCTAATAAAATATATTACTATTAATGAATTTATTTTGGTGATATAAATAGTTCTGATATAATTAAATTGAGCAATATGTGAAAGATGAAGTTCAATAAGAATGTAAGGTAGCAAAGGAGTCAATTGAATAAATTAAGAATCAACAACAATACTCAGTATGAATTCCAAGGAGGTTTAATAATATGCAACCTTGCTCTAATTAGTAGAGAGATTATTTTCAAATGAATAAATTAATAATCAATGAATAAAAAATAAGCAAAATGGAGCATGTATGCAACTCAAGTAAGGAACTAAAAAAAAAAGGAGAAATCAAACTTATTAAGACTTAATCAAATTATTGTAATCCTTCTTATAACCTTATCTTATTCATTTCGACAAATTAGGGGCTCAATCATTTCATAATCATTCGTATATAGAATATAATGTATAAATCTTTTCATAATTAAGAGAAAACTTGTTTAAATTTTGAAGAAAATCTTCTTAATTTTTTTATGTACTCTCAGGAATATTTGAAATGATTTTAAACCAAGTTTTACTTAAATGTGGTTGATTTTTGAAAAAACTTAATAATTTCTTTAAAAACATTTTTCAAACGCATCGATGGACTAATGTATAGGTGTGATAGGTTATCGTTTTGTTTTAGATATATTAATCAATCAATGTATACTTGTGGTTGATTAATGGTTGTTTTAAGAGAAATCGATCAACAATTATTTATATATAGTCAACCAATATACTAGAAGAAGTGAAAAATTATGTACCATAAGCTTGTATGTCATATTAATTGACCAATATAGCATATTAGTATTGGTCAATCAATGTGTCAAATTAGTATACCAATGTTACTATCAATAGTTATTGTAACTACTAAACTTTTGTTACTAACTATTTTTATGTTGTTTTTAATATAAATTGACTATATATAAGCCACGACAAGCTTGTTGGATATATTAGAGCGATGCTAAGTGACTTAAAAGACGAGAGAATACATATTTTTATTTTTTTTAATTATTGTTCGACACCAGAGTTTTTTTCTGTTACATTGTTGCATCGTTTTCTTTGTTTATTCTTGCATTTTTATCTCCTTTGGCTGTGCGTTTTACTTCTAGAATCTGGTGGGTGGCGTGCTGTTATTACGCCTGCATTTTTCTCTTTGCCTCTACGGTGCATTTTTGGGCTACTGTTGGTTTTCCTTTACGTTGTCCTTTTTTTCACTATTCACTGGCATTTTAGGCTCTTCCTTCTTGGCTGCTTGCGTTATCATTTCTGCTCCTAAGTTTGGAATGTTGGTGCCCTCACGGGTAACTCAACCAGTCTTTAAGCAGGTTGTTGAGTGCAAGGTCTCAGGTTCAAATCTCGGCAACGACAGTGTAGGAGTTTCATCCAATGTGGTGACTCCTTGTGCGCACCGAACACAAGGCCCCTCTCTAAGGAACTAAGTAAGATTAAACTGTGATTTACTCCACCATTTTATTGAGCCGGTGTGTAGGGGCACCTGAGTTGGGCAATTTCACCTTTTTGAGTGCAAGGTTTGGATTGTTGGTGGGTTGTGTCTCCACTATTGTGCGCTTTACTCCTTTTCCAATCTGCTGCCCCTTTTTGTACTGTCATTTTCCTTTAAATTGCGCTTTGCTTCCATCTGTTGTGTTGATAACATGCCAACCGGGTGTATCAATGCTAAGTTATTAGTTTCCAAACTTCTCAATGTGTTTTTTCTTCAATCATTTTTTTTTAGAACGGAAGAACCCACAATTGCTATTCTTTGGATACGCACTTGGTAAACTTTTGAATTGACGCAATAGTCTATAAATCACGCCAACTAAATACTCTGTACTAAACAAGCCCTATACGATAGATTAGATCGAGAGAGTGTAGGTAGGAGATGCAAACACATGACATTTTGACCCCATGCCCTCCCCTTTACCAACTTAACACCCTCTAGGGGGCTTTTTCTTCAATCCAGTAGATGCAATTAATCAAGAAGGAAACGTTTGTTTGATATAGTAAGAGAGGGTGATTTGAATTATCCAATTATGTCTTAGTTTTAATTTTATTATATATAATAAAATAGAAAATTTTAAATTATATAAATATGCATATATTTTATTTCTAATTAATTTAAAAACACAATATATTATATTAAAATAATTAACATAACAGTATAATTATAAAAATAGAAAAGGATTATAAAACCAAACATTTTAGTTTTTTATTTTCACCAAGTACATTTTTATTTTCAATTTTTATATTATAAATCTTAGTTAAATATATTTTTATTTATTAAAAAATAAAAACTAAAAATAAGAAACTAAAACTTAAATCTACAATAAAAAACTAAAGCGGAACCAAACTAACCTAAACCTCCCGGTTTAAGTTTGGTTCTCAAATTCAAAAAAGGAACAATTAATTAATATTCGCCTGAATTTGGGAAATTAAGTTCGGAGGTTCGACCCGAGAATAGCTCCGAATCCATTGAAAGCTTACACGTGTAAGTGCAAAAGGATAGAACCCGACAGACCGCTGCAAGAGGATAAGCCATTTTCTCTTCAATTTCCCTAACCAGGTGGTTCTTGACGGTCATGGCTTACCATTGATTCTCCCCAATTTCGCCTTATTTGCATAGCTCTTATATCCTAAAGATCTTCTCCCAAATGGGTTCCAAGATTCTGCCTCAGGTGACCGCACTCACTTGTCTATCCGTGCCTATTTGTTGGTTATTTGATTTTGTGAACTTCTTCAATGATTTTTTTGAGTTTTTTCCAGGCATTAGTTGTAATTCCCAGAACCCCAGTTCAGCTTCCTTTTCCAAGAAGACTGGGGTTCTCCTGTAATGTCAAACGAGCTTGTGTTCTGAGCTCTGGTAGTCCGTTTTCTCGTGTGGGGTCCAGCTCTATGCAAGGAATCAATGCGGGCTTTTCCAGTTTGAGTTTTGTCACGAGGGCGGAGGAGTCAGTATCTGGTGGCGGTGAAACGGTGGTGGATAACGAAAATGTCGGGGAAGAAGAAGGCCCAGTGGATGTTGTTGAAGAAGGGGAGGACGTTAAGGCTGAAGAAACAGTTAAAGAACCCAGAAAGCCTCGTGTCAAGCTTGGAGAGATAATGGGGGTAATTTTCTTAGCTTCTTAAAAGTAGGAGCGTTCAAAGAGGAATTGGAACTAAACCAAGTAGGACGATTGAAAGTTTTCTTTTTTTTCTATGATTGGACTGAGGTTACTCGGGGAGAGTTTTTCTTGTACATTTAACTAAGAATGTTGCTTATTGTTGTGAATAACACCCCTTTTCTTTCCATTAGATACTGAACAAAAGAGCAGTCGAGGCGTCACAAAAGGAAAGACCAACACCAGATATTAGGACTGGGGATATAGTGGAGATTAAGCTGGTAACTTGCATTTGCGCTTACTGCATCCTGATTAATGATGTTATAACTTTTTCTATTAGCCCATTTTGGATATTGATTCATGTGTTTTTACTTGCAGGAAGTTCCTGAGAATAGGCGTAGGCTTTCAGTTTACAAAGGTATTGTAATTTCTAAGCAGAATGCTGGAATCCACACAACGATTAGAATTCGAAGGGTTATTGCTGGCATAGGGGTTGAAATTGTATTCCCTGTGTGAGTACCTCCGACTTGCAGAATCATACTTTTGTGAAGACCGATATAGTTTTGTGTGATTATGTTCTATAGGATTCAATATTTGAGATTAGATAAATTTGGTAGTCAAGCTAAGTGTGTTTAGTGCTATATTCATACAGTATTTGACTTTGAAGAGACTATGACATTAATAGTGTTAACTTCTGCTATTGTAGCTACTCGCCAAATATCAAGGAGATAAAAGTGGTTAAACACAGGAAAGTCAGACGGGCAAGATTGTATTATCTTAGAGACAAGCTTCCCAGGTTTTCGACTTTTAAATGAACATATATGCGGCCACTCATATGTTCTTCTCTGAGAAGGGCTAATCTTGACTGCCCAAATACGGCAAGAACCATATTACTGCATTTTCAGGATTTCACTTTCAAGTTAGTCAAAATTTCCGTAAGGGGAAACGATGGATCTTCGATGTGCAAAAACGAACACAATTTCACACGTCAGTTTTTGAACCAGTAACACTAGTTCAGATCACTGATGTTTGCACTTGTTGCATTTTGTCACTGAATGAGAACCTCTTTTGCAGATGTGTCTAGTTCCTGTGCAGGAAATTTATGCCGATATTTGTAAATCGACAATTATATATCGTGTTATTTTGATGTTATCGCTATCTACTTTTGAATTCAGGTTCTATCATTCTGCTTTTGTTAAGTTCTATCAGTTGAAGTTACTTAAGGCCGCTTTTTAGGTGGGAGAAGTTTGGTTGTATAGATTGATACAAGAAATTAGACTAAAATGCAAACTAAAATCTGAATCGTGGGGGGTCATCTTGAAAGCATGATGCATGGAGAATTGTTCTAAGCTAACTTGTTTTGGTTGAAAAAGGGTCCTAAAATGTATCCGGTTGGCTGATGAGGATCGACCATTGTTAAAAGAAGAAGCATTATCACCAAATACCTGCATCTTTTTACCTCGAAAACCAAAAATGCATTGCAGAGAAGGGGTTTGCTTTAGCTAAAGGTTTTCTGACATAGAATGAAATCAGGATTTGGCTTAATCGTAGGTTTGCTTGATTTTTAGAACCCCAAATCTGGCAACACTTCTCAAGTCTTTTGGAAGGTACGTGCATTCAAGTGCCCCCATGTTTGCACCTTATTTAATTTCCTAAACTTGGAGATATGTAACACCTCTCCAGTCTTGAAAGGTATGTGCATTCAAGCGCCTCCATGTTCGCACCTTATTTAATTCCAATGTCTCAATCATGGTGAGTAATTAATTTTGGTTGGAACTTTCTGTCCACATCCCAACTTTCATTTTCTTGCTCAGGTATAACTTAAGCTCAGAGAACAAAATTGATACTTGCGTTTAAGCAAACCTATCTTTGTTTCTCATTTTCGTGTCTTGCATATCTTGTTCACTTGTGCTTACAAGCATCTGTTTTGTGTTTTAGTCGTAATGATGCTTGAAAACGGCACTATTAGGTGTAGAACGTGACAAATTTTTTAATCAAAATCATTTGGTAGATGTAATTTTACGTCAGTGAAATGATAGCAAGAAATTATAAAATTAAGATCTTTTAATTATCTTTGTAATAAACTAAAAAAAATATTTAATTTATTTTTTGTGTTTTTACTAATTTTTAGGATTAATTATAAAAAATTTCAAACTTTATTTAATTATATCTCGAATTTTAAAAAGTGATAATTAAATATTCAAAATTTCAATTTTTTTAATTATAACTTGACGTTAGTGTGTTTGTTAAGTTTGTTAACGTAATTTACCACGTATTCTAGTACCGATACACGTAAGATCAAATTAACATAACTAATGAAAATTAACGGAACTACGTCGTTTAACAACAAAACTAAAATTATGTCGTTTTTTAAGAATGAAATCTCTAAATCAAAGTCAGCTCTTCGTTCTCGTGCAGATGTCTCACATCTGATACTCCTCACTTGTTCTCGCATTGTACCAAGCCACTCTGATCACTCTCGCATTGCATCATGTTCTTCAGTTCGATCTATCGTTACAACGCACGAAACTTAATTTGTCCTAATCATTACTTCTAATAATATTTTAACAATTTTTTAGTTAAATATGTCTTAATTCCTCATCTTTACATTTGGGATTAAAAAATAATTTTAAAAGTTAATAAAAATATCATAAAAGTACAAAAAGACTGAAAAAAATTCCACAAAGTCCTTTATTGGGGGAAAATAATCAGACGTTGAAGGCTTGATTTTATAAGATTTAATTTAATTAAAATAAAATAAAAATTAGAGTTTGTTTGTTTTTATTTTTATTTTTATTTTTAAATTTAATAAAAAGTCTGTTTTTTTTATTTTTGAATTTTTGAATTTTTTATTTTTTAAAATTTATGAAAATCACTTTTAAATACTATAAATTCAAAATATTTAATTTAATAATTAAAATATTTTTGAAAATAAATATTAATTTATTACATAAAATTAAAATTATTTATTTAGTAAAATAAAATAATTTTTATTGATAATTTATTGAAGAATATTATATAAGAAATAAAAATAAAATTTAATTAATTAAAATATATTATCTTTAATTTTTCTTACATGTAGTAATTATCAATAATATATAAAAATAAAATTGAAGAAATTAAAAAACGACGAAAACAGAAGTAATCAAATGAAAAAAAAAAAAGAACAGCAAAGTGACACGTCGTAGGGTCCCACATCCAGCGTGGTCACCCAAATAAGTAATTAGCAGCATTGGAAGCGGGCGTCACCTTCATAAATGATGGCCACGTGTCGTACCCTCTCTCTCTTGCTCTCTCTCTCTCTCTCTCCGAATTGCACAAGTCTAGGTAAGCTACGTCTGTCATGTCTACATTCTTACCCCAAAGGTGTGCACATAATCACCAAACTACCCTCTCTCTGCTTGTTATTCATCTAGTGTAGGAGCGAGCGAGCGAGACAAGGACGGACCATTCAAGCTCGAAATACTCGCCTAAAACATTGACCCAAGTTTTCTTTTTTGTTTATTTAATCAAACTCCGTGTCTCTAATCCCAATTCAAACGCCACATTCCTCTAACAACATATCATCATCTTTGTCTCTCTTGATTTTCTTCTTCTGTTTCTTCGCTCTCTCTCGGCAATTTTCAGCGAGACTACTTTTTTTTTTCATTTTGGTTCGGTTGCGCCTTTGTTTCCCTGTTGTTTCTGAGTGGATTGGCGGGTCTTGATTGGTTTTGTGTGTTGTTGGTTGATTTGGGTTGTGGAAAATTTTGAGCTTGAGATTCATAGATTGATCTGGTGTGTGACTGGTTGGTGCCGACATGACCGCCGGTGGTGGTTCTCGAATGGTTACTGTACATCCCGACGAGCTCAGGTTCATTTGTAAGTTTCCTCCTTTTCTTTTTGTATGCCATTTTTCGTTGGATTGAATTCCAAATTCAGTTTTACGGATCGTGTTCATTTCCTGAGGTGCGCGTGTCAAATTACGTCATTTGTGCGTGCTGTGCATGTTATGGGGAAGAAAGAATTAATTGATTGGATCAATTAGATTGAGAGTGTTAAGATGAGATATATGTGGGCGATGGTTGCTTTGAAATTTTCGTGCGAATGAATCAACCTGAGCTATACACTTATTCTTGATCTTCTTCACCTCATCCCATCTCCGTCGAGAAATGGCAATATGTATATCTGTTATGATAATTCGATTTTGGATTATTCCATTTTTAGACAGCTTTTGTTTGGTTTCTCTTGGGAATTAGATAGCTTCTTTGATAATTGATTTGCATGTTTGAATTTGTTGAATTATTGGCTGTTGCTTAAGCTTTGAGATCCATCGGAAGTTGTGTTGGAAAATTGCTGCCATCTTTCTTTCATTATTTTATCTTTGTTGTGTTGCGTCTCAGAAGTCATGTTATGAACATTCATGCATTTACTTAGTAACCAAGTTGGCATTTGAACCAATTAATTTTGGAATTCAAATGAAATGAATCATTATGTTTGGAATAAACGATAATGTAATTTAATCTAATTGAATTTTTCTTTATCTTTGCCTTGATATACTGATGGAATTGATTAAGAATGTCTCATTTCCTAATATATCCTTAATTTTTCCCACCATATAAAATAACAGTGTTTTAGACATTACTTAGGATGGTCTAAT
>JANQBM010000001.1:24547440-24558951 GCA_025594535.1 Erythroxylum domingense | reverse complement strand
TTTAATAAATACATATAAGATATGATTGTGAGAGAGTGACTACTGTAAACATATCCAAAATAGGGTAATAATAATTTTCAATGTATCAGGTTAAATAAAAAGATGGAAAATGAATAAAATATACTATGCAATGTAATATTTCTTTTTATAAAAATATTAAATGCACCGGAAAAATTATGAAATATATATGGAAAAATCAGACTAAAAAATGGAGCATAACAGAAAAAAAAGGAGCACAAAATATGTTTTGTGGGCCCCACACGCTCCTGCGTGCGCCGCAAGTGAGAATGGGCTTGTGCAGGACGCGTCTTCTTCCTCCAACTGGGTTGGAATTGTAGAAAACTGGTTGCGGGTCAGAATACGAGTCGAGATCAAAATCCTTATTTATTTTTTTTATGCTTAATCCGTGAAAAAACTTGTTTAAATATAGTTTCAATGAAAAGCCCTCAAGAAATTTCAAGAGTCACGATGATTTTATGGATCAAAACTGGGTTGAAATCGATTTTTAAAGTTTGAAACGAGTTCTTCGAAAAACAACCCTAAAAAATCAATTTTTCTTCAATTTAAAAACATATCATCAACGAAAAACATGAATCAACAAAACAAGTAATATTTTATGTGGATTTGGTAAAATTCGAATCGGGTTCAAGAACCTCAAGCTACGGTTTGTGCTGCAAAATTCTCAGTGCATAATACATGAAAATAAAAAATCATACATCAATAGATTCATGAGATTAGGATCTACAAAAGTCGTAAGGTTTTAGGGATCAATTCTGCGAATTTACATTAACACGAAAATCACACATATGATCATATAAAAGTGTGAAAATTATGAACCTAATTATGAATCATTAATAAATATTATCGGATTCCTTATTAAATAATTCCTATGCTCTGATACCAAATGTAAGATGTGAAAATTAGTATTCAATTACGTGATAGGGAACATAGATATTTACTTATTGAAGACATGATCGTCAAATTATGAAAACACCGCGCAAGCGTTTGGTGACGGCTAGGGCTTCCACAATAACTCCGTTCTCTTTGAAAAAATACAATTCTCAATAGGACAAATTATAGAGAAACCATACATATGTATATAGGGAGTGTAGCGGACTGTAGACATCTCAATAAGAATCATATTATTAACCTGTTTTTAATAAAGTCAAAATTACAATTGATTGTAGCCTACAAAATATATTTACAATTGCATCCTTAACTACCATGAACGTACTTTAAGAATCACGCATCTGACATTACAATAGCATCCTTAAATACCATGAATATACAAGAGCTGTAAAATGATAACATACCTTGGAGACTATAATAAGTGTGAAGCTTTTTAATCGTTGAAAGAGACCAGGTTAACGTTGGAGGATGTTAAATTTGGAGAATAAGTGATAAAAACTTAAAAAGAAAAATCTTATAGAAACCAAATATCATCAGTGATTTCATCTAATTATGGTTCATTTTAAACATTTTTTAAATATTAAAATTCATTTTGTACGTTTGTAAATATTATGGTCGATTTTGATCAACTTAAAATATTAGAGTCCAGTTAAAACATGAGCGTAGGGATTATTCTGGCCTTCTGCTATTACAGAACTTTTTCGATCAATTTTGCGCTCACCAAATCAAGCATGATTGATGTGAGTAGTTTAACACTCTCATCCTTTAATTAGAGGTCTCGAATTCGAGTCCTAAAAATAGAAAGACCTGTTTGACTAGTACTTTATCCTTTACAAGCTGACCTGGTGTAAGCGAAGATTAATTTAGGTATAAATAACTTAAAGGCGCATTCTCATAATTGAGACCCTCTTAAGACACCTCATGGGCTAATAAAAAAAAAATTTCACACTCACCAAAAGGCCCACTCCAACGTTAGAATGACAAAGATGTGAGACAGTCGTAAAGGCAATATAGGTTGCGTTTGGATCTGCGGTGTGGTAGGAATAAGTACGTAAAGGTAATATAGGTTGTGTTTGGATCTGCAGTGCGGTGGGGATAAGTACTTATCTATCGCAGTTTTCAAACACAGTCACACGTTTGAATTTGCAGCCGACAACTGCAAGTTGGAGAAAACTGCGGTGCCACCGTAGAAATAGATAAACAAAAAGAGGGCTGCGGTAGGAAACTGCTTATGAGGTGAAAATTTTACCATCCAATAATAACCTCATAATATTTTAGTATTTTCTATTATACCCTTAATTAATAGAAGGAAGTTTTTGCCAATAGTATTTAAGTAAGGTGAAATATTTTATTTACTAAAATTATTTTATTTATATTTTCTTATTTTAATTTAATAATTTAATAATTTAATATTTATAATTTGAATTTATATGACTAATAATGTATTTTTTGAAATATTTATTTAATAAATTTATTTTGTTTATATTTATATTTTAATTTAATATTTTATTATTTATAATTTTAATTTTATATTACTAATAATATATTTTTTAATTATTTATAAAAAACTAATAATTTATTAAATCAATAAGTTTTTTAGTCATTTGATATTTTTTCAGCAACCGCAATCACACTTACCAAATACCTATTTTCACATTTCAACAATTACCAAGACAGTAATCTCAAATACATAAATAATTATTATTTCGTAAGGTTAATTTTAGCAACTTACCGCCACCGTCGTCCAAACTAAGCCTCAACCAAGCCATAGTCGTTATAAGGAAGCGTCGATCTCCTTATTTTTGTATTAACTAAAATCTAACTATCTTTCAGTCATTTCGATTGTATTCAAACAATGGACCCCTTCACTTCCTTCTTCGATTCCCAATCGGCTTCCAGGAATAACTGGAGCTCTGACTCCCTTAAAAACTTCCTTCAGATCTCTCCTGTCGTCCAGACTAATCTGAAACAGGTATTCTACCTTTTTTTCTTCTTTTAAAAGTTTTGTGTTTGGTTTCCGAGAATAATTGGTATTTATCATTGTATAATTTGACTAATCAGGGATATTGTGAATTTCTTGTGCGTAAAATGAAGCGTAATTGTAACTTGAAAGCGTGATTGCGACAGTTTTTGATGCTAGGGTTTTACCTGAGTCGAAACATGAATTTACGGTCTTGTACAGGGGATTTGTTGTGGATGTTCTAATTTTTTTGTGAAAAACTGTTTCAACGTTTGCAGGTGTATCTGGCGTTGTGCGGTGTGGTGGTTGCATCGGCAGCTGGTGCGTACTTGCATCTTCCGTGGAACATTGGTGGTCTTTTGACTACATTCGCATGCATTGGATGTATGTGTTGGTTACCGAGTCTTCCTCCTTATCTGGAGGGCATCCATTGGTCCTCTGATCGACTTGGCTATTGAGATTGATCCAAGGTATGTATCTCTTCTGATCCCATACTCTATAAGATGCCTTTTTCTCTGAAATCTAGTATTAAACATTTGACTATAGGTTGTAAAGATTTGTGTAGTAAATATCCGACGTCATGCGGTTCTTCTTATGATGGTTACTTTTATTTGCTTGCCACATTTTTTTAATATGGTTAATTAAATAGCTATTGATGTATGAAAGATTAAACTAGGAATTGAATAATGGTTCTTATTGATGAGTTGCTCTGCGTGTTAGTGTCCTGATGACAACCTTTGTGGTGTAGGAAATTTCAAGCTATAATTTCCCAAAATAATTGTGTGGAATAGAGTAAATACAAAACACTCAACAAAGAATTTTAATAATCTAAGAAACAATACTCTTATTAATCTTGTCTTTGTTATAGCCTTTTACATAGAGTTGATTTATTTTCTAACTTTTTAGAGTTGATTTATTTTATAACTCTCTATTCTCTCTTTACACATTTTTTTGCTTATACACACGCAATTTTACAAAGGAAACCCAAACCTCTATACATATTGTTACAAGGGAAGTTAGTACATGAATTAGGGAAGAAATTTCTAGCTAATTACAACTTTTACATACCAAGAATCCTAGCAAAATGCAACTCCTACGCAACTAAGCATATAACTTAATTGCTAAGTATTTGACTTAGTCAAATGACAGCTTATATACTCATAAGTGTACGTATTCAATATGAATAAGGAATCGACCAAGTCTCAAGATTACAAGTCTTCATCTTGAAGCTTGCAGAAAAAATCTTTTCCCTTATAACATTTTGTTTTGATTGGCCAAACCAAGACTAATTCCTAACATCCTCCCCTAAGCATCTTTTTCTGCTTTAAGACAAGTCAACCCTCAATGGCTTTGTAAAAATATTAGTTATTTGATCTTCAAACTTACAGTATTCAATCATGATATTTGGCTATAGCTACTTTAACGCCCTATCCATATTTATTCATATGCTTCCTCTTCTTTCGGGTTTAGCATCGGGATAATTGGAACTATCGACACGGGGGAAACAAAGCAAGTTGGCTCGATTGATGCTTAAGATTTAGCTTCTAACAATGTAGGTCGGAGCTCATAGGGGACTCCTAAGCTAATACGGTGTACAGAATGTCGATTGACTTTTTTTGAGTTAGTCAATATTGTAATAACCGCGAGTGTTCGACATAGTTGTAGTTAGTATCGGTAATTATGAGTTAATCCCACGAAGATAATGATTACTAGAAATTACCTTTTTCCTTTTATCTAACCTACGGATTAATTTTGGATTTTAATAAAGAAAATAAAAAATTAAACAATTAAAATAAAATAGGCAACGCTATTGACTCAAAATTAAGAATTCATTTAAAAAATTACTGATATCAATAATTAGTATCTAGGTTTTGAATCCCCTTAAACCCTTAACAGATTGATCTTTTATTACAATTGTTTTATTGATTTATTGAGCAGTACAAATTCCTATAGTATGCTAATAGTTGACCTTGAGTCTACTAGCTACTAATCCTAAGGTTTTCAATCAAATTATTAAGGTTTATATGATTGCTTTACTGAATTGTGAACCATCTATTAGGTTTGACCCTAATTTAGAAGATTTATGTCGTCCTATCTCTAAGGTTGCAATCAACTCCTTCCAATTGCAGTTAATCTATTCATCAATAGAATTTCTCAATCTCAATGTATGAAATCAAATTATGATATAATATTTTTGGATCTATTAGAATATAAATAAAACACGTAATCAGATTACAATATAACAATTAAACCAATTGCATTAATAAAAGAATCAAATATATCAAAGTATTATCATAGGGTTTACCTAATCTAAATACTAACAAGATGTTTAGTTACACATTATCGAATATAAAATTAAACATACCCCGAAAGAAAAACAAATTGAAAACAATGGTCTTTTATTAAGTATTCTTGCGATGTAGAGATTTGATCTTGTATTCCAATAGATATTTCGATGAATTCCTCAAGTTTTTCGCTTCTCTAGATCAAAATGGCCTCTTGAAAATGATTTCCACATCTGGAATCGCCTCTTGAAGTTTGCTCATCCCAGTTACCTCCGAATACGTCCTTTTATAGTAAATTTTAGGGTTTTGGGGAGATGCACGAGTTGATGCACAGCTGTGGATAACCCAAAATCTCCATAATTCTCGAATCTGTATGACCTAAGAGAAATGCACGGGCTATTGCACGCCCGTGCATCCCTTGTGTGCTTCAAATCTTTATTTTATGCTGTGTTTTCATCTTAATTCTTCTCCTTTAAGTCCACGAAGGTAATTATACTATGTAAACACACTTGGAACAAATTAATTACCAAATATACAATAAAAGCATAAGTTATCAAGCAAAAATACATCAAATATGAGGCATAAACATGATCATTTCTGCATCTATTGGATACACTAATGACTACGACAACCAGGATGAAGATACCAAGGCTGGCCTAAGTGCATGTGTTGTCTCACTGGAAAAAACCAATCATGAGATCTTATTATAGTTGAATACTGTAAGTTCGAAAATCAAATTGCTAACATTTTTACAAATTCATTAAAGGTTGAATTATTCTTGAAGTAGAAAAAGGGAGGATGTTAGGAATTAATCTTGATTTGGCCAATCAAAACAAAATGCTATAAGGGAAAAGATTTTTTCTACAAGCTTCAAGATTAAGACTTAGTCAATTACTCATTCAAATTGATTACACACACTTAGGTGTATATTAGTTATCATTTGACGAAGTCAAATACTTAGTAGTTAAGTCATATGCTTAGTATTATAATAGTTACATTTTGCTAGGATTCTTGGTATGTATGAGTTGTCATTAGCTGGAAATTTCTTGCTTCAATCATGTGCTAACTTCCTTTATAACACTATATATAGAGGTTTGGGTTTCCTTTGTAAAAGTGTGTGTACAAGCAAAAAGGTGTATATTGAGAGAATTGAGAGTTAGATAATAAATCAACTCTAACTAGTTGATTATGTTGTAAAAGGTTATAACAAAAGCGAAGATTAATAAGAGTATTGTTTCTTAGATTATTAAAGTTCTTTATTGAGTGTTTTGTATTTACTCTATTCTATACAATAATTTTGGGAAATTATTGCTTAAAATTTCACTACATTTGGTATCAGAACTAAGGGTTCGTGATGGCGTCAAATATGGGAGGAGAGAATCAACAACAAATACAACCAATGTAAACACAAGAACTTCTTCCACAAGTGCAATAAATAATTTTCAAATTTGATGGCAAACATAATTTTCTGAAGTGGAAACATATGATGGAATTATGTTTGAGGAGTAGTGATTATGGAGAAATCAGGGAAAAGATTTTGATGAAAAAAAGAAGCAACATCAGTTGCAAAAAAACAACTGGATCGTGATCGCTCAATGAAAATGCTTTGTTCCTAATTTGTCAATCAATTGAGTGGGTAGTTCTTGAAAAAATTTTATATGCCAAAACAGCAAAGGAGGCTTGAAAGATTTTAAAAAATACAAATGAAGGTGCAAATCCAGTGAAACGAACATGATTAAAAGGACTAAAAAGGCAGTTTGAGTTAATGGAGCAACGCCAAGATAAAAGTATTAGTGATTATTTTTCACGAATTGATAAGTTGGTGAACAATATGAAAAACAATGGTGACAAAATTGCAGAGAAGGAAATCATGGAAAAAATCATGTCTACGTTAACAAGTCAATATGATTATGTGGTGATTGCCGTTGAAGAGTCCAAAGATCTTAACACAATTACACTAGATGATCTTCAAGCATCATTAGAGTCACGTGAGATGTGGATGAATGAAAGAACAGGCAGCATTATTGAGCAAGTTGTAAAATTTCAATCAAATTTAAAGAAAATAACGTTTACAAGAAAAACAGAGTACAACCAAGGAGGTCAAACTTTAAGAAATGAGGGAGGGAGGAACTTGAAAGCCGGTTCCAATCAAAGAACAAGATGCGGCTTGTTTCAAAATAAAACAACTATGCAGTGCTATATATGCAAGAAGCATGGGCATCTTCAGTTTGAGTGTAAGTCACATATTCAAAGAAATATGGTCACCATAGTAGAGAATGTCGTGCTAAGGCAGAAAATGATCGAAAGAATTACGCTAAAGTGGCTGAAAATGATGATAGTACAAAAACTATGCTAGTGACTAGTCAAGCAATTATTGATGACAAGGACTATCAATGGTTGTTTGACATTGGTTGCACTAATCATCTGACCGAAAAAAAGGAGGTATGTTTTGACCTGGATGAGAAATTTCGAACTACATTCAAACTTGGAGACAATTCAACGATTCAAGTTTTGGGAAAAGGAAAGATTGCTATCAGACTTAAGGATAGATCACTGAATTTTATTTCTGATGTGTTTTATTCACCAAGTATTTGTCAAAACCTTTTTGAGTGCGGGACGATTGGCAAAGACAGGCTAGGATTTGCACTTTAACAAGCAAGGATCCACAATCAGTGATGTATAGATGAGCTTAATAGCATAAATGAAGATGTCAAGAAATCGTTTATTTCTGATGGATGTCAGGTGTGAGACCTCCTTGTGTTGCAATATTGCAATCACAAATGAAACTTTGACTTTGGCACATGCAACTTGGGCACTTCAACTTTGGAAGCATCAAATTATTAGCAGATAAAAAATGAGCCACTGGCTTACCTGTCATTAAAATTCATGACCAAGTATGTGAAGCTTGCATCATGGGAAAGAAACATCGAGATCCATTTCTTAAAGGACGTGCGTGGAGAGCTAAGAGTCCACTTAAGCTAGTGTATGTAGACTTGTGTTATGTTGATGTTCCTTCAGTTGGAGATAATAAATACTTTATTACTTTCATTGATGATTTCAATAGAAAGACATGAGTTTATGTCTTGAAGCAAAAATCTGAAGCATGTGAGAAACTCAAGAATTTTGTAGCATACATCAAAAAACAAAGTGGCCATGCTCTTAAAAGTTTTAAGAACTGATAGAGATATAGAGTGCATTGTTTGTGATGATTTCTTGAGGAAGAAAGGAGTTAAACATCAATTGACAGCTAGATATACACCTCAACAAAATGGAAGAGTGAAAAGAAGAAACAGAACTATAATGGATATGGTAAGAAGTATGTTGCATTGTAAAAAAATACCTAAAAGTTTTTCGGCAAAAGTTATGGCATGTGTTGTTTATATTTTGAACATGTTTTTAGTTAAAAGTGTTGGTGATAAAACACCAGGAGAAGCATAGAGCAGACGAAAACCAAACCTCTTTCACTTGAGCGTGTTTTTTTTTTTTTTGAATATGCACTTGTACCTGGAGAATTGAGAAAGAAACTTGACGATAAGGCAGAAAAATGCATTTTTATCGGCCATAGTCAAGAAACAAAGGGTTACAAGCTGTATAATCCAATCACTCAAAAGGTAATTATTAGTCGACATGTTATTTGATGAAGATGGAGAATGAGATTGGTCAAACAATGAAAAGGGATCATCATCAGTACCACTAACAATGATTACGAAATGGAACCACTTGATCAAAGAATTGAACAAGCTCCTAGAAATGAGCCAACTTCAACAGAAAGATCTGAGTAGTCAACTTCGCCTCCAACATCACCATGTAGATATCCACAATGAGAATGTCGTCCGCCTACTTATTTTCAAGATTATGATATTGGCAAAGATGATGATCCAAGTGATGATAATGAAAATGTTATCTAATATGCTTTCTTTGCAGATTGTGATCCGATAATGTATGAGGAAGCAATTAGCAATGATTGTTGGATTAAAGCATGGATGAAGAGATTAAAGCAATTAAGAAGAACAATACATGGGAGCTAACTACTCTCTTGGAAGGAAAGAAACTAACTGGAGTCAATTGGGTATATAAGACAGTACAAACTCAATGAAAAAGTGGAACGTTTTAAAGCGAGGTTAGTAGCAAAAGGATACAAAAAAAAGCTCTGATACTAAATGTAGGGAAATATTAAGCAATAATTTCCCAAAATAATTGTATGGAATCTGTAAATACAAAATGCTCAACATAAGAACTTTAATAATCTAAAAAACAGTACTCTTATTAATATTTGATTGGTGTTGTAAAAGGCTATAAAAAATCCAAGATTTTGTGGCCTGCAATCGCTTTTGGACGTTTCTCAGGAGCTGCTATGGTGGCAAGGAGTAGAGAGATCTTTACCTTGGTGGTTTGCTCTCATCTGGCTTGTCTATCCTCCTCTGCTTGCGCTTCGCATCCTCCATCTTTGGTCCGCAGCCATATTTAAGTTTGAGGTTAGTGTGCATTCTCTTGTTTCATTATTTACGTTCTTTGCTTTATAAAGCTCCTAACCGTTAAACTTCTTCTCGTTTGACCTTCACAGTTGTACTTTGGGCTTTTTGGTTTTCGTGGGTTACATAGTTGTTGAGACCCAAGATATCATTGAGAAAGCTCACCTTGGTGATCTGGATTATGTGAAGCATGCTCTGAGCCTTTTCACCGACTTTGTTGCTGTTTTTGTTCGAGTTCTTATTATTATGGTGAGTTAGGCAGAAATGTACTATTCATGTCTAGCACTCATTATCATCTTTACCTTGAGATATTTGAATTATACTGAATGTTCTTGTAAAATTTGTCTTATGAAGTTGAAGAATTTAGCTGAGAAGAATGAGAAGAAGAAGAAAATAAGAGGCTGAGGCTTTGAGTATATGAAGCAAACTCATGCTCATGAACCATCTTTCACTTGGACTGGGTTTAACGAATACCTTGTCTATAGACTTGTAACTACTAAGTACTAATAACTTTGGATAAAAACAACTTTTATCCAAAAAAGTTAAAAAGTTCAACAAGATTTCGAAATTAACCCCTAAAGTAAGATTTCTAGGATTCCTGGCGTCTTTAAATTATCATGTTTGAACTTTGAACTGAAGTATATGTGAAAATTCCAACGGCTTAATTAAAGCTGATTGAATTCTTGAAACTTGAAAGGAAGAAGGAAAAAGGGTGTCGTCACTGGACCAACAAGTTATCCATGATTTGACCCAATTCTAGTCTCAGCTCCTAAGTCCTAACCCACCACTTTGTATGTACTCCATCAATAAACGGAAAAGTAAGACAAAATGGTGAGGAGTCAGTTTGACATTTCAAACAATAAAGCAGGTGATTGAAGAATTTGATAGACCTAAGGGGTTACCCTTTTGCCTTTTTATCCCTCTTTTCAGCCTCACAGAATTGTCAATGACAGTAAACATCAATTCTGCACTTAATCAGCGGGGAATCTCCATGTATCAGACGGTTCAGTTTCATTTTCTTCTTCAAAGTCTCTTCAAAAATAACACCATTAACTTTTGGTTCAAACATAATGTGGAGGTTAGATTAGATCTGTTAAAATATGATGTTAGTTGTGTGGTGTGTCGTGTAAAGTATAAGCCACTACGTACTTAGATAGGTGGGAGAACATAAGATAAGCGCAATACTATATATTTAAAAGCGCGAGTCGGACAGACATAATCATAGTTGAGCAAGGCTATGCTTAATGACAAATTTGCTTTGGTTTTGTCAAATACTAAGCAGTCCATCCACTGCGTTGTAGGCTGTAGCATAAAATTCGAAGGGCAGTCACTTTTCATCAAATTATAAAACTTTTAAATTAAATTTATTCCTTTAACTCTGGATTTGTTGATTTATTAAAACTTATTATTGAATATATTCGAAGGCCAAAGGTCAAAATATCCTGTGCACAAAGTTTCTCACTTTGTGAAAATTTGAAGATGGTTATACTTTAGCTTAGTTTAGGGAAGTGATAGCGATCGACAACTTGTTAAAATAATAAGTACTTATGTGTTTAGAATTATTATTTTGGTAACTGTTAAAACGTGAAAATAAGTCTGTTTGGTTACTGTCTCCAATATGCAGAGGCAGAACGAGACGAAAATTTGGAGACAGAACAGAACAAAAATTGAAGATAGTGAGCTGTTTGGTTGTGATGGACAGAACAGAAACAATTATTTCCGTCTCGAGGACAGAAATGTGTTTGGTTGCAGATGACAAAACATAAAAACAGTGGCTATGATAAAAATGCCCCTAAAGTATAATGTGATTGAAAATATGTAATTTATTGATTATTTTATAATTGTATCTATATTTATTTTAAGTGTATTTGCAATATTTTAATAA
>JANQBM010000001.1:24432167-24448386 GCA_025594535.1 Erythroxylum domingense | reverse complement strand
CATATACAAGGCGACTTGTCAGTATCGTAAAGGCATAAGGCGCCTTACACAATGAACAAGGCGACTTACCCTTACAAGTTTTACTATTTATAACCTCGGTAAATTCCACAAGCATACGGTTTGTTTGCATAGTACCTAAGGTATCGATCCTATGAGGAAGGGAACTAGTCCTAAAATCTAATGGTAGCTAAGTTCACAATACCTAATTAAACAACTACTGCAGAAATTAAAATCAATTAAGAATCAAATATGAGAAATTAAAGCACCAACAGAATGAACAAAAGCTAACTCACACCAATAATCCGAATTTCAACCTAGAGGTATTTATTCGAAATTAAAGAAAATCTATCCAATTATGGAATTTCTAGCTTAACGAGCCTAAACGATCCTAGGGTGAATTACTCTCTCTCGAGTTATAATTCTGAACCCTAATTCAAATTATGGAAATTGCGTTCTCTCGATCTGCAATTAGTCCAAAATCTAAATTAATTCTAACGTTGTCTATTAACCTACTGGGAATCTATGCTTGATCTCTTGTTACACGACTCTACTGGTTTGATTCAATTCTCTACCTATTAATTTACCTAACTTTTGTTAACCTAAATCGATGATTTTTACTGGCTCACCCTCTTAGTTTATTGCCAAGTTATGAAGAATCAAATTGAATCACAGTTAAATCAAATAAAACACAATCAAATCAATTTTATTAATCTCAAGAATAAAAACCTCGAAGGTGAGTTTAGACAGAAAAATCAACATTCAATGACCAATATTTCTAATCAATCTCCAAATTCCATATATAAATGAAATTGAAATAAAAACTAAAAAATACTGTCGGAATGGATCTTGGAGGTCGAGACTACAAAAAACCACCTGTTTCGGGAACTACGTCATGTCAAGTGTGTCTTCGTGCCTCTCTTCCTTCATCTCCTTTCTCGATCGCTTGATCTCTATCTAGGTCTCTCTCAAATTTTCGGCACAATTTCCCTTTTGCATAGCTCTCTCGGCTCTCTAAATCTCCTTTATGGCTGTTAGGTATTGTTCTATTTATTATGTGGAAGCCCTGGGTCAAACTCGGGGTGGAAACGGTCTGAAAAATCACTCAAAATTTGAGTTTTCGTGTCTGCCCAATGTAGGGCACGATTATGGCCGACACTTTTTCCTTTCTCTCTTGATCGTGGCTGAAGTGCATGATCGTGGCCTGACTTAATGCTCTCTGTCATGATCGTGGCTCCTGGTGAACGATCGTGGCTTGGCTACCTCTGACTCTTCCTCTTCTGTCACGATCGTGGCTAATGTGCACGATTGTGGCCTGTGTCTTTTAGCCCGAAATTCTTCAGATCTTCACCGTTCTTCCCTATTTACCCTGCAACACTAGCACACACATCAAGGTACCTTAAAAATATACAATTTAAGCTCAAAGATTCAAACTAACACATAAAATCACTTAAGCACAAAAACTAATCTAATTAAACCCTAAATGCACACTCAACACTTAATTTAACACAAAATGAATAACAAATTAATCCTTAAAACATCATAAAAACACTACTATCACTTACCTGTAGTAATGAGCTCTCTTCATTTCTTGATAATTGTAATTCAATTATTGACCCAGGATTGCTTACCTTCAACTCGTGTATATATCTTTGCAATTTTGCATATTCAGCAACATAATCCGTTGCTTTCTCTTTCCTTAATCTCTTATTCACTCTTCTACATATGCTTGAATTTTAAAAAATAATTAGCTTCTCTCTACGTTCTTCCACCATTTTCTTTGTTGTTATACTGAGCTTTTCCAAAATTCTATCCTTGAATTGTCTCATCAAGAATTTTGCAGAAACCAATTTAGGTTTGTTTGTAATGAAGCAAGTGCGATTAGAATTATATGTTTTCACCCTCCAACATCCATCATTCTTAATATATGCACAATACAAAACCTATTGGCATCCACCCACACAAACATACCTAATCCGAGTACTCTCACACTTTTTCAAACTAACATTGTATCTTGTACATACTACATACTCGAAAACAATATCTTTAAATTCTTTTGTATTTTATACTCCATTCCTAACCTTCACTTATTTCCAACCTCTACAGGATTATCCCTAAAAGATGAGCTAGGTCTATGTAAAGCTTCACTTACCTCCTCTCCACTAGATATTCATTAGTGCTAATAGGAGTACCACAATCCTCTGAATAAATTTAAATTAGATTATGGTTATGTGGAATGACAAAATAAAAGTTTAATCCAAACTATGCATTAGGTTCCTCCATATTCACATTCGTTTTTGCACCTTCTCCCTTCAAATTCTCATCCATTTGTGCACCTTCTCCCTCTGAATTCTCATCCATTTATCCACCTTCTCCCTCCGTATTCTCATCCCCTTATGTACCTTGCCCCTTTATGTTCTCATCATCTTCATCATCAATAGCATAGATAGGTGTGTCCATATGACGAGTTACATATACGTCAGCAATCCCATATTTTTACATTAGGTTTTTCAACTTAATACAACTTTCATTTGAGTCGATAACTTTCAATGAGTCCTTAAAGTTAACAGCAGTCTCTTTATAATATGCCTTATTAATTTTATCATACCCTAACTCCATTCCCATCTCATTTATTTGTCTGTTACTAACAAAATTAACATCAACTTTGTCAAATGTAGCAACATCCCCACTAACATATGTCAATTTAGGCTCCACCATGAAAAAGCCTTATGCTTCCCTATTGAGCCATTAAAACCTATAAACATAAGCATACAAATAAGTTTAAATGAAAAAAGCAATGCAATGATTAAAAAATAGCATTTTTATAAAATTAGAACATAAAATGGAATTGCCATATAAGTTTTTTCCTTTTTAAGAAGTCTCTACTGTTGAATTATAAAAGCTTTCTCCCCAGCAATCCACAGTTCAATAATGATTAGTAGTCCATTTCTAGCAAATAACATGGTAGTAGTATAGACAGACAAAAACTTAGCATTATTTTCATGCAAATTTTAAACTTTAAAGCCAAAAATTTAAAAAGAAAATATAAAATATAAAATTTGGGCAAGTTGATTTATTATTTACATTAAAGAATTCTTAGCTACAGATTTTTGTTTCAATGCAACCATCATGACTAAATCATTTCATTGCAAGCCCTTAATTAAGTTACTACTGCAAACCCAATAATCATTCTATCCCTTTAAATGCTTCCAAAACGTTGATCTCCTTACCCTTTCAATGTAATTATATAAAGTATGGCGGAAAGCTAATGGGATCCAATAATGAAGTCAGGTCCCTCCATTTAAGTGGCAATCTCAGTCAAATGCTTAAGCCCATCCAAACCTTATCTTAAACATTTACTATGATCCCAATTAAAGTTTGGAAGAATAAAATTAGCTTGATTAGTCTAATATGCTATGTATTAAGTAGCCTAAACTATTTACGTCTTAGTGCTTATATAGCCTAAACTATTTAAGTAAATTTAGATTTTTGACATTTCACCATATGTAAAGTTGTTAATTAAGTAAATGAAGAACTTCTATTGCACTTCAATGGTGTATATTGAACATCAAAAGCTTGAACCATATCATACAGATTTCTACTGACATATTCAATTACATGCAAATGCTTAATTGGTCTTATCAGTATATGATTCCTTGAGTATTCTTTGATACAAATACAAATTACAAAAGCTAGATCTAAGAAAAAGAAGAATTAAGATGCATTACATAATTGTTAATGGTAAAGAAAATTCCTAATGGAAGAGCCAAAAAATGAAATTAAAGAATGGATGGACAGTAAATGAACATCTATGACACAAACTTTTATAACTCCATATTGCCTTCTTCCATTTACCAAAAGCTTACAAGGAAAATATTTCCCCTAAAAAATTATTTGTTGGAGTACTAGGTTACCTAAAACTTACGAACCTAAATAGTCTAGAACTAAATACATATGAGATGCAGAGTGATGTTTAAAACTCTATCTAAAGCTAACAAAAAACATAAAAATCATAACAACAATGGGACCATAATGAGGACCTAAAAAAAGCTGACAAATAAACATTCGGGACCACACCCAATACTAGACTAACGACAACATCCATTATCTAAGACACATCAACAAGAAGGAAGCATCCCAATGTATAAACAAATCTAATAGACACCAATAATAAAACCTAACATACCTCAATTAACTTAAAAGCTTCGATGCTCAACCATCACGTCTTCTCTCGAGGATTGCAAACCACTACATTATGCGAATGGTGTTTCCCTCTAC
This sequence comes from Erythroxylum domingense, assembly GCA_025594535.1. Classification (NCBI taxonomy): domain Eukaryota; kingdom Viridiplantae; phylum Streptophyta; class Magnoliopsida; order Malpighiales; family Erythroxylaceae; genus Erythroxylum; species Erythroxylum domingense. The sequence continues at coordinate 24,444,111 of JANQBM010000001.1, read as the reverse complement.
TAACTTCACTGTCGGTGACCAATAATGTTGGAGAACGAAGAAGACGATAAAGAATGATAAGACGGTAATAAATACACCATCGTTTCCACATCTAATATGTTTAATTAAGTATCAAAATTATCTTAACTAAATCTTTGTTAAGTTAATAATTGCTTTATGAAATTAATCATATGATTAAGGTTAAGACAATTATCAAACATGTAATCCTAAGGCTCACGATCTGATTAAGGTTTAATATAAAGTTGGGTCCCATCCTTTTAATAAAAATTAATATTTTTAAAATTTAATTAAAAAGTGGCCCATATTCCTCATCAGCGATGACATGATGACTGGGGCCCATTTATTTGAATAAAATAGTAATTGTTAAGGACACTTAACAGACCCATTTGAATTTTCCGTTAGGGTTGGGTTATAATGTGACGTTCTTTAAATGTCAAGGTTAGAATTGTTAACGTTTGAATGTTTGGGTTAAACTTGTCGATTGGTGCAGAACTTTGGGTTAAAGTTATCCTTTTTCCATTAAATTAATGAAAACGAGTTCTGATTTTATTTATGAAATTATGTATTAAATTATTAACAAAATGAATCCCTAGATATGTGGTTGTAATTACATACATTTAATTTAATTTATAAATTCAAAAGACTAATAAAATGATTCCCTATAAATGATGCCCTGCATATGGTGCTGTAATTGCATACATCTAAAGAAATAAAAGTGTGACTATACATAGGACTATATAAGCTGTCCATAATTAAAAGTGAGCTTTTCATAATTACATAGGATCAAAAAGTCTTCAAGAGTTCAAAAAATACAAGCTCCACAAGCTATACACTTCCCTTACTCCTAGTTGTTTTTATTGGTCCAACATCTTTTCTTGCTTTTAGCCTAATTGAGATGTCAGATCTTCCAACTTTGTTTGCCTTCCTTTTTGCCCTAGTTTCTTCAATATGTTCCTTTCCCTTTCTTTATGGTTCATCTACTATAATGTTTTTTAGGAGGCAGTTGCACTTGACCCTTCATTGAACAAATAATATCAATTTTATTAATATATAAATTCTTTCTTCAATATAAAATAATAAGCTCATCATCATTTGTTTATGGAAGCTAATTGTGTTGTTGGCATCTTACAAGTTATGGAATGTATCCAGCTTGTTTACATTTGTTTTACAAGTTATATAGCCACCGATGCTTGTTGAAATAATCTTGCCCTTCTTACCTTCACTAACTTCCTTTATTCTCTTTTCTTTGGCTTTTTAGCTCTTTACTTATATAAGAGAGGATAGATCCTCTATCTATGTTCTTCTCCAGTATTGGCAAAAACTATTCACTTGGTACTGCATTTATGCTCTTCTAATAACACCTCATATACGCCTCTTTGGTGTAGTAATGGTGCATATAATCCTGAGGATCTCCTCTCTCTAAAATAATTACTAAAATGGTATGACTATAAATGATCCTAATAAACTCCCATCTCCCACATGATTATTCATTTATTATAAGATTCATAATATGATGGTCATGTATATAGTGTTCAATTTAAAATGTCCCATCACCTGTATGTATCAAATGAAAATAATTTTATTACTACAAAATAGTTAAATAATTTGTAGTATCTTTACTTTTATCTAGCTTTGACACTACGTTAGGACATATATTGTCGTTGTTTGTTGTCATTCCTTACTTCTTCTGATGAAATCTCTTATCATCACTTCCAAGTAAGTTAAGGTTAATATATTTCATTCATTTCTCAAATACACATTAAAACACTTTATTGCATTATTTGACAACAAATCACTCTTGCATCGTCTGTCAAATGCATGTCTATACCATATCTTCTTGGAAATATTTTCCAACCAATATTTGAATGTGAGTGAGATAGATATATTAGTCTTCCTACTAGGTGACGATACTTCTCTCTATCTACTACAACATCCCCTTGCTCTTCCAAGCTTGAGATTCAGATTATAGGAGCACTTTTAGGTTTGTAAACTATCATACTTATTTCCTTGAGAAGATATGTAACATAATTTTATTATGAGATAAAGATTTTATGCCTAAAATATGCAAATTCAATTTCAAAGAAATATTTTAACCTTTAAATGCGTTAATCTTAAATTCCTTAGCTAATCGTTGGCTCAGTAACTATTTCTCTTTATCATCATCTCTTGCCACTATTCTGCCACCCACATACACTAATAGAGCGTTAAATCTCTTTGAAGGAGAGTGTTTGATAAATAATGTATGATCTTCCTGACTTTGTATATATCCCATAGCCAACATAACTCTAACAAATCTTTCAAACCCTGCTAGGTGATTGCTTAATCCCATATAATGGCTTCTTTAACTTACACATAATATGAATAGCCAAATTCTTCTTATAACTTGGTAGAAATTCCACGTAAATTTCTTTTTCTATATCTCCAAGTAGAAATGCATTCTTAACATCAAACTATTGTAGTTCCCAACTATAATTAGTTGCTAATGAAAATAATACTCTAACCATATTCATCTTTGTAACTAGAGTAAATGTCTTTAAATAGTCAATCCTATGAGTATAACCTTTTGCTACAACTACGCCTTATATCTCTCAATTAACCCATATGCCCTATATTTCACTATATATACCCACTTACAACCCACCAGTTTCTTTCCTATAGGTAACTTCACTAAAGTTTTTTTTCCTAGCACCTCCATCTCCATATCCATAATTGTTAGTTAATAATCTCTCAGCTAATCATTTGGATGCAATTTAATGTATGACATTATTATTTAATTAATAAAATGCATTCTTTATCTTTATGTATTAAGTTAATTACATTTGATGTTTTAATAATAAAGATAAAATCCCTAGAATAAATACTATGTAATTGAAATTATGATGAGATCATAATTGTGAGATTCAATTTACATTTACATAATATTCCTAAATATTCCCAGTTACAGTTTCATGAAGATTTTTGAAATATTAAAGCTAATACACATTATGTTTCTTTCTTATGAAGAAAGTAATTGATCTCATAAACTAAAGGGTTAATTATAAAAAAATCCCAAACTTTCCTCATTTTTTCAATTGTAGACCAAACTTTAAAAAATAGCAATAAAATGTCCAAACTTTCAACTTTTTTCAATTCTAGCCTAATGCTAGTCTCACCATGAGATGTTTCATTATCTTTGCTAGCATGATACTGTCACGTGTCAGGGGACCCTTATTAATCAGACATGTTAGCCTCATTAGGATAAGTGAGTTACATTAATGAAACATTGTCGTTTCTTTATGATAATAAAACGACATAAATTCTTCTGAGTTTGCAACTTTCTTCATATCTTTCTTGACTGTCTTTTTCTTCCCTAGAATTATTAATGATGGTGGTTCATCTAAAACATTATTTCCACCTTTATCTGAAACAAAACCTTCTAAAGATCCCACAACTCTACCTTTTCTAAGAAAAGCATTGGCTGCACCAAAACTAGATACATCATTTGGAACATCTATTAAAGTATCAAAAATTTCACCACTATCATTGGAATTTGCGAGTGATGAACTTGAAAAATCCTTAGTTAGTACAACCCTTCTATAATTTTACTCTTCTTAGGCGTCAAATTTATAGAAGGAATCTGCCTAGTTGGACAGGGCTTCTTTCTCTCACTTCCTCTACCATCATTTGATCTAAATGGAGATTCTAATCCCTTAAAAGGGTTAGATTTGGTATCATCAATATAACTAGAATAGTCAGATTAAAGTCACGGTTACCTTCTTTACTTCTTTTACTATTTAGCATTTCCGACTGTTTGTTCCTATAATGTTCACATCTCCCACGATTCGCTTTATAATCATCAATTTCATTAATAAAAAACTCGCGAACATCTCACATCGCCTCTATATCATGTAACCTTCTCTGATTCACAATCACCTCATCATGATGATAGGGTAAGCCATGCATATTCTCATATGTCTGCGAACTAGAATCAAAATCCCTATAAGTAAAACTATGATTAAAATCACTTGACATCTGAAAATCTTGAGAATATCTATTGAAACTCCATCCAAATTACAAACCCTAGTTTGAGTTCTTTAAATGACGTCATTTTATTATCGTAAAGAAATGATGTCATTTCATTAATGTAACTCACTTCTCCTAATGATGTTGATGTGTCTGATTAATGAGGATCTCCTGACACATGGCAAGCGATGTTAACAAAGATAACGGTGAGACTAAAGTCGAACTAAAAGTAAAAAAAATTGAAAGTTTAGGTATTTTATTGCTATGTTTTAAAGTTCAGGCTATAATTGAAAAATTGATAAAAGTTTGACTTTTTTATAATTAACCTAAATTAAATTATGGAGATACTTAAACTAATATGTCTGTGATTATTAGAGAATAAATCACTGAACTGATCTGACCATGAAAATCCCAAATGAAATATTACTTATATGTCTATGGATTTCCTTATAATGATGGTTGTATAATTGATCCTTAAACTTAAGATTACCAAGGTATCTCGTGTGGGAATTACTATGTTTTGATACTACTTATGAACTGTCCTATGATAATTCAATCGGTAGTACTTGGATATAGTATGAACTATACAAAGATAGATGAGTAAGTCAATAAAGGATTCGTCACTCTAAAGTAATTAGGGAGAATATTATGTTGTTCTTGATTAGTAGTGATTTATGAAATTCTCTGGCCGTAGTGAATTGACATTTCAAAAAGATATTTTCAAATTTCAATTATAAATCAATTACTAATTAGCAATAACTAACATGATTAAACCAAAAGAGTAGACAATATATCCATACTCTGTCCAGTAGGAATATTGGATAATGAGAGGATTAAATTATACATCACAATCATGCATGGACAAATTAAGTCAAATCACTTTGACATTCATGATATTTGGGGGATCATATCATGTTGCTAGACGTCAATCTTGATCTATGATTGTAAATTATTTAATTAAAGAACTAAAGATAAATTAAAAGAAGTTTTAGTTTATCTAATTCTAATTGTGAATTAGAATTGTAATTTATAATCATTACCAATATATTAGGAACCGAATAGGTTACACATCAAAGAGCAACTTACAAAGGAAAAATTAATTTTAATTAAGTTAGACTTAATTAAAAAGTTTGAGAAACTTTAAGGACTAAATATGAGATATTTGATTTTATTAAAATTAAATTAATTATAGTTAAAATGTGATTTTAATTATAGTTAAATAATTTAATTTTAATAAAAATTAAAAATCCTAATGATTTTTCTATTAATAAGAAGAAAGTTTAAGGAGCTAGGACTGTTATTTTATTCCTCTTAAAGGTGTTGAGAAGTTGCTTTTGTGAATATTATTAGAGACTGGATGATTGAACAACTCGTGGTTGACGCGGTGAAAATATGTCAAAAGATTTCAACAAGAAATGTAAATCAGGTATGATTTCTACTTTACAATATGTGTTTTTATTCAAGTTATGCAATTATCAAGACCCAATTGAAATTTATAAAATTTTTGTTTTCCACTACCACTGTTATTCGATCATGATTGGATTCAACAGTAGTATAAGAACTCTGTTAATTGTTTAGCTTGTATTAGGTGCTTGATTGTTGTTGAATAAGGCTTTACACTATTGTTTTTGTCTTTCTTTGGGACTATTCTTTTTTCTGCTTCTGGAATTATGTTTACGCATGTTTTATATTGTTTCTAAAACTTTAATTGCATGCATTTTATTGTGTTGCTTTGTTCTGGACTATTAAATTAGAACTTAGATCTAGAAATTATTTCGATAACTACTCTTTATGTTTTGAGTTATGAACATCAAAACTCTTGAGAGCATGCCTATAGGTTCCGAAATTAATTATCCCATGACTGTTCCTTATTTTTGCATCTTGGCAATTGTGGTAGATGCATGAATCATGGTGTCTATTTTTTCATGTTTATTGCTTCTATATTTTTCCTACTTTGTTTTGCCAATGCGTATGCGCGTTTTGAAGCCTTTATGTTACTACCTGTGTTTATTGCTTTATTTTACTTTTACTGAGTTCTTACTAGCTGCAACTTGTCGCTGGTGATGGTTGAATGGCATTGTCAGTTTGTCACTCGTAACAGCATGATGGGCGATTAAATGCCCATGGTAAACACAAATCAGGTGAAGCGATGGAAATGATGGTGAGACTAGTTGATGGCAGGAAGTAGCGGTGGAAGATGAGTAGAAATAAGCAATGATGAGAGAGACCCAACAAATGGAGTGACGTGGAATTAAAGAGTCGTGTAAGGTTCCCAACGGGTTAAGAATCGTAAGAGGCATATAGTGGACAAACATTCTCTAGAAATGTGGAGACGTTTTTGGAGAACGTACGGGAGAATGATGGGCATCCATGCACCAGTCAACGTACCGTTGACTACGCACATCAACGTAGTATTACCACAAAGGCTTCTGGCGCCTGCCTTTCTTTCTTTGATTTTTATGTTTTTAAAACCTTAATTTCTATTAAATTATTTTAATGGAGATTAAATTAGTTTGTATCCCTAATAAAATTGAATTTTTTTTCCAATTTTTGAAAATTATTTTCAAGTGATTATTTTTATTTTAAAATTTTTTAAAATTTAATTTAATTTTTCAAGAGTTGAATTATTATATTAAATTAGTTATCAAATCAATAATTAGAATCAAGCAGTTTCTTTTTAATAATTTTTTCATAATTAGACTGTTTGAAATTATAAATATAATGAGATGATATTATTGTGTTGAGACTTAAATGTTTTGAAAATTTTAAATCCCTTAAATAAATATTAAATACATGATTGCTAGGTTGCGTGTGTTAAGTTTTAATATTTATAACCTTAATATTTCCGCAAGCATATGGGTCGTTTGCGTAGTATTTAAGGTATCGTTCCTACGAGGAGGGTTAATCTAATCATAAAATCTAAGGCTTGACTAAACTTTACAATAAATTAAAATAAACAACTAATACAAAAATTAACCAATCAAACAATCAATATCCATAATTTAACTCATCAAATATAAGCAAAGTAGCAATTTAGCACAACCCAATCCAGAATCAACCTAGAAACTACCAATTGAGAGAAAAGGGGTTTTAATCCAAAAATAATGAAAATCTAATCAATTATGCAATTATTAAATTACTAGGTTTAGATGGTCCTAGGGTGGATAAATCTCTCTCGAGTTATAATCTTTAACTCTAATTTATAATCCCTACTTTAAACTATGGAATTGTAATATCTTGATTTCCAGTTTAACCAAAACGTAAATTAGTTATGAATTTGTCTAATAACCTACCGGAAACTTATGCTCGATCTCTTGTTACACGATTTTACCGATTTGATTCAATTCTTATCTATCAAACTATCTAAATCTCGTTAACCCAATTTGATGATATTCACTCAATTCACCCTATCAGTTTATTACCAAATTATTAAGCATAGATATTGAATCACAAATAACTCAATGAAAACAAAATAAATCAAACTTCATTAATCCCAAAGATCAAAATTCTGAAGGTGAGTTTAGACAAAAATCGACATTCAACAACAACCATTCTCAATGATTATCCCAATTCTATACATCAATAAAATTGAAATAAAGACACAAAATACTGTCAGAAAGGATTCACGGAGGTAGTGACGGTGGGAAACCATCTGTTCCAGGAAGTACTTCGCGTCAAACTTCTTCTTCGTGTCTCTCTTCCTTTATCTCCTTCCTTAAATCTCTCAATATGCTCTCCAAGGATTCGGAATTGAATATTGCAAAAAGACTTCTCTTCTTTTCTTTTATGTTCTATTTATATCTTAGAAGCCCTAAGGTTGATTTGGGGTCGAAACAGTTTGAAAAGTTTCGCGAAACTTGATGTTTTAAGCTATTTTCGTGTTTGCTTGACGCAAGCCAGGATTGTGGCTAGCGCCTAACCCTCTTTATGACGATCGTGACCCAAAGTACATGATCGTGGCCTGGGTCCTGTCAGCATGCCTCTTTCTATCAATCGTGGCCTATTATGCCACAATCGTGGCCCTTATTTTTGTCCCAAAACTCTTCGAAACTTCTTCATTCTTCACGATTTACCCTGAAATACTAACAAACACATCAAGGTACCTAAAAAAATATAACATTTAAGCTCAAAGATTTATACTAACCATAAAAAACAATTAAACACATAAACTAACACAATTAAAACCTAAATACACACTAAACACTCAAATTAACACTAAATACCTAACAAATTGAACCCTAAAACATAATGCAAATCACAACTATCAGTACACATTAGGAATGTGATGGTTTCCTTCCATTATTTCAGAATAAATCTAGAATTATGTTTATTGCTTGGCTTGTTGAATAAAGTCAAGGCCACCTTAACTTGAATATGTTTTATCTTAAAATAATAGGTCTTACTTAACTAAATTTGTATGATTTGGATATGCAAACTCGCGATCGTATGGATTTAGAGGAAGGTTCAGGAAAAATATATATACGATATATTTTGGTAAAGAGTTATCACCTAATGGTTCTAAAAGTCATAGAAGATATGATAAAGATATTATCTACCTAATTTAAATTTAGTTTATTTGTTAAGCAAACTCAAGATCAATTATTTTTGAACGAGATCCTAGCCCACTAGAAAATTATTTGATAATTTCTCGATTTTATAATGAGGGCTATCATTTTGAATAAAATAGTGCAAGTAATCAAATATTTTAAATCCTTATTTTATTTGATTTTGGATATAAACTAATACTAGTTCCTTTTATGTTTTTTGGTTCTCAAATTAGAAGATGAGTACTAACCTGACATTTGAGGAGCATCATAGATGCTAACAAGCTTACAGGACCTAACTTTGCAGACTAGTTTTGAAACATGAGAATAGTACTCAGACAAGAAAAGAAGTTGTACGTTCTTAATACTCCTGCTCCACCAGAGCTTAGTTAAGATGCAGCTGATAAGGTTTGGGGTAGGTATCAATGTTATGTCGATGGCATTGAGCAACCCACATGTGTGATGTTGGCTAGTATATCTTTGGAGCTTCAGAGGCAGCATGAGAATATGAATGCACTTACTATGATTCTACATCTTAAGGAGTTGTTTGGTGCACAAAGTAGGGTGGAGTGGTATCAATTCGTTAAGGTTTTGTTTCAATGCAAGAGGGTAGAAGGATATTTAATCAACTTGCACATGCTGAAGAAGATTGGGTATACTACAAAATTAGCCCAATTAGGTTTCGTCATGGACCATGAGTAGAGCGTTGATCTGGTGATGCAGTTTTTAAGTTTGAGCTTTTCATAGTTTGTCATGAACTTCCATATAAATTAAAAGGACATGGCATTGCCCGAAATGTTGAACATGCTTAAGACTGAAGAAGGGTGCCTTAAAAAAGAACCCAGTTCTGTACTTGTTATGAATTCTTCCAAAGGTAAGAAAAAGGAACATAAGAAGAATAATAGCAAGAAACAGAAGGCTTTTACTAGGTAGTAAAGCCTAAAGGAGGCATCAAGAAGAAGAGTAATGACAAGGGTATATGTTTTCATTACGAAGTCAATGGACATTGGAAGAGGAAATTTCAATCTTAATTTATTTCCTTAAAAGATAAGAAGCTTAAGGAAACTTTCTCTTTAGGTACATTTATGATTGTGATCAATCTGTCTACTTCCATTCAACATACTTAGGTATTAGATACTAGTTATGGTTCTCATATATGTAATAACATACATATGTTAACAAGGAGTAGATCATTGAGGAAAGGCAAAGTGGAATTGTGAGTTAGCAATTGAGAAAGAGTTACTACATTAGAACGAACTTGTAGTTTAACTTTACCTTTTAGCCTTTTATTAGTACTTAATAATTGTTATTATATTCCTGTTATTACAAGAAACATCATTTCTATTTCTTATTTGGATTTGAATGCATTTGTATTTATTATTAAGAATAAGAATTGTTCTTTTTATAAAGATGATGCTTATTATTAATTTGGAACTTACAAATGGTTTGTATGCGTTAGATCTTAAAAGGAAGATTTTTAATGTAAATAGTAAGAAAAGAAAGTTAAGTGACTAAAATCTATCTTATTTATGGCATTGTAGGTTAGGTCATATTAATGAAACTAGAATCACAAAGTTACATAAAGAAGGATATTTGGATCCTTTTGTTTATGAATTATATGAAACTTGTGAATCTTGTTTATTGGGAAAGATGACCAAAATACTCTTTAGTGCAAAAGGAGTACGTGCCAGTGAGTTACTAGAGTTAACATGTTCAGGTCTAAATGGGCCCATGTCCACCAATGCTTGAGTTTGATTTTCATATTTCATTACATTCATATATGATCATTTTAGATATGGTTATGTGTACTTAATGAAACAAAAGTCTTAATTTTTTAAAAGTTCAAGTAATTTAGATTTGAGGTTGAGAAACAAACTGATAAAAGTATTAAAACACTTATATAAGATCAAGGTGGTGAATATTTGGACCATGAGTTTCCTCGGATACTTAAAAAAGAATGAGATTCTCTCACAATGGACTCCTCATGTAACTCCACAGCATAAGAAATTGTATATTATTAGATATGGTATATTCCGTAATGAGTTATATAGTCCTTCTTATCTCCTTTTGGGGTTATGCCATTAAAATCGTTATTTAACTTCTAAATAGAGTTCCATCCAAATTTGTTGACAAAACACCATATAAGATATAGACTAGTAGAAGACCAAGACTATTACACTTAAAGACTTGGGGATGTGATGCTTATGTGAAACGTGTTATATATGATAAGCTTCAAGTTAAACAAGATAAATGCAAATTTATGGGTTATCTAAAAGAGAGTTTTAGATATCAATTTTACCATCCTGTTAGGTAAAAGGTATTTATCTCAAGACATGTTACATTCTTAGAAAGATAATTTATTCTCCAAGAAAGTAGTGGGAGTGAGGTAGAACTAAGTGAAGTTTAAGAGCTACATATTCACATCGAAATAGAACAAAAACCTCAAGTTGGTACATATAATGTACAACTAAGAGTTAAAGAGATATATAGTCCATGATGCACTAGTAGGAAACGTTATCCCCCCAATAGATTATATCTACATATTGAATAAGGGAATGATAATTTATGGCTCATACATGGTGAGCCTAATAATTTCAAAGTAGCAATGACTAACATTGATTCTTTAAAATGGCATAAAGCAATGAGATCTAAAATGGAATCCATATATATTAACCAAGTATGGGCTTTAGTGGATGTGCTTGATGTTATTGTAACTATTGGATGCAAGTGGGTTTTTAAGAGAAAAACTGACTTGGATGGTAATGCACATACGTATAAAGCAAGGTTAGTGGCCAAAGGTTACAAACAAAACAAGGAGTTTATTTTGATAAAATCTTTTTGCCAGTAACTATGCTAAAATCCATAAAGATTTTATTGGCTATAGCTGCATATCATGATTATGAAATCTAGAAAATGGTGTCAAAACTAAGTTTCTTAATAGGAATTTGTATGAGGGTATATATATGATACAACTTGAAGGATTTTAATCCAAGAGATTTCCTAATCAAGTAGACAAGTTGTAAAAGTCTATTTGTGGACTTAAGCAAGTGTCATGGAGTTGGAACATCTGTTTTGATGAGACAATCAAAGAGTTTGATTTTGTCAAAAATATGGATGAACCATGTGTCTATAAAAAGGATAATGGGATTGCCTTCATTTTCTTAGTGTTATATGTGGATGACATATTGTTGACTGGAAACAACATACCTATACTTTAGTCCGTAAAGATTTGGTTATTCAAGAACTTCGCCATGAAGGATATGGGAGAAGTAGCCTATATTTTAGTAATAAAGATCTATAGAGATAGATCAAAGCGGTTGTTTAGGTTATCTCAATCCACATACATAGACAAAGTGCTAAAAAGGTTTTACATGGAGAATTTCAGGAGGGGATTCTTA